>OU898284.1:41681730-41708704 GCA_918026665.1 Diabrotica balteata
TTATTAATAAGCATAATAAAAGTACAATGTAACAGTTACTTAATACTTTCTTATATAACAAGTTTAATAATAGAAGATTATTAAATATGAAAACTTTAACTAATGGGAGGTATGAAACTGTTTTTTATTTTTCATCAATTGGTTAATATCAGGTTTGATAGAGGACATTTGAAGTCTCATATATGGTTCGACGTCCAGTCTATTGTGATATTTTGTTTTCGTGGCTGCATATGTTGAGAATTTGACTTCGCACAAATATGTTGTTGGGAACAAAAGAAGAATTTTCAGAGCCATTTTGGCAAACATTGGATATGGATATTCATCACGGACTCTGCTTCAAAAATCGTTGAGAGACCTCGTTTTAAACAATGACTCCATACATATGCCTGATGACATTTCTAAAAGAGATACGTATTTCTCGTTTGACATACTTTGACATTGTAAATCCATGAACTCAGTTTTATTTTCGTGTTCTGTTATGTTCTTCTGGAACATACTTCTCAAAAGATGCACGCATCGAAGTGAGATATTTGATCAATTCTTCAAATACATCATCTTGGAACATTTCGTCGTTATCGATAAAAAACTCAATGAGTTTCTTTTGAAGGCAGTTATTTTGTTACAGGCCTGAAACACTGTTGTCCGTTTGTAACATAAGAAACACTTGTAACTCGGATCTAAGTTCAAATAGCCTTGTTAAAGTTTTACCCCGAGAGAGCCATCGCACTTCTGTATGGAGCAGCAGGGTTTTATGTTTGCTGCCATAATCTTCACACAATAATGAGAACAATCGAGATTTTATCGTGATTTGATAAAATTAATTATTTTTACCGCTTTATCCATAACCAGTTTTAGATTTGACGGCATTTGCTTCATCGCAAGTGCTTGTCTAAGCAGGATACAATGGCTGGAACTACAATTAGTAGCTTTATTTTTTACTCGTTACACTAGTCCTGCTGTATTACCTGTCATCGACTTGGCCCCATATGTACAAATGTCAATGAAATCGTTCCAACTTAGATTATTATCCTCAAAGAATATATTCATTTTATTAAAAATTTCCTCTCCGGTTGTGTTTGTGGGCAGCGGTGAACACAAAGACATGTCTTGTTCAAAAGAACTTTTATATAGATATCTCACGATAACAAGCAAGATAACTAGACTAGCGACATCATTAGACTCATCTATTTTCAATGCGAATCGTGTTTTTTGTAGACGTGTAACTAGTTCTTGTTTGGTGTAGCTTGTCAGATCATGAATTTGCCGTGAAACAGCATCGTTAAAAAGCGGCACAGTAGAAAGCTGCTTTCCAGATTTTTCATCGAGCATACATTTTGTTAATTCAAACACACATCTTCTTTGGGTGCCGTCTTCAATGAAGGTTGGCGATAACCTCAGCAAAATCATTTCTGTCCCTGGCTTTTCTTATTAAAGATTGAGAATCCAAACCAGTCCACTCACGAATGTTCTTCAACCAGGACGCCTGCCGTCTACCAGGACCACGTTTTCCTTTTACCTTCCCCTCTATAAGAAGCTGCAGTAGCTGGTATTTCTCATTTCTGTATATGTGTCCCAAATATGAGGTTTTCCGTGTTTTCATTATTTTTAAGAGTTCTCTGTCGGTACCCATCTTGTGTAGGACCTGCTCGTTGCTCATATGCGCTGTCCAGGGGACTTTCAGCATCCTTCGAAATAACCACATTTCAAAACTTTCCAAACGCCTGAGTGAGTTGATTTTGAAGGTCCAGGCCTCCATTCCATATAGTAAGGTGCTGTAAACGTAACATTTCAGCATTCGGTATCGGATTTTGAGATTGAGTGTTTGGGACGTAAACATTTGTTTCATTTTTAAAAAGACATTTCTTGCTTGTTCAATTCGCGATTTTATTTCTATGTCTGGATCTATATCTTTCGTTATCCAGCAACCTAGATATCGAAATTTCTCGACATTTTCGATAATGTTACCATTCACGTTTAAAGCCATGGGTGGATGGATGGATGTTTTGGAGATAATCATTGTTTTTGTTTTCTTGACGTTAATGCTGGTTCGTAAACACATATGGTTTTATTAAATTCTCAGCGATAGTGTGCGCTTCACCTGCTTGTGCAATGCGATAGCTAACTAAATATGATGCCTCTGTGGCTTTTTCATTAATAGTTTGAGTTACATGCATTATAGTTTTTTGAGTTTCCAATAACTGTTCTTTTTTACGTAGAAAATTTTTTTTATTCTTACCTTTAGACTTGGGGTGTACAGTTTCTAAATGTCGGCGCAACTTGGTAGGTACCTTGGAACTATTAGGAAACAGTTTACTACATAGGATGCACAGAAGTGAGCCGTTGCAATCAACAAATCCGAAACTGATATATGATTCATCATACGTCCTTTTTTCACCTTCGAAATCGTGGAACTTGACGTCGTTGCATAATCGTGTTGATCGGTAAATGACGAATACTCTGCGCTTACTGCTTCCGAACATTCGCCTTCTGTAGAAGATGTTGCATTACGTTAAACGACATTAAGCTAATGTTCCATTCTTCCAATCGTGCTACGCCGCATCAGAAAAGTCGACCAGAGAGACGTGTTTTGAATTTTTTTTTCTAAATTCTCGCGGAACCCCTACAGGGGTATCGCGAAACCCTAGGTTTCCGCGGAACACACTTTGAGTATCGCTGTGCTATGCCATGGCCGGGCAATGTGATAAATCGACGTTCTTAGTAAATCATGCGATCTTCAGCAGCGAATCAACGCGCTGTATCCAAGGTTACAGTCACCGAAGCGCGTCTGCCATTATTTATAAATGATATTGCAGTTGAATGTTATTAATGGTATATACGACAAGTGGTTTGTTTGTGACATTTCTTTGTTAATTCTTTGTTTATAAAGTATTGCATAGTGAACTATGGAAAAAGAAGAACCATTAAGTGATATGAAAAATCGATTTAACAATCGGTTAACTGAACTAATTTCAGCAAAAAGTCAAAATTCACAAAATTTTCACAAAAACAGCCTACATGGAAATGATACAGAAGGTAAAAAACTCTAAAAGTAAACAGACAAATAAAACGCCGAGTGATTATCAGCGCTTACGAAGATTCGACGTTATGACGATTAGAGAAGTAGAAAAATTGATTGTTCCTGTGAAAGAAGATAACGTAATTAAATACTACGTTCATACAGAAGAAATATTTGATACATTGCGCGATCTTCATATTACTATCGGGCATGGTGGTAAAAACCGAATAGAGAAGGAAGTACATTCTAAATTTAAAAATATTACAAGGGAGATGATTGTTATCTATTTAAATTTATGCATGACCTGTCAGAAAAAACATAATGTTCCAAAGAAAGGCTTGGTGGTGAAACCAATATTGAGCAAGGAAATGAATTCAAGATGTCAAGTCGATTTAATCGATATGCAGTCACAAGCCGATGGCTGTTATAAATCTGTGCTTGTTTATCAAGACCATCTTACCAAATTTGTCCAACTTCGACCTCTTACAAGTAAAAGAGCAGAAGAAGTATCGCATGTACTTTTCACAATATTTGGGGCGCCGAGTGTGCTTCATAGTGATAATGGCAGAAAATTTGCTAACCATATTATCAAAGAGCTGTGTAGCATGTGTCCCGAGTTAAAAATGGTACATGGCAAACCCAGGCATTCTCAGAGTCAAGGATCTATAGAAAGGGCCAATCAAGACGTAGAGAATATGCTTAGTTCGTGGTTAGATGACAACAATACAAACAAATGGTCTGAAGGCTTACGTTTTGTTCAACTAATGAAAAATAGAGCTCATCACACTGGTATAGGTTGTACTCCATATGAAGCCATGTTCGGCACAAAGTTGAAAGTTGGTTTAAAAAGCTCTCCACCCCAAGAAGTTCTGACTGATGTTAATTCGGAGAAAGACTTAGAGGTCCTGTTCAGAAATCAAGAGGCTGGGCTATCTACAGAACCGGATATAATACAAAATAATAATATAAATGTGGACTCTTCAATAATGTTGCCCGAATCAAGTTCCATATCATCTGGCTACACCCTGGACGTTCAAAAAATTTGAGCAATTTTAATTGATGAAAATTCATCTCGTGAATCTAGTCAAGTTCCAGAATTTTTAACAAATGCGGTAGAAACGGCTATTGTAGTTAATTTAGAAAATAATGAAAGTCTGGATTCCAATATAGATATTAGAATAAACGATGTAAGGAAAAAAAGAAAATTGGCTTTGACGAATCTAGAACAACAAGCCGAGAAGATGTTAAAATTTTCCAATTCCAAATATCCATCGGCTAAACTAGGTAACACAGTTAGGATACGAGTGCCAGATGTGGATCGAGCTCGTAGAAGAAATCTACTAGCTATCGTGACAGAGATAACTGAAAAAAAGCTTTAAAAACTAGGCATGAAATATGGCATACTAAATCAGTTATATTCAAGAAACCAGTTTACCGTTTGTAAAGAAAAGATTATCTCCATAGAAAAGATTGCAGACACTGAGATATCTTTTAGAGAATGCGCAAGAAAATCTTCTAACTGTGGAGGACAAGGATACAGTAGGTGCGGTTGTAAAGGTGGGTGTAAATCCGATAAGTGTAAGTGTCGTAAAGAAAAAAAAATATGTAACTCCAAGTGTCACCATAGCGGAACATGTCTCAACAAATAGTTATGTATTGTAAATCATTCATACAAAATAAATTTCGATGATGTAGCACGCAAAGGTGGTAAGTGTATTTTAATTTAAAATTAGAGTTTGATTTAGAAGAAAAACAATTTAATTTCTCACTGGCCGCTTTGTGTGTTACCATCGATTTCGGTCATTAGAAAAAAATGCAAATAAAAACACAGACTTCTTTTTTGGTTTCCTCAATTACCGTTAATACGTATTATATTTTTTATGTATACTTATTCATTAAATGTACTCATGTGCCATTTTACAGAAGACTGCAAGACTGTTTTCATTAGTATATAAGAAATATTTTAGTTTTTACTACATACTTGATTGTAACAAAATAAAAATATTTCATATTTAATAAAAATGAAAGTAGTTTTAATCATCCTGTCTAGTAGATGCCAAGCATTATACATAATGCCCGGGAATGTGATGAATTTAATACTATTTATTATATTGACCGACAGTATTGGGCATTTTTTATATAGCTCGGGCATTATGAAAAATGACCAATTAATTATATGGTCCATAACATATATATATATATATATATATATATATATATATATATACACATTTAAATTGTTTCTTAAAGTTTCTTAAAATTATATAAGGCATGTTTGGTTGATTAACATACATATATGCCCACAATATTCAGATGATGAAGTTACCAGCAAGGAGTCCAGATTTAAATCATATTGAAAATATTTAGGATACACTCGGGAAACGCTTGAAGGATTGTCAGCTACTCAGAAACCTACAAAATGTCGAGAAAGTTATCATGAAAAAATAGGAATATCTAGATCAAAAAATTATTCGAAATGTGGTTGAAAACATGCCTGGACTTTGTGCAGAAGTTCGTCGAATTAGAAGAGTCCATTCACGCTATTAGTTTTGTTTTAAAATAATTTTTAGTAACGCTATTGGTCTAAGATTCATTTTCTCTAAAAGTAAACCTAATATTGAACAAGATAGAACAAATACTTGTATATATATTATAATGCCTAATTTCCAAAACTTTCATTCTCATTCTCCTTCACTTTTTTGCGAAACGTACATTCTTCTGGCTAGTCTATTCTAATTAAGTGACATAATACAGCTGTTGTATATTATAATACATCATGTACATGAGAAGATTAAAATAGTAAAATAGAGAAACTTAAATATTTGGATAACATAAAATGACTAGTTGTAGAGAGAAAATCTTTTATTCCATTTTCCACCCTAATTACAAATTTTTCCGGCAGTTCGACATCTACATTTCACTGCATATCAAAACATATAGGTATTGAAAAGAAATAATACCTATCTAGTTTTTAATTTTATATTAAATCTACAGTATTAGATATTTGCTGTATATAAAATTTTTTTGGCAAATTTGAAAAATTACTTTTAGCCACATCCCACGATTAACTAAAGTTATTATTATTTTCGCCACTTCCACTCCCAAACGACCCAGATATTAAATTAATCGACCCTGCAAGCTTTTATTATTTTCGGACGTTTCTCCCTTCCAGTCGGCCTTCCTGGTTTATTGTAAAGAGTCCAGACCTTTCACCGGAGCAAACCCCGTACATGCCTTATTGGGCTACTTATTAACCCTAATATATATCGTTTAATAAACTTTGAAAGTGGTAGAGTAATTTTCGGTTTTCGGCTCTTGTCTGCACGGTTATAATAAAACAATATATATATATATATATATATATATATACTTCTAGCGGTTAATATGGGCTCCGTACTAAAACGGTATTATACTAACTCCAGGAGAATATACGCCGTGTATATTATTATCTGAGTAGCGCTTTATGTAGACTCCGACCAATACGTCGGATCAAGTGGACTCCGTAATAGGATTAAACATTTTTGGGATCCGTATATAACTTTTCCCGTACACTTCTTAACTCCTGCGATGTTGCCAATAATTGTATTAGTAGTAGATTTTTAAATTTTATAGGTGGTACATTTTGGAACCTATTGATATGAACATCGAGTAGCGTAATCGTCCAACAGTTTAAGAAACTCTTCTGTAAGATCTTTATAATTTTTCAATTACTGCAGTTTATGGCGTGTAATATTTATTTTATGAAGTAGTTAAAATTAGACTATAATAATTTATAAATTAATCTTTAATATTATAATATTTTGCTGTCTAATTTCAATATGTTGATTTTTAATTAACAAAATATTTGATGCATTAAAGTCGCGTAGCTATTTTCACCAAACATTCAATTTTAAAGCTATTAGTATAAAAGTCTAAAAAAAAAGTATAAAAATCTAAGGAATTTAATATGGATACACACGTCAGTGTGCTTTTCTCAAGTCTCAAGTTTCTCGAATCCATCAATCATTCATTGTATTTCTTATACTTTCATTTTAATCCTCTCCAATCAAGATTTTAAAGCAGGTTTGCTCCATTAGTCCATTTTTATTACTTTTTGTCACTATTTCTCCTTTTTCATTATCATCATCATTACGTGGCGCTACAACACTGGGTGGGTCTTCGCTAACTACAAATTTTCTCCAAGTTGATCGATTTTCCACGAATCTGTAATCAAATGAAATGGTAATATTTTGAGATATAATTGGATGTTTTCTCTCCATTGCTTACTGAGACGCCTAAGCGGCATTCTTTCTTCTGTGCTAACTTCCTTCCAGACCAGTTTTACAAGTTTGATATATTGGCGTCTATGCATGTGTCCGATCTACCTTAAGCGATTTATTTTTCTGAACAATATCGTTATAAAAGCTTTCTTTATTCAGTATGGGTTCTTATTCTATACGGATTTGTACCGATATGATAATGAGGTTAAAACATTTTTCTAATTATTTTTATTTCAAATATTCGTACTTCTTCCTTATTTTTTTTAGTCAATGTCAATGATTCGCATCCATGTATTAAAATAGGTCTAAAATTTGAATTATGCTAAAAGTATTTAGTTATTGACATTATTATTAACAGTGATTATTTATCTAAGATATTTAAAGTGTTCCATATTTTTGCAATTGTAGTTGTTAACTTTAATATTTTATCTAGATTTATTAAATTGGTCTTTTCTGTTGATTCGCTTGTATTTGGTTTTCATTTCGTTGATTTTTCGTGCTCTCTTTACTTTATTGAAAATGTTTGCGGACGGGAGAGTTTCTTATGAGATCTATGTCATTAGCATATGCTAGGAGTGCTTTGTACCTTGGGCCTTTAATGAATTACATCTTAAATAGGCGATATTTCCATTTTAGTAAGCTGTTCATTAATTTTTTGACTATTTGAATCGACAATCTGTATTTTATTCGACTGTTATATCACAGAGTTTCTTGGCGCATATTTTCATTCTTGGTTTTTTGTTTCCCGTATCATTATTACAAAGATTTTTCTGGAGATCGACATAGGGAACCCGGTGGTATGTACATGATGTTTTCATAACCAACATCGAAAATTTGTCTTACTGTAAAGTCATAATGATTTTACTAGGAAATATAGTGTTGTTTAATAACAATAAAGTTCAAGCAACAATTCCTATATGCAATACCTTGGTATGATATTTCTGCTCCCCGATACCAAGTAGCAGTCCCGAAAACATTAAAACTGCTACACTCATGTTTCCTATTATCCAAAAATTAGCCAGTCCAGGACTATACTGCCCTCATAAGTGAATAGAATATGTACGGAGGTTTTTGGCAATTTAATAGGATTTTGTGTGTTAGAATATTATTTCTCCGAGAAAGTAAAGAATATTTATTTGCTATCCGAATATAATCCATAAATTAAATATTAGAATGCTATAAAATAATGCTACTAGCAGCAAAAACGGTATAATAGTCACTAATGAGAAAATCAAATAAATGTTTTTTAACATACAAAAGAAAGGATGTAGAGTAAGGCATAACGTGACAATAAAGCTATCTAATTTTGAAAGATTGCAGCGTTTTAGATATCGTAGATAACGTTGTCACATAAGAAATAAAAGGGAAAATTCAGGTAGCTAACTGATGTATATAGAACCCTTATAACACTTTTAAATCCAGAAGCCTAATATAAATCTCTAAAATCAGGATATATAAAACAGTGAACCAGTGCTAATGTGTGGATATGTAACGAGAACGTATAAATTAGATCAGGATTGCTAGAAAAGCCATCAGAGGTATTTCCCGACTTACAAAGGTCCGAGTACTAACCAATACCGAACGAAACTAATGCCAAGGTCAAACACATATATAAAGATAGCAACGAGGTACAAGAACCTAAATCTCAACTCCAAAGTTGCGCTGGCCTTATCCAAAGGCTCTCTCATTAACTGCATTCCATTCCAAGTTAAATTGGTAGGATGCCCCGAGAGAAAAAATGCCCTTAGGATGTCCACGGATGAAGGGCGCAGATTTAGGAATAATGAGACTACTTACCGACTTACCGACTCATCATATTTATCAACACCTGCTATCCTACCTACAATCAATACATATCTGTTGAGGACTATCAAATCAATTACATGTAATCAAACGAACTAGGCTTAAAAAAAGTATCCTAGGAAAGGCACTTCGGCAATATTGACATATATTTTTAAAACGCCATTTATGTGGCTGAGTTTGCAATAGGAACGAGGAGACAAAAAGGAAGAAATGGAGAATAATGTCTATGTTCAATTTAGAACTCGTTGGTTTTCTCCCTTTCGAATTGGGTATGTATATGTATTACCATAGAAAAAATTAAAAAAAAAACTATAATTATGAAACTCTACCTAAAATAGTAAAATCGATAAACAAATTATATAAACAAAAAGATTATATAAATCCCTAATATTTAAACAGACTGCTTTACAAAAGGTGAACGAATAAGCATAAATAAATTGTCAACAAAATAAATCAGAAGAATATGACACAGTATATTGCTTAAAAAGAATTCTTATGTGACTATGCTAAAATATGATACGATCGGAAAAACGGCAATGACTTTTACAGCTGATTGCCACATAAATATTAATGTAACGCAAATATGATGATATTGCCTCGTACTGTTATATAGCAATTTGTTGTCACATTGCTGAAAGTTACTTGATGGAAATTCATTGTATCTAACAATAAAACAAGTATGCGTTTACACGTTATAGATTGTAACTGAATAAGTTGAGGAGGGGAAAACTGTTTGTCCCAAGTTGGTATTCAGAATTATGTCTGTATTTTGTAATTTACCAATTTCCATAGGTTTAAATTTTCATGGATATCACTGGACTCGAGAGCAGTGTATGATTCCTTAGTTATGTTTTTAAAGGATAGTAAAATAACCATCTAAATAATTATGCATTAGTTAATAACGTAACCTTTGTTTCTAACCCAATTGTCAAATTCCTTTCTTACCGTGGCCTAGTGTTGTACGTCTTTTTAAAAAATGCCTTGATGGGCCCCTAGGCGAGAAGAGAGTGACCCTGTTTACCTGTCTTTTGTTTTGTACATTTATTAATATAAACTCAAACAACTATTTGTACCATGTTGAGTCTGGCTGAATGACTAAAAGTCTATGCCAAAAAAATTTCATAGAATCTAAAGACAGCTTAAGGCCTTTATTATAAATATACTTTTTAGTAATGAAAATAAGTAAATAGAACCTAGAATATCCATGTAAAAGAATGTAATCTTTGATCTCTGGGATAAACTCATCTCCTGAACAATGGCGCCGATATATATGTAGTTAAAATTGTGTACACCTATTTTAACCTGTTTGTTTCCTTATTATCCACATATGAGTTGTGACCGATGTTACAAACTCATTTACTTTTTACAAAGAGTTTATATAAAGTAAATACTTTGTCATTTTTTATGGAGTTCAACGTAGAAGCCTTCACGAAAATTTAAGTACTAATAAGACCACCGCAATCGGGCGTACCTTGGGTAATGAATAATTAATTAATTGGTTAATTCTTCAATCACTCGTCCAATATGAGTTTTGTCAAATCGGTCCTTTTTAGGACCAACTATTCTATAGAGATCAAGTAAACTATATCTAGAGATAAAGACAATTTATAAGCCTGATGGAAGGTGTAATAAATAAAGCAAATACTATATTGAGTAATTATATAAGCAAAAAGTATATTAACTTTACATTAACATGAATAATATGATTGTCACTTAACTGGGTATTATACACACGCTCTACTTTACTTAATCTTATCAGACATAAACGCTTAACACAAATGTGACGTATTTCTAGTGCAGTAAGCACATAGAGGGCCAAACCTAGGGTATTTGGTATAAAACTGATCGCAGAAGATTACATAATAAGTGCCGGCAAAGAAGCAAAGAAAAACTTAAAATGAGAGAGGACTCAAACTAGTCACTGCGGGAACCATTTAACTATGTTGAGCTTGGATCCACTATCCACGTACAAAATAAACAATATTACGGCTCCCGATTGAGGATCTGAGCACAAAACTAATTATAAAATTTTGACCAAAAATACTACAATGGCTAATATCTAAAGTCTGTAGACAAGCAAAGCAAAGACAAAGTTATCACTATGCTTTAACCTGGCAAAAACTCCAACGACCACAAAAGCTATCAGCCAATATATCTATTTATTTTGTCAGCTATACAAAATAAATCTGCACATGATCCTTAATATAAACCGATAATAGAAGAAGAACTCAAATTAAAAGACAAAAGTGGCTATATATGACAGGGAAGATCGTGTACATCACAAATACTAAATCTTGCCCAACACAGCGAAGACGGGTATGAAAAATATCAGGTATGAGGAGTCGTATTTGTCAATCTCAATGCCGCTTACGACACCTTAAATTAGAGGGCATTTTTTCAAAATCTATGTGATATCCCCTTAGGTAATAAACTCACTTGTATTATCCGTGTATGCCTACAAAACATAAGATTTTTCGTATCACTCAAAGGTAAGAATAGCAGATGGAGAACGTAGAAGAACGGTCTTCTTTGGGGTACCGTAATCGCACCTACGCTGTATAACATTTACACAACCCATACCGGTAAATAGTAGGACTTTTATTATGTAGACGATACATCTATTGTTGCATAACCAAAAACTTATGTTGCTAAAGTAGAGAAAAATCTAAATAATACCTTAAACAAATTAAAAATATAATCTGAATCAATTTTAAGCCACACCCCGGAAAAAGTTAGGTATGCTCCTTCAATGTTCCTAACAAAGACGCTTTCACAAATCTGAACATATACCTGAACCAATAGTGTCAAGAAATCCTTAAACTCTGCACTTGCTATAAATACCTTGAAGATAGTTTCTATCACACTTTATTATTCACAGAACTTTGTTTAAAACTAAATGAAAACCTAATACTACTATAAAAATGAAATTAGAACCAAAAAAATAATATTCTCCGCAAACTTGTCAGCTAAAAATAGGGAGCAAATTCTTCCACCCTTAAAACGTAGACTTGAACTCTATGCTTCTGCCGAATATACCTTGCTAGTAGGGGTGACATCAACACATACTTAATACGTAGATTTAGCTATAAATTAGTCAGTCAAATTCAGAGTACCTATATTAAGACTCACATCCATACATAAGCTCTACAATATCGTAGCTATCAATCCACCTAATATCAGAAGATAAGTAGCTAGAGAACGAAAGAAACAAAGTTTAGATTCGTAACATCAACTCCACGCATACCAGCCCATTTTATGACTAGAATCGAAGAAAAAACTGGCCAGATCAACACATCTGCAGGATATACAAAAAAAAGTAAGCTACTCCTCGACATCTGAACCATCGAAAGAAACTTCCTGATGGTAGTTATCTTCCTTAAATCTGCCAGGAGGACTCCGGTTAACCTATGTGAATGTGGGGTGGTACAAGATTCATCACACTTTTTTAGTTGACTTTATCATCCAAATCGGTCTTTTCTGAAGGAAAAGGTTAATTTATTTAAACTAAACATGTAAAGTACAGTCAGTAAGCTATTACTTATAAAGTAAAGATCATTGCAAATTTGACACTACCTCCACTTATATTGATTACATATTACCCCTAAATACTAGATAAAATATTCAGAAATATGTAATGATCGTGAAGTGATATAATTCTTGTTAGATAAATTAAGCATTCTTCCCTTTTTAGTGCAACACTACCCATTTTTACACAAAAATATCTATTTTAGCACTATATTTCGAGATAACCGTCTATCCAGAATTATATGTAATACACAGATACAACTAGAAATAAAATAATAAAAAAGCCGTATACAAGATATCATAAAACAAGAGATGAACAGAAGTTTTTATTAAGAGGGTTCTTAAATAAAACGTATAAAGACATACTCACGTTAACAAAATACATTAGGAAATTTCCGCATATGAAACAAAATCCAATTTGGTAATGAAATCCTTTTGTATCTATAAAGCTATTTTTAGAGAAGCACGTACCTACCAAAAACAGGTAGTTATTAGTATACATATCTGTTACACACTGTAATGCGTATGAATGATAACAAAAATAAGAAGTCCATATAAACATACTTTATTGAAAGAGGTAAAAGTACACTGCTAAGAAAGTACATTGTATTTCTTATACTTTCATTTTAATCCTCTCCAATCAAGATTTTAAAGCAGCTTCACTCCATTAGTCCATGTTTGTTGCTTTTTGTCACTGTTTCTCCTTTGTCTTTATCATTATCATAACGTAGCGCTACAATACTGGGTGGGTCTTCGCTAACTACAAATTTTCTCCAAGTTGATCGATTTTCCACGAATCTGTAATCAACTGAAATGTTATTTTTTTTTAGATATGGCATTTTCTGTGCTAACTTCCTTCCATACCAGTTTTATAAGTTTGACATCTTGGCGTCTATGCATGTGTCCGATCTACCTTAAGGGATTTATTTTCCGGAACAATATCGTTATAAGAGCTTTCTTTATTTAGTATGTGTTCTTATTCTATGCAGATTTGTAGCGATATGATAATGAGGTTAAAAAATGTTTATTATTTTTCTTTCAAATATTCGTAATTCTTCCTTACTTGTTTTACTCATTGTCCATGATTCGCATCCATGTATTAAAATAGGTCTAAAGTTTGAATTATTCTCTGTATTTTTTAGTGGCATTATTATTAACCGTGATAATTTATCTTATAAGATATTTAAAGTGTTCCATATTTTGGAAATTGTGATTGTTAACTTTAATATTTTATCTAGATTTATTGAATTGGTCTCTTTTGTTGATTCGCTTGTATCTGGTTTTCATTTCGTTGATTTTAAGTGAAAAACTTTTCGTGCTCTCTTCACTTTATTGAAGATGTTTGCGGACGAGAGAGTTTCTTATGAGATCTTTATCATTAGCAGGAGTGCTTTGTACCTTGGGCCGGTAATGGATTACGTCTTAAATAGGCGATATTTCTATTTCAGTAGGCTGTTTATTAATTTTTTGACTATTTGAAACGGTCCTGCAAGTGACAACAGGAGGTTCATTTAATTTCGCTTCGTAATAAACTTAAAATTATTCGGGAATTACAAGTTAGAAAATTCAACCGAGTTCAAAAATAAGTATCAAAAGTTAAGTGCATACAGGTGATAGTAATTAATAAAGAAAATACCATCAGACAAGTAAGATAGAAATATTTTAATAATTTTAACAAGTCTTAAGTAAATGAATAATTGAGTGAAAGATTAAAAAAGTGGTTTTGGCGAATGTTCGAAGGGTCGACCTGCTTAGACAGGCCATTCACGTTCCGACTTTTGGTCCCACTTAGTAGGACTACTAGTTGGATGTTAGTCTCCACTCACGCTCCGACTTTCTATCCAACTAGCGGTCCAACTTCAGTCCTAGGTTGTTTTCACGATGGTGTACATGGCTTAACCAAAAAATGTATCGAATAAACACTACGCAAAATATAATAATATGATATGTATGTTTAAAAATTAGGTTTCGTTTCTCTAGTTATTTGTCTAGGGCTGAACTAATTAATTTTTTCAACTTTTGATTTTTATGAATTTTTAAGATGTAGGAAAAAATTATAAGTTTTAAAGATTTGTATAGGTATCAAATCTATATTTTATTTGTTTTAAACTGGACCTGGGATTTATTTTGTTGTGTGTGTGTGTCGTATATTTTTAATAGGAATTATTTTTCGTGCAATTGAAAGTTATTTTCTATTATTTTTTTGCGAACTAGGGATCTTTTGCTACAACTATGATTTAATTTTCATTGTTTGTTGATAATTCTTCCGTAGCCAATCCGGAGTATCGGAAATTTACCTGTATAGGAATGTCCGAAATAGATCTACAGAAAGGAAAATGATTTGCCCGAACAAAAAGGTAATTTTCGTGCAATTGAAAGTTTATTTTCTATTAAATATTCGCGAACTAGAGATCTTTGCGTAAAGTATTTCACAGAAATCTCATACGTAACAGGTACCGAAAGTCAACTGACTGAGGGAATTTTCGATCCAACCTGTGATCCGACTTCCAACTTCACCATTCACGCTCCAACTTCGTCGCCAGTCGGATCTTCAAGTCGTCCCACTAGTCGTACCACTAGTTGTCCAACTAATCCAACTAGCCCACTCACGGTCCGATTTCAGATCCAACTGCAAAAGTTGGACCACTAGTCGTACCACAAGTCGGAACGTGAATGGCCTGCATTAGGCATTCCTACGCGTTTTTTGTTTTTTTTTTGGCAGATAAGAAAGTAATTAGTGCTGACAAAAAATTAATGATCAAAATAAAAGCCACATAATTTTATTACAAAAATCCAGATCTGGCCTTAAAATAGATTTGATTAAAGTTGGGATTAGAATTAAATTAAATTAAAATAATAAATTAAAAGTAAATGTAATACAATAACTAAATCGAATGAACAACAAAAGAAATAAGCCAGAACACGATAACTCATTCGACGAGGAGGAAGCCTTCAAAAGAAGCAAAGCCACGTTAAGAACATCTCCAAAGGATAACATAAAAAATCGCGAAATGGAAGAACTAAAGAAACTACTAAAAGAAATAAATAAGGAGATTAAAACGGAAATAAAAGAGCTGAAAACAGAAATGAAGGAAGAAAATAAGGAGATGAAAAGATATATAAATGAAGTTAAAGAAGAGATAAAACAAAATAACGAAGAAATAAAAAGCCTAAAACTGGAAATAGAAAGGGTGAAGGAAGAATGGACAAAAAAAAGAAGAACTGAAAAGAGAAAACGAACTAACCAAAACCGATAACAAAAAGATAACGGAAGAATTAAATGATCTAAAACGCTCATTAGAAAGGTTAGACAAAGAAAAAAGAATATAATCATCAGTGGATCAAAAATAGACTCTGAAGACCCAAAAACATTGAAAGAGGGAATGACTACTATATTAGAAAATCATCTTGGAGTCAAAACCAATATTAAAAGAGCACAAAAAATAGGAACAAAAACATGCTTAATTGAACTTGAAAGCGAAGAAGAAAAAACAACAATCTTAAGAAACAAATACAAACTTAAGAATGTGAAGATCGAAAAAATATGGATTTGAATGGAAACGCTTTTCTGAAAGGACAAGGTTTATTTATTTGAACTAAACATTAAGCAATCCATCTCGTTCTTTACCCATCTATTTACCTAGAACCTATCTCACCCACACCCGAGTGTTGGATGAGTCCTCTTAACCGTGTTTGAGTGGAAGAGGCCCATTTTACGCGGGGGGTGTGTGTGGCATATACATGCCGCGCACCCTACACACAAACTGCGTAGCTTGCGCCTTTCCCCATTCACACACTCCTAAGTTTCCTCACTCGCCAACCCGCCTGACAAGCGTGGCGTTTAAATGTCAAAAAACCCTCTTCAACAAACATGTCGAATCACAAAACAAACGGAAAATTACCCCAGGTGAGTAGAGATAACATCTCGAAGTCCCACACCGACAAACCGGTCTGCCTCAAGGATTCTGGGGGAGGCAAACATTCGACTAAACTAAACATAGGAACATATAACATCAGATCCATGAATGATGATACTAAACTTCACGAATTAGAAGAAGAACTAAATAATGTACAATGGGATGTCATTGGTCTGTCAGAGATAAGAAGAAAAGGTGAACAAAAAATACTATTAAACTCAAAAAACATGCTGTACTATAAAGGCAATGAAGATAACTCTAACAACGGAGTTGGTTTTATAATAAACAAGAAAGTCGTCAGATACATACAATCCACCAAGGGTATATCAGACAGAGTAGCCTACATTATGCTTAAATTAAAAAGAACGTCTTTGAAAATTATACAGGTATACGCGCCAACAAGTTCATATACAGATGAAGATATTGAAAACTTCTACGAAGAACTAACACTCACTATGGAAGAAAAGAAAACTAAATTGACGCTAATAATTGGAGACTTCAATGCCAAATTAGGGGGAAGAATAGATGGAGAAGAACATAGAATTGGAAAGTATGGATATGGCGAAAGAAATAATAGAGGACACACATTAATGGACTACTTGGAGGAGAGACAACTTTTTGCTATGAACTCGTTTTTTAACAAAAAAACCACAAAGAAAATGGACATGGATAAGTCCCAACGGTAATACAAAAAACGAAATAGATTACATCCTTACAACAGAAAAAACCATCATCAAAGATGTTACAGTACTGAACCGCTTCTCAACCGGTAGCGATCATAGACTTGTCAGAGCCAAACTCAGGATTAATAGCCAATTCGAAACAAAAAAGAAAATAGAAAATGTATCGAAACTAGATATGGAAAAACTTAAGCAATCAAAAGACGAATATAAACAAAAAATAAAAGAAGGTATACCGGTCACTAGAGATTTGGAAAACAAAAATATCGATGAAATAAATCAGCTATTAACCGATACATTAGCAAAGGCGGGAAAAGAGATAGCACAAACAAGAATAAAAAAGGAAAACTATGTATCCCAGGAAACAAAAAATCTTATGAGTAAAAGAAAAACATTACTGGAACAAGATAAGAGAAACACAGTAGATTACAAAGAGGTAAACAAAGCTATCAGAAGGAGTATCAAGGATTAAAAAAGCAGAGTACAGGAAGAAAAAATAGAAAAATCAATTGAACAAAATAAAAACATGAAGTGCTTAAAACCACAGCTTGGAACCATACAAATTAATAGTATAAAGAACAAAGAAGGTACAGAGACCAATAATGTAGAAGAAATTATACAGATAACACAAGAATATTACAAAAACCTCTACAATACAAAAAAGAAACCAACCCAAGAAATCCTTAAGCAACTACAAATAAAAATAAAAAATGTTAATTCCGACTTACAACCAGAGATCAGTAAGAACGAGATAAGAAGAGCACTCAAAGAAATGAAGAACAATAAATTGCCAGGAAAAGACGGGGTGACTGTAGAAATGCTAAAACATGGTGGGAAAACAACTAGAGAAGTTTTGTACATACTTATGAA
This sequence comes from Diabrotica balteata, assembly GCA_918026665.1. NCBI lineage: Eukaryota > Metazoa > Arthropoda > Insecta > Coleoptera > Chrysomelidae > Diabrotica > Diabrotica balteata. The sequence continues at coordinate 41,699,801 of OU898284.1, forward strand.
TAAAATTTTATTGACAAAACAAATACCCAACAGTTGGAACGAAGCAATAACACTGTTACTATTTAAGAAAGGAGATAAAAAGGATCTAAAGAATTACAGACCCATAACTTTATTAAATATGATGTACAAACTATTAACTAAAATATTAACAAATAGATAAACAACTAAATTAGATGGATACCAGGCAAGAGAACAAGCCGGATTTAGAAAGAGCTTCAGTACAAGTGACCACCTTTTAACGATGAAGATTTTAATCGAAAAAACTAACGAATATCATATCCCGCTATACATGGCATTTATTGACTTTGAGAAGGCATTTGATAGTGTGGAACACTGGGCAGTACAGAATTCCCTACAAAACAGCAGAATAGACTACCGATATACCGACTTAATTACAAATATATACAACAAGGCAACAACAACTATTAAGCTAATGAAACAAACGGAGCCTATTAAAATAAACCGAGGAGTAAGACAAGGAGATACCATATCGCCCAAGTTATTTAACCAAGCGCTAGAAGATGTTTTTAAACGACTACACTGGGATGACTTGGGAATTAATATAAACGGGCAAAATCTGAATCATTTACGATATGCTGATTATATTGTATTAATAACAGAAAAAAGTGAAGAATTACAAAGAATGATGGAAGAACTAGATAGAGAATCGACAAAAATTGGACTCAAGATGAATTATAGTAAAACAAAAACCATGACTAATCAACCAGAAGAACTTATGATTACAGTGGCACAAACAAAAATAGAACAAGTAAAAGAGTATATATATCTAGGCCAAATCACTAAATTAAATAAAGAAAATCACACCGAAGAAATAAAGAGAAGAATAAGATTGGCCTGGGCATCATTCGGAAAACTGTCTTATATTCTAAAGAATTCAAAATACCCCCAATACTTAAAAACGAGAGTCTTCAATCAATGTATACTCCCTGTCCTCACATATGACTCTCAGACATGGACGTTTACAAAGGAAAATATGGAAAAAATAGCAAAGACAGAAAGATCCATGGAAAGACAAATGCTGAACATTAAACTATCAGACAAAATAAGAAACGAATGGATCCGTAATAAAACAAAAGTGAAAGATGTCTCAACCCAAGTAGCAAAGCTTAAATGGAAGTTCGCCGGACACACCCTAAGGCAGAAAGATGAAAGATGGACTAAAACAATTATACATTGGAGACCATGGAATCACAAACGTAAAAGGGGAAGGCCACAAATGCGATGGTCAGATGACCTGAAGAAACACGCAGGGTCAAAATGGATGCAAATTGCCCAAGATAGAGAGGCATGGAAGAAGGAGGAGGAGGCCTATATCCAAGGATGGATTTTAAGGGCTGTATAGATAGAAACATGTTAAGTATAGCCAGTAAGCTTTTACTTATACAGATCGTTGCAAATTTGAAACTAACTCCACTTATATTGATAACATATTACCCCTAAATAGAAAATAAAACATTCAGAAGTATGTAATATTGGAGAAGTGGTATAATGCTTGTTAGATAAATTCTTTCTTTTGTTGTGCACTACTACCCATTTTTACACAAAAATATCTATTTTAGCACTTAAATATTTATTTTGAGATAACCTTTTATCCAAACTTATATGTAGTACATAGATAAAACCAGAAATAAAATAATAAAAAAGCTGTATACAAGATATCATAAAACAATGGATGAAATAAAAGAAGTTCTTATTAATCGAATTCTTAAATAAAACTTATGAAGACATATTCACGTTAACAAAATACATTAGGAAATTTCCGCATATGAAACAAAATCCAATTTGGTAATGAAATCCTTTTGTATCTATAAAGCTATTTTTAGAGAACTCGTACCTACCAAAAACAGGTAGTTAATAGTATACATTGTTACACACTGTAATGCGTATGAATGATAACAAAACTAAGGAGTCCATATAAACCGTCCAGACTTTACGCGAGAATTATACATCTTATAGCAGAGTTGCCAAACTATCAGAGCTTACTTAAACCGATATACATATGGTTCCAATATACAGTGAAAAAGATCTGAACGACCCCTATAATATATACACGTGAACTAAGCGATATACATTTATGATACAGGGATAATTATGGGCTCCAAAATTTTTTTAAAAATTATGAAACTATACATGTTGACGAATCGACAGAGCCAATATTATGGAATGGTCAAGTGAGCTCCGTATATCGGTGTCCACTTGACCACGGAGCTCACCTGAACCTGAATTTTAACATGGGCGGAGTCCACTTTATGCCGTAAATATATATATATATATATATATATATATATATTATATATATATATATATATATATATCTATCTATATATATATATATATATATATATATATTATATATATATATATTGTTATGGTATTCAAAATTAAAGAGTAAAAATATTTTTTTTTTTTTTTTAAATTTTTAAAAGTGAAACTGGAACAAACCATGAAGTGGAAATATCCAGGAGTGGCTAGTATACCTGTTGAATACAAAGCACGTGGTGTTCGTGTGTATTAAGGTATAAAAACGCTTATTAAAAGCTTAAAATTTTTTATTATAAAGAAGATCTTTTCGGAATTGTATCATTCCATCATCAGTTTAATAAAAAAGGTTGTTAAAAAACATTGTGTGGCCACATAAAAAAACGTTCGGTGGACATCTGGATTTAAAAAAATAATATTCTTCGTGTTATTTATTCAGGTAAATGCAATAGACTCTTGACTTGTGTAATATAAAAAATGAAACTGGGGGCATCTTATATGACCCCCTGTAGTTGGTGAAGTTTTATTGACTTACATTACCTCTGATCTGTGTTGGAGTCTAGGGCTAACTGTTCAGTTAGCCCTAGACTCCAACACAGATCAGAGGTAATGTAAGTCAATAAAACTTCACCAACTACAGGGGGTCATATAAGATGCCCCCAGTTTCATTTTTTATATTACACAAGTCAAGAGTCTATTGCATTTACCTGAATAAATAACACGAAGAATATTATTTTTTAAATCCAGATGTCAACCGAACGTTTTTTTATGTGGCCACACAATGTTTTTTAACAACCTTTTTTATTAAACTGATGATGGAATGATACAATTCCGAAAAGATCTTCTTTATAATAAAAAATTTTAAGCTTTTAATAAGCGTTTTTATACCTTAATACACACGAACACCACGTGCTTAGTAAAAATATTAAATATACGATGAAATCAATATTTTAGAGATTATAGAAAGTAAAAATACTCCGAACTGCCTGGAATTATCCAAAGGTAATCTTGGTCATAAATAATCTTTTGTACAAATATAACAAGTGGATAGTGCGGGTACAATGAATAGAAGTTAACGATGGTTTTTTCCCATAAGCCATAAAGTGTTCCGTAATTTGGGTTTGCGCCATGAACAGGACAATAAAAATAGTTAATAAGTAAATGTTTTTTCGGAATCTGTAAATACCCAGTAGAAATTAAGTATCCTTGTAGTAATAATATGAATTACGAAAGTTTGTAGGTATTTCTGATTTTATGTGGGGAGTGGTATGCAAATTTCTGATTTGCCGAGAATTTGGAAAGTGGTGAGATGGGTGTGTATAATGAAAGGTTGGATGGATGGATAGATGAGATGAGACAGTTAGTTAGTTCCAGTTTCTTAAATTGAATGGTTGGTTTTCGAGGTGGTCTCCAGGGGTAGTAAGTGATAAAGAATAAGTTGTGAGTTGGTGAAGTAAATGTGTCCGACGGTAGCTGGTCTGGTACAAATGTGTAAGTAAACTTTTTCTACTTGTATTCTAAGTATCGCTGTTTATTTCGGAACGAGAGATTAAGTTTGGCGAGAGGAAAAGAGGCTGGAAGGTACATTGGAAAGGTACGTGCTTTCAAAGGAGAGCATTGAAGACATTAAATTGCAATATCTTGTTTAATATTGCCAATTACATAGGAGGCTGCTGAGAACTGATAGTTTATTTTGCATGGAACGAGGAATTGGACAACTCAAGGCAGAGGAAGCGTTTCAACGGGAGAAACATTCATAATTAATTTGCATTTGAGAATTTTGGGTCAAATAATATTATATCATATTAGTAACGTGTGAATAAGTTGTCGATAGTCGAAGGAGATCAAATTTGTTCTGAGAGAGGACAGAGCTGTGGAGAGAATTGAATAATTCCTACAAATTTTTCTTGGTACAATCGATATACCAAAATTGCATTAGAAAGGACACTGAATATTACTTGATTTGTTTATGTAGAATAATAAGCTCGATTCTAGTTTGTAGTTGTATTAAATTACCCATGCATTATTGAAGGTTCACGTACGTAGAACGATTTTTGTGTGATTAACATTGTATGCTAATAATTTTTGGAGGTATTTTAATCAGTTTATTTTATTACATTATTTTTATATCATATTATGTTGTTTTATTCTGTTATTCTTTGGACCTAACCCATTAACTGTAAAGTATAGATATTGAAGCACGAGTAAAACCTGAGATAACAAAAGATATAAACTATAAATCAAAAATTTATATAATTGTTTATATATAAATTTTGTAATGTTTTAAAATTGAAATTCTTGATATCACATTAATATATATATATATAATATATTATATATATATATATATATATATATATATATATATATTGTTATGCTATTTAAATTGTATTCTATTGCTTATTTAGAAAAAATCCTGTCTATATTTATTAAATGATCTAATCTCCAATTAATCACAATAAATCAGCATTTTAATTACAATCTCAGGATATTTAACTTGTACTATTTACCTTTGATCGTGGATTCAAAATATTTTCCAATTGGCTTCCTAATTGGGATAGGTAATATGACCTGAATAAAATACACAGAATTTCAACTGAAGTATATGTGAGATGTCCTTTATTTTATTGAAATTTTATATAACAATCAATCCGGTAATATTTGCAATACAATACTTTAAATATATGAGAAGTTGTTTTCTATCATGGACCCAAATGTTATTTTACATTGATTTTTAATATGTGTTATAACTAAGCTCTCTTTATAATTTTTTTTTTTTTAAATGATCGCAAAATTAACTGTCTCTATAATTTATTCAATTTATTTAATTTATAAATGAAAAACCACACTCCTGCTCTAATGAAAATTGACTGACCTTTCGTTATCTGCCGTTGCAATTCTATGGCCACGCCATAAAAAAAAAACCTTTCTCTGCTTCTGCTCCTATTTTGGTCCAGAAGACGTACACCTTTCTCCTCTCTGTCCTTGTATCTGCAACCCAACAACTCGTGTAATTCTATGCAGCCTCCTTTTGAACCAATCTCCGCGCCTGTTTATAACTTCAAATGTTTCCGGCTTCGTCTGCTATTTATATTCTTATAACCTTTTGGTTTTTCTATCTCTCTGTACCCCGTTCCTCACACTCATCAGCTTTTACACCGCAAATCAACACACCCGGTAAATTACGTCTTCGGGACTTCAAACAAAACACAAACCACAAAGCTCCTTCCTTCTTGGGCGACGAAAACTGACTGACTAACTTTTTTCCTCTCTCCTATCTCATAGCCAAAACCACTACCTCCATTGCATTCAAAAATTGACCAATCAAAATCATCCACCTCTGTGACGTATCGTTACTAACCAACTCCTCTTTATAAAACGTCATTCGGGTAATTCCAGAAAACAACATTCTTTAATTATTCTAACTAAATCTATCTGCTTTACAAATATTTCTTACTAATAGCTACAAACGATACCTGTTTCTCAATTCAATGTCTTTTGTTAATAAACTTTTACCGATATAATCTTTCGGGGGGAAAAACCACCGCACATCCCGGTCTATTGTTTAAACACTTTCTATATACACTTTTATTACGGGTAAATCCATTTCACAATAACCGACTTATTTAAATTTCTTATCGATAATATTTGAAAGTCTTGTCTCTGAGGCCTAATGAACAATTCTTTGAACAACTTAAATTACATATTTTGTCTTATACAGGATGTTTGAAACTTTATATGCCCGTGTCTTTATGAAATATCAATAATCTTAATTTTTATTTAAGTAATAAAATTTGTATATCGGTTTTTATTGCTAATGGACATTCAAAAATACAACAAATCCCCGCCTTTGTAATCGATAAAATTTATCAATCTATGCAACTAAATTTTCTCGAGACAAACTAAAACGCACTTCCTGTATGCTAACTGTACTTATGCTACGTATTTGTGGCCACTCGGTTTTCCTTATTTATCAGTGTTTCATAGTCTCTTAAAATTTTACGCAAATCATTTTCTTTGCCTTCTCCACATATCCATTTTGTGTCTCTCCCATCAAATTCTTCGCACATATTCACCGTGTACTCCGTGTCTTTTTCAAACACCACTGTCTCCATTGTGTCCTCTTCATTTTCCTTTGTTTTTTCTTCTGTTGGGCTCGTCTCTTCTTTTGAGGAATCCCATATGTTCTTTTCAACTGAATCCTTTTCCTTTTCTTTCATTTCCTTTGTTTCTTCTTCTGTTGGGCTCGTCTCTTCTTTTGAGGAATCCCAAGTTTTGCTTTCATTTCTTGTCAAAATCTTTACATCTTCTTCTCCTGAGCTCGTCTTATCTTTTGAGGAATCCCAGGTTTTTTTTCCCTGATTTTTTTCTGACCTTTTCCCTCTTTCTTCCTTTTCCTTTCTTCATCACCAGGTTCATTTCCACCGTTTGTTCTTTCTCTGATTCGTCCGTAATTTGTTTCTCTTGTTCCTTATCCTGTTCTTCTTCTTTTTCCTTTGTTATTTTCATCGTATTGGTTTTGAAGTCGATCACTACATGTTTTTCCGTTAATTCGTCAACGCCTACAATCATGTCATGTGACATATTCGGCATTATTACACATTGAAGTGCATACATATTTTTTTTCAATCGTACCATTACTCGTATACCTTCATTTATTGTTGCCAATGTCCGTTTATTTGCGCCCACTAAATTCACCCTAGGTATTTTATAAATTAGACTTGTTAAATTTACTTCTTCGATTAATTTTCTGTTGACCAGTGTTATTTCAGAGCCTGTGTCTATCATAATTTTAATTGGTTTCTCATTTATAAATCCATCCACAAATTTTAAATTAACTCCATTTCTCTTTTCATTGTTTCCTGCCAGTTTAATAAATTCCTTGGGGTGACAAAAAATTCCTGTTTGTTTCTTCGTTTTTAGTGAGCGCCTTCTTGAAAACACGCCTGTTGTTCTTCTGTGTTTTCTCGCCCGTCATCTTCTCTCTCATATTCATTTTCTTCTCTTTGCGTATTATTTATTTCTCTTCTGTTCTCTTTTGGTCTATCATTCCCGTATCGGTTACCGCGAGATTCCTGTTCATTCCGTGGGTTATTGTATCGGTTTCCTTGGTATGGGCGGTTATTTCTACTCTGATTTTCCCGATCCCTGTTTTCATTCCATCTCTGGGTTCTGGGTTCATAATTCTCTCTTCCGTTCGGTCTATTTTCGTATCCCTGTCTAGGTATGAATTCTCGTCTTGTATAATCTCTTCTAAAATTTTGACCTCTATCTCTATATTCTTGGTTTTCTCTTTGTCTATAATTTTCTTGCGGTCTTCTTTCTCTTCTTTCATGCCTACGTGATTCTCTCATTTGCAAAAATTGACATAAGCTATCAATGTCCTTGTAATTTTGGAGATTTATGTGGTCTTCCAAGGTATCTTCAAAGTGTCGCGATATCAACTCTACCAATTGTTCTGATGAATAATTATATTGCAAATGTTTTGCATTATTATAGAGTTGTAATGCGTACATCTTTTCTGATACGCCCATCCTCTCATGGTATTTTCCATTTTGTAACTCTTTATTTACTTGTAGTTGCTGGATTTTTCCCCAGAAATAATTTAAGAATCTTCTCTCAAAATCTTGCCAATTGTCAAATTCGTCTTCCTTGCTGACAAACCAAAGATTTGCCTCTTCTTTGAGATGGTTTCTGATGGTTTCCTTTGCTGTTGCAAACGGTCCTATGTATTTGACTTTTTCCTTTAGGATATTTATAAAAGGCACTGGGTGTAGTTTCCTTATATCCCCGCCAAATCGTACTTTTACGTCTTCTGTGCTATGTACGATAACTTCCTTTCTTTCTATTCCTCTTATCTCCATCTCTGCAATTTGTTTAAATCTCCTTTCCGTTTCTTTCCGGTCTTCTTGTAGCGCATTTTCAAATTTTATTTCTATCTGTTCTAATTCCCTTTCTTGCATACTCTGAATATCCTTCATTTTAGTTTCGATTTCTTCTCTCTGCAATTCTAGTTTCCTCTCTGTTTCTTCCCTACTTCTTTCTAAACAGACTTTTATTTCGTTTTCATATTTGTCCATACGCGTTTCCATTTTTTGTTCCATTTTTCTTTGGTTTTCTTCCAATTTGTCCAATTTTTGTTCCGTTCTTTGTTGTGATTCATCCAATTTTTGTTCCGTTCTTTGTTGTGATTCATCCATCTTCTGTGATTGGAGTTGCATCATTTGTATTAATTTTTCTATTCCCGATTCTTGTTTTTCTGTCTCCATTACTGTTGTGTCTAATACGTCTTCCTGGTCTGAATATTCTTCCTGTTCTGATTTATCTTCTTGTTTTTTGTTCTCTTTGCTCTTGTTTCTTGTGTTTGGCAATTATTCTGTTTTTATCCCCGCCAAATATAAAATTCTACTGGTCTGTTGCAACAAACGGGACTTTTCTTGTTCAAATGTAATAACTCTTGAGTCCGAGTATCAAATTTCAATATCCCACAAATAAATCAAATGGTAAAATATCAAATGTCAAATTCAATCAAATAAATCACGTATGGTAAAATTATCAAATGTAAATATCACACAAATAAATCAATTATGGTAACCTATAAATTGTCAATATCACGAATAAATC
>OU898284.1:41709204-41745201 GCA_918026665.1 Diabrotica balteata
ACTATTCCATCTACTATTACAGAGATTTTGTTTGACAAGTTTGTGCTGCTATCTGTGAGCAAATAGAAGAGGTGTGACTTACACCACTGTTGCTTCTGATAGAATTGAATATGGAGATTTTGAATATGCACTTATCTCTCTTGTATAAAAAATGTGACTTACACCACTTTTCCTTTCACCGCCTCAAATATCGGAAACACGGTGCAATTATTTGGAACAAGTCTTAAAATCAATGAAGAAACGTCACACTACAATATTAATGGGCGACTTCAATGCCAAAGATGGCCAGTGAAGAGTGGATGGATATGTGGGGGAATATGGTCTAGGAACTAGAAATAAACGTGGTGACCGTTTCATTTTGCCAGACGGAAGAATTTGTAATAGCTAATACATTTTTTAAGCTACCAAAAAGAAGATTGCATAGATGGAAATCTCCCGGTGATACAAGGAATAGAATAATCCGAAATCAAATTGACTTTGTCCTCATTAGACAAAGATTTCGTAATTCTATACTATCTGCCAAAACTTACCCTGGAGCAGACATCTGTCCAGACCATAATCCCATAGTAGTCACATTACGAACCAAATTGAAACTGGTTAAAAAACCCATACAAAGTAGAATTGATATTAAGAGATTAAGGGAACCTTAAACAAAGGAACAAACTGTAAAAACTCTTACTGAAAATCTACGTAATGCCCAAGAACTGAATAAAAGTAGCTATATCATTGATCAGAAATGGGAAAATATAAAAGTAGCAATAATTAAAACAGTAAATGAAAACTTAAAGCCAAAGAATAGATAACATAAAGACTGGATGACTGAAGAAATATTACTATTAATGAATGAAAAAAAATCATTCCAAACAAAAAAACCACTTAAATATAATGAAACTGATCGATTAATTAAAAACAGAATAAAAAAAGCTAAGGAGAGAATGTTACATGAGCAGTGCCAAGAACTAGAAGAAATTGAGAAAAAATATGACTTTTTTAACATGCATAAAAGAATTAGAGAATTAACAGGAATGAGAAAAACACTTCAAACTAGGCAACTAAGAGATGAAAGGGGTGCACTTATAACAGATATAAACCAGAAAATGCAGAGATGGACACAATATATAGCACAACATTTTCAAGACAAAAAACAGAAGCACCAAAAGAATTTAAGGATGATACTGGGCCTGACATTATACGGGAATAAATTGAATATGCAATGAAACAGGCTAAAGGTGGTAAATCTTCCCGGTCTGATGAAGTTCCTATCGAATTACTCAAAATTGTGAATACTGAATTTATTGATCTTCTTTTGGATCTATTCAATATCATATAGAGAACAGGTCTAATACCTAAAGAATGGCTTCAATCAACACTCATACTGCTTCCCAAAAAAGCCAATGCAAAGGAGTGCAATGAACATCGCACACATCGAACAAATATCTTCGTAGAAATACCTTGGAGCATTGATAACAGAAGATACTGATCAGACAAAAGAAATAAGATGCCGCATTGAATTGCACGGTCAACTTTTAATAGAATGAGAAAACTTTTTCGTAATCTCAATATCAATATATCGTTCCTGATAAGAATGCTTTGATGTTATATTTTCTCTACTCTTTTGTATGGAGTTGAAGCTTGGACACTTAAAAAATCCAACATTAAAATCCTAGAAGCATTCGAAGTGTGGTGTTATCGACGTATTTTGAAAATATCATGGATGGACCGCAAAACAAACGAACAAGTTTTCGAACAACTAGGAAAACAATGCGAAGTTTTAAATTCCATAAAAATCAGGAAATTGGAATACTTGGGGCACATGATGAGAGGTGAAAAATATGAACTACTAAGGAATATAATGCAGGGTAAAATCAAAGGCAGAAGAAGCGTACGAAGACGTACAGTCTCGTGGCTATGCAATCTCCGTGAATGGTTTGGATGCAGTTCATTTGAACTATTCGTGAAGAAGAAGAAGTAAATTAGTAGATAGTTTAGAAAACTGTTATATAAAAAAGTTATATTTTTTTTTTAGTAAAAGCGCCATAAACATTTCCGTATAAGATAAGTCCGTCTAAATTACTTTTTATTTTGAAATGACTAATCGTTCGACTTAAAAATATTTCATAAACCAAAACACTTTTTATTTTTAACATACATTTCAAAAACGAAATTTATTATCCTCATTATACTCGACGCATTCTGCATTTTTCTTGTCACGATAAAATTTTAAAGTCGATAAATCTACTTTCAAATTGTGTTTTACGACAAGGTCTTTATTAAATAAAAGCATTCAATCAGCTCTTACGATAACGAGCTGGGTTTGATGGTTGACGGTTTGCAGTGATTCCTGTCTAATGGCGTATCAAGACAGTGTTTCATAGCCCCGCAACAACAATTTTTCAATTTAAGTGGTCGTTCGTTTCTTGGTGCGCCCGAGAAAAATGAACTTTTCCCACTGATTAGTAAGTTACCTGCCTCCTTTCAGTTTCCGTAGTAGGAAAATAATCATTTATGATACCGTTTTCACTGCTATCGCTTAAGAAAAGTAATTTTTAGAGAAACACTCCAGGAATGACCTAAATATAGTCCAACTGTTCGAATTTTATGAAACATTTAATGATAGGGAATAAAATAGGTTAGAAATAGATTTAGGCAAATATGCAAAAAAGTGAAAAATATGCACTGATTTATCAAAAAATATCCATTAATTATGCATTTCTCTTAGAAAATGTGCATACTGTTATTGGGAACATATGTTTAATAATGGTATATTAATTATTGTTGATTTTATTTTACTACAACTTTTTTTATTACAATTAATTGTAATGTACTATGTAGCGATAAGAGTACCAAAGAGAATTGAAATACTATTATAAAAACAATACCTCAATCAACCATGGGAGCTTTTCGTCTATACTTCTTGTCCTAACTTGTCTTAAACTATAGTGTATTTTTATGTATGAGAGAGTAATAAAACAATAAATTATGTATGCAAATCCCTAAACTGTTGATACGGGTGACTCAATGAAAAACAGATATTTGTCAACAAGTTTACAGAAGTATACAGGAAAACAATTTTAAATTGAGTATGACCACCAGGTATAAAGGTTGGAGCAGAATAGAATACAATAGTTGTGAGGGTTACTAATCCCAAAATAAGGTTGAGAGTGTCGGAGTGATGGAGGTTAACAGGTGCTAATGAATTTGCTAGAAATGTAAGATGTTTATTTTATTGGTTATATATAACCAATAAAAGTTTAATAAGTACCTACCTATTTGCAAAATAAAGTTTAATTCTTTAGATTAAATAAAACGTTTTATTTTATCTGAAATGAGTGAATTCCACGAAGTCAGGGTTTCAACAATCAAACATTTAATTCTTTAATTCCAGGAATCTACGACAGTAATTGACTAGATAATTACCTTCTAAACTTATTCCACAGAAAATGTGATAGTGGGTTTTTCCATTTTGTAGGAAGATCCAAGTGGCGTATTCAAAATTCTTAACAGTTCACTAAAAGTAGGTACTTCAGTTGCAAGGTGCAGTTTATTGTGTATACTAGTGTTATGGAAAATTTGGAAGTGCCGTGTAAACGCCGAAAAATTGGTCCTTTAACAGTTAATGAAAAAACATTAATATTTAATTGTTTTAAATCATTTACAGACAAACGTTTATGTGAAAGTGTTGATGAGACCGTTGAGTTAGTTAGCAGTACACTTGGTGTTGGGAAATCTACGATTTACAGAGTTATTAAAGAAGAGAAATGTGGTAGTTTTCAAATGCCACGTAATCCTCCAGGGAAACCAAAATTTCAAATAGAATATCATTTTAAAGAAGGACTTCGACGGAAAGTGCATGAATTCTTCTTTAGACAAGAATTTCCAACATTGGATAAAGTTCTTGTCTCAGTTCGAGATGATAAGGATTACCCAGAAATGAGTCGAAGTACGTTATGGAAACTTTTAAAAGAAATAGGCTTCCGCTGGAAAAAGAATCCCAGAAAGTCTATTTTATTAGAAAGAAGCGATATTTTCATATGGGGAAGACATTTTCTAAGAACCATAAAGGAAATGAGAAACCAAAAAAGAAAAATATTTTATCTTGATGAAACATGGATCAACGAGGGTCATACACCAAATAAATTTTGGCAGGATGAAACTGCTACTGAACTGCAAAGGCACGCTTTTGTAAATAACTTATCTACTGGTTTAAACCCACCATCAGAAAAGGGACGCAGGCTGATAATAGTACACATTGGCAGTTCAAACGGTTTTGTTGAAGGTGGTTTATTAGCTTTTGAATCAACTCGTACCGGTGACTACCATGAAGACATGAACGTTGATGTCTTTCAAGAATGGTTCGAACAAATGATAGATCTTCTTGCTAAGAACTGTGTAATAGTAATGGATAATGCAAGTTATCACTCCAGACTTATAGAAGGACTGCCCACAACCAAGTGGTTAAAAAAAGACTTGCAGAATTGGCTGAGTTCAAAAAATATTACGTACCATCCCGGATCTATAAGAAAGGAACTTTATTCGTTGTGTGCCCTTCATAAAGAAAAATTTTAAAAATACGAAATTGATGAAATTGCCAAAAATCGTGGAATGACAGTACTTAGATCCCCACCATATCATTGTGAATTAAACCCGATTGAACTGGTATGGGCACAGATAAAGAGTGAAGTTTCAAGAAAAAATACCACTTTTAAAATTCATGATGTTAAACAGTTGTTTTTGGAGGCCGTAAATAATGTAAAACCTGAAAACTGGGAAAAGGCAGTAAATCACACTATTAAAGAAGAGGAAAAAATGTGGAAGCTGGACAATATTATTGATAAAATGATCGAGCCAGTTATTATAAGGTACCAGTTAAAATTATGCTAATTACTCTCTCGTTCATAAAAATAAACTATAGGAATTAAATCATGAACCCTTAAATGTCAGTTACATGGCACCCCCATGGCAACCCCTAGGCAGAGTGTACAGCAGAGTGGATAATTTCATAGATCCACTCTTGCTGCGACGATATGGCGCCCAACTTCCTTTTCAAACACGCCCACCGAGGGGAGAGTTATCGGATGTTAGGACGTCAAACTCTAACATTGGGTCATCCAGATCCTAAGCAGATCTGACGCCTTCTGTGTACCAGATGTCTGAGAGGAGCCAATCTTCTTCGAAGTTGGAAGTTCCGGAGTAGCTACAGTCCCTACCTACCTTACCAGTATGTGGTCCGGGTCACCTCGGAGGCCTCGGGCAAACTTGCTAACTTAACACCGTGGACACTGCAGAAGGGAACCGGAGTGCTGAGAAGGAGACGAGCCCGTCGAGAGTTTTTAGCATCGAAGGAGGATGGAACATAGGAATGGATGGATGGATTTTAGGAAGTCCATTTAACCTAGATGTTATAGGATTAGATAAAGTTAACTTTCTGTTGTTATATTTAGTAATAGTATCATTAAACGGTCAGGTCGGTCGGATAGCTCAGCGGGATGTGCGGCGGCCTCTCATTCGCTTCACTGTCGAATGGTTTAGTGGATGTGGGTCGAGCCCAAGCTCGGTGTACAGAAAACAAAAAGTCTAACGCAGCAGTTTAAAATTCTAGATGAATCTGCGGCTTAGACTAGGATATGCTGGGATCTGATCGGCCTATGGTGGAGCAGTACGGCAAGAGATAAGGGCTTGCGGCTCGGTGATACTCCTCCATAGATCCCTACCGGACGGGCGTAACGCCTAAAAAACCGGATATATATATATATATATATATATATATCATTAAACAATTCTATAATCTTAATCTATTGCTTTTGTTTTATTAATAAAGGTGTTAAGTGGATTTTTTTCCAAAACTACAAAACTCTTATCTGAAAGGATAACAGTTTTGTAGTATTGTTTTTATTCGTATATATTTTATAATTTGTGCACCTATCAAACTGTATTTACTTTAATTACATATTGATCAAAACACTAATTTGGTTGCTTCATAGATGCACTAAACCTTTTATGATTTCTCGCGCCCCGTAGCAATGCCCATGTATTCAAATTTTGTTAATTTTAAAACAAAGCGTATTCATTAGCAAAACAATAGAGATACATCAGTGAAAGAGCCGCATCTAAAAAACAGGTAAATTATAACCACATCCACCCCTATCTGAATGAATCCGCCCGACGACGACGAATGCAGAACGGCATTTGCCAACCAGAGCGATACACTTTTATTTATTTTCACTCTCTGAACATATTCTTCATAAACGGCTGGAAGTTCATCGCTTTATGCTGCAAAACATACACATATATGTCATAGAGCGCTATTTTTAGGTGACAACTTCTTAATAACCTTCACTACTTTACGCGTTTGATATATTTCCGAACAGGGCCGTCTTATCCCGAGGGATGTTCATTCATTGCAACTACAGCTTTTTTAACGGCTGAAAATTTAACGTTTTTTTGTAACACTAACACTTTGTAGACTATAGCAAACTTTTTGACTACTACATTTTCAGTTATTATTCCACGGAATAGAACTTTATGACAAAAAAAAAGTTATAATCAATTCTTAGTTATACACCGTTACCATTTTCTTCCTTTTGAGTCATTTTCCTGTCAAATATTGACAACAATTTTAAAAACTTTGTCTCAATCTTAAGTCGTCCTCCGCAAATTGAGCCCAATCCAGTTCAATCTCGTGCCAGTAATACTGTCTATATTTTGGTCTGCGTCTAACTTTTAATCTTACGATTTATTATTAGTTTAAGGAAGTAATATTTAGGTAAGAGAAATAATAAATAAGTCTTACAATCAGTTTAATTTAACTATCTAGACGACCGGTTTCGCTTTCTACAATATGCAAAGCATCTTCAGGTCTCGATACAAAGTTAAGTAAATGCTGAAATAATAAAACCCATATTAGGGTGTTGTCTTATAAAGATAAACAAATATAAATGATATAAATTACAGTAATTATGTCAATATTACATGTCTGTGGTTTTTCAAAATTAATCAAAGGTAACACCCACAAATTGGTATAAAATAGTCTATTGAATTGTAATAAATTAGTAAATAAATAAAACATTACTTACATGCCGGTACTCTATTAATTAATGGTTGGAAGAACATTGTTCAAACTATGATGTATTGTTGAATCTAGAACTTAAGTTTGCTATTGTAATTGTTTGACAATAAACAGGGAAGTTCTTGAGGAGATAGATTTTATCTAAAACTTTATCCAATATTTTTTTGTTATTTTGAGTAGTATGGACCTTTATAACAAGAACCTATGTGTTCTTCATACATAAATTCAGTATAATAATTCTGTCTTCAGTCATAAATTTTTCTTCTAATGATCTCCACGTCACTCCGGTCTAGTTTCCTAAACATTTTTTTATAGCCCTTTTTCTATCCGAATTGTCGAATAAAGGCCTCTCCCATTTCTCGCCATTCATCCCTGTTGTGTGCTAGGCGATTCCACATTGGTCCTGCGACTCTTTTGATATCGTCGCTCCAGCGCATTTGAGGTCTTCCTCTTGGTCTCTTCATATCGTACGGTCGCCAGTTTCCGACTTCTTTGTTCCATCTACCATGTTCGAGACGTTCGTTGTATCCAGCTCATTTCCATTTTAATTTAGCTGCTTGTTTCGCGGCGTCCTTTATTTTTGTTTTGTTCCGGATTGCTTCGTTCGTTTGCCGATCTATTAGTGAGATACCAAGCATATGTCGTTCCATGGTTCGCTGAGTTTTTCGAATCTTGTCCATGTTCTTTTTTGTGAATGTCCAGGTTTGAGCTCCGTAAGTGAGAACGGGAAGGATACAAGAATCGAACACTTTGGTTCGAAGTTTAAGAGGTATCTTTTTGTCTTTCAGTATGTATGAGAGTTTTCCAAATTCAGCCCATCCCATTTTTACTCGTCTGCTTATTTCGGTAGTTTGGTTTTCTTTGTTTACCTTGATATTCTGACCCAGATATATGTATTCTTCTACATGTTCCACTTTTGTTCCTTGGATGGTTATCGTCGGTTGATCATCTTTATTCGACATTAGCTTAGTTTTACTCAGATTCATTTTCAGTCCTTTTTTTTGGATTCCGTATGAAGCTCATCGATCACCGTCTTCAGTTCTTTCCAGCTGTCGGCTATTAGTACTACGTCATCTGCATATCTTAGATGGTTTAAATACTTTCCGTTTATCGATAGTCCATTCGTTTTCCAATTTAGTGATTTAAAGATGTCTTCAAGTGCGGCCTTAAATAGTTTTGGAGATATGGTGTCTCGCTGTCTTACTCCTCGGTTGATTTTTATTTGCCTCGTTTTCATTCCATTATCCATCGTGACTACCATTTCAGCGTGTTGATATATATTATGTATTAATATCCTATATCTAGAATCTATTCTGCTGTTGACCAGTGCTTCCTCAGCCCATAATTCTATGCTGTCAAAAGCTTTCTCGTAGTCTATAAATGCTAAACAGATTGGTAAATTGTATTCGTTAACTTTTTCTATTAGGACCTTTAGTGTGTGAAGATGGTCACATGTATTGAACCCTTTTCTAAATCCGGCTTACTCTATTGGTTGATATACATCGAACTTTGTTGTCAATCTATTTGTAATTATTTTTGTGAATGTTTTATAAAGTTGTGATAGTAGTAATATTGGACGATAATTTTTTAGATCTGTATAGTCCCCTTTTTTGTGTAATAATATTGTGTTAGCAGTATTCCATTCCTTTGGTATGTTTCCTTCAAATAGGCATTTATTAAAAAGTATTTTTAGGTATTCCTAAACATACCAGCGTCTTTTCTTTTTCTTTCACTTACTACCGCTTTTTTTGCTATGGACCATACTGTATTCATTGGTCTTCGTGTAGAGAAAGTGGAAGAAAAATTGTTTATCCGGATGGAACGTGGTTTGACATCCATGACATTCCAAAATGTGGTTGGGCAGATTCTTTTTGTCGCTGTACAATAAAAGCTTCATCAGATAAAGGAAAACGTATTATCATGATCCATGCAGAAAAAAAAATGGTTTTATACCTAATGATTTAACCTTGTTATGCAAAAACAATAAGGACTCCCGTGTCGACTATCATGGTGACACAACGTCAGAATTATTTGAGAACTGGTTTTTCAACGAAGTTATTGCGAAAGATAGCACCAAACAGTATAATTGTGACGTGCAATACCAGCTACCACAGTTGTAGGTCGAATAAAATTGTAGTTCCATGTTCTAATGACGCCAAACTTCCAGGATTATATGCTGGAAAATGTAAGATTATGAAGATAATTATTATGTATTATGAAGGTAAAGATGGTAATATGAAGATATTTATTCTAAAAAACAATTCCTTGGAACTTTAAAATCATTTTTTCATCAGAAAACAATATTATTGCGACAGTTTGGTAGAAGAAATGGATCATACGATATTAAGACTTCCTGTTTACTATCGTATGTTCAATTTGATTGAACACATATGGCATGAGCTAAAAGCATCGGTAAGGAGAAGTAATGTTTTGCCCACCCTTAATTCATCTGTGGTTCGTCAAATTGAATTAGAAATGAAGAAAATAGCCAATGACAGCTGGAAAATAGTGTTGTCCATATTTTAAAGATGAAAAGATCTTATATAAATACAGATAGGTTACTCAAAGAAACAATTATTATTATAGATCAGGATAACGACAATGATAGTGAAACAGATTTGTTCATGTATATTTTTTTAAATGTAAGCACTTTTTGAATTCTATTTATAAATGGTAAACTTTCTATGTATACGTAATTTATGTAAATATTTTTATAATTTTGTAAAATATTTTTGTCTGTTCTTTTTGTACTCTATTTACAAATAATCAAGTTTTGTAAATATCTGTATGTAGTATATGTAAATATTTTTGCAACTATTATAACTTTAGTACACAATGATAAAGACCGGCTTTTAAACACACCTAACAATTGAATATCGAATACGTATTGCAAATCGAAAATAACTAAAATCACTACATCATAGTATCTGGCACAATGAGAAAAAACTCATTGTGCCAGATACTATGATGTAGTGATTTAAAGTCCTTCCCCTTTTAAATTCAATGTTTGTTTCGTCCCTTCTAAGTGTTTTCTGTTTTTAGTGTGTTTAAATTATCCTTAAGTGTTTGTATTTTACCATTTTATTCATTTTATTCACTTGACCATTCCAATAATTAACACATTGCCAATAGAACTTTATCAAAGTAATTTGATAACTACAAGTTTGGAAATAATTGCACACCCACACAATTTTACATCTACACTTATTCATTGTCATAAATGTCACCTTCATAAACAATTACTCAATAAACAACACACATTTCAAAAATATATCTCTGGAATAAATATAAATAACTTTCAATAACACAATAATATATTACACCACTTGCATTTAACAAACAATCTCACACACATCTTAAATTCATTGGATCAAATCTACCTCCTCAAGAACTCCCCGTTTACTGTCAAACAACTGCAATAATAGTATTGAGTTCTCCATTCAACAATATACAGTAGTTTTAAACATGTTCTACCATCCATCTATTAATAGAGTACCGGCATCATTTGTTTAACTTTGTACCGAGACCTGAAGATGCTTTGCATATTGTAGAAAGCGAAACCGGTCGTCGGATAGTTAAATTAAATTGATTGTGAGTAAGTCTGATTTATTATTTCTTTACCTATTTGAAATGGACTCACACAAGCAACAAATTCATGATTTGGTTATTTGAGTTCTTTTGCATCTCCTTTGGTTATTTTATATTTGAATGGCATAGGGTAAGCATACTGAAGTGCAAAAATGAATAACACTGACGATATTTTACAAAGTGGCGCAAATTCAAATAAAAAAATAAAATTAGATATGAAAAAAAAATTAACAGAGGAAGAACTTTTGAGATTATTAGAAACAAGCGATGAAGAATTTAGTGACTTTCTTGATTCAGACAGTGAATATTTACCAGAATCTGAGGATGAAATTGAAAATACTTTACCTACAGCACTTATTGAGGATACGGAAGATACGGTATGTTACAAAATTAAATGCAAATATTAACTTTTTACTAAAACAAATTATTTAATTGTAGCCTAATCTACTCGTTGATGTTGATGAAAGCGATAAATGGAAAGAAAATTTTGATGGTATGAAAAATTTTCCTTTTTTAAAACACCAGGAGTTACTAGTAGAAGTTTCCGATAATAATCCAGTTGACTTTTTTCGGATGCTACTTACAGATGAATGTTTGCAGCAAGTGTGTGATGAGACAAACAGGTATGCCGAGCACATTTTCTTATCTAATACAGGGGCGACACATTCTAGGATTTTCGATTGGAAAATTTTGACTTCCGAAGAACTGCTAGTCTTTTTAGGATTAGTTCTACACATGGGTCATATTTCGTTGCCTAGGATTGAGGATTATTGGAAAAAGAAAGATCCTCTTTTTGCTAATGCAATTTTTTCCACTTTTATGGGCCGGAACAGATTTATGGTCATAATGCGATGTTTGCATTTTAGTAATAATCCAGAAGAGGGAGAACAAGTACCTGAAGACAGAATTTATAAAATTAGACCGATGATAAACTTTTTCAATAAGAGAATGGAAGAAGTTTATTATCCTGATCGTAATTTGAGCTTAGATGAGTCAATGGTATTACACAGAGGACGACTTAATTTTAGACAATACTTAAAAAACAAAAAACATAAGTATGGGATTAAGTTGTATATGTTGACCGAACCAAATGGTCTAATTTTAAAATTTTTAGTTTATTCTGGAACGTTTGACGATTCAGGTGGAAAAGGACATGTTAATAAAGTGGTTTTGCACCTTTTAGAAGGGAAACTAAATGTAGGTCATTGCGTTTACATGGACAATTTTTATAACAGCTTTGATTTAGCTAAAAATTTACTTGAATTTTCCACTTACTGCACAGGAACTCTTAGAATTGACCGTAAAAATAATCCGGCAGAAGTAAGGCAAGAAAAACTTGCTAAAGGTGCAACAATTGCCCGTTGCCGAAAAGGGGTATTAGTTGGCAAATGGAAGGATAAAAGAGACGTTTACTATATAACAACAGAATGTCAAAACACTTTACAAGAAGTTACAACAAGAACAGGTCAACATGTAATAAAACCAGAGCCTATTATCAGATATAATAAAAATATGTCTGGTATTGACCGGCAAGACCAGATGCTTGCCTATTATCCGAGTCAACGAAAAACTGTACGATGGCCAACAAAAATATTTATACATGTTATACAGATGATGGCTATAAATGCCCACATACTACACAACAAGTACTCTGGAAAAAAGATTGGTCTTTAATTTCGCTTACAACTCGTTAGATCCCTTTTAAAAGTTATTAATCCTGAAGCCAAACTTGTTCCAAAAGATCATTCAGTAACAAAACGAGAGGTAAAGGATGTAAAGGGAAAAGTTATGAGAAAACGCTGTAAAACTTGCAGTCAACAAAATATTCGTAAAGATACAATTTACGAATGCAAAGCCTGTCCCGATACCCCTGGATTTTGTCTGGATTGCTGTCAAATATCCCACAAAGTTTAATGTTGTTTTTATTTACTTATAATTTATGTTATTTTGTATTTTAAAACTGTTTAAACTGATTTTTATCAATATTATTTACAAAACGCACCAGCGCGTCGAACAACGTATGTATACAAATACTAGAGTCGAGCGCCACTGACGCTCTGGCGCGTTCACCACCAACCCCTCTTGTATATATGTGCATTTAGTTTAAAAATACTTACTTTATTCGGACTTTTCCAGAAACTAATAAATAAACGTCTTTGTATCAAAAACAGTAAGCGGCTCCTGGTGAAAGCCTACCCAGAATGGACCGGCAGTTAACGTGTTAATATCAACCTGATGATACTGCGGAATAGATATTTGAATAGTGTATACTAGTGTGCTTTCTGCGCACAACCTATTTGCTTCTTTAGGGAATTTTTTCTTTGTCTATTTGTTAACAATTATTTGTTTGTACAACATCTTCAATTTAGATAGCAATTCTATTGTATTTAACTATCATAGATTAATATCGTTTTATTATTATAAATTAATTAAACACAAGACTTGAACGGTCATGAAAGAAAAACTCGTGATGTGTGAATTCTTCAAATATCTCTCAGAAACCGGTACTGTGTTCTTCAGTGATGAATTTCCCTAGCAGGTGACCTCGTAGTCTCAGTCTCGTTTAGCGTTTTTAAACTGCAGTAAATTGTGAGTGTTATTTATTTTCATTTAATTACAAGCACGAGCCCAAATATTATTTTGTTGTCATTAGTAAGTCGGCAAAGCAAAGTAAGCAGATTGGTATTTTTAAACTGGCGGGTTGGGCAAATGCACCAGATTATTTAAAGTGTATAAACTCCTAAGAGGATTAGAGTAAAGTTTAGTTCATACGCCAGGGTTGGAAATGAAACCGGAGCGGAGGTAGATTTCAAAAATGTCGGGACAGTTTAATGTGAATTGTGGATTAGAAAACAGTAGTCAAGATGGGACGTACATTTTTTTGTACAATTTTTTGTATCTTTAAATATTATTGTGATATTAGAAAATAAAAAGTTAAACAGCAATAAAAGAATTCTAGAACTGGAATAATTGAATCGGTGAATGGAAAAACGATATTTTTTGTTTTGAAAACGACAAGTTTTAAGACTATCAAATTCTTTAAACGAACGTACAGAATTTTTTTTGTTTTTTAATAAACGATATGCGCGCTCAAACGTCACTTGGAGTTATACCGTGTTCCCACTCAACGTTAAAAATGAGTTGAAATATTTACGTTCCCCTGTCATGTATCGCATTACATTTTTAACCCTCAACTGGTATGGTGATTTAATTATCTTCTTAAGGTGTGCTGGGTCAATGGTGACCCACGAATAAAATACCTACACGATTTTAAATACGCAAGATATGTTATTTTTTAATTAGATTATTTTATTTATTAAACCTTTAGAAAACATATAAAACAAGAAAATAAATGAAAACAGAATATGTACCTAATTATTATGAATTATTGATAAACATTGTATTTCTTGTACAATTATACGAAAACTAACTAAATAATAATTGAAATATTTAAAAAACTTAAATATAATTAGGTAGGGTAAACTGGTCCATAGTGGGACGCGGTCCATAGTGGGAATTTCACTCTCCTGGCTATTTTATCATCGCGGTAGAGCTATATTTCAGTGTGTGTGCTATCATAAAAGTGCCGCCTCCGAATCTTGTGCTAGTTTTTCAATTAGTACTTTGCGTTTCGATATTTTGAAAATTCAGGTGAATGATCAGCTGAAAATTTTTATTTCCATGTTCAGATTTTTTCGAATAATTCGCCGAAATGTATCCTATTTAACTTGAATTTGGTATGGATATATAAAACATACATGACCTCAATATTATTGTATTCTATTTAAACCTAGCTCTACTACTTTGATACAATTTTTGCTCATTTCTATTTTGATGCGCCATGGTCCATAGTGGGAATAAAAAAGCGGTCCATACTGGGATATGATAATAGAATGCGGTCTATGCTGAAATATACTAAAACATGCTAAACATTTTCATTCTTTGTAGAATTGAATATGCCGAGATATCCAAGATCCCAACTGTCAGCAGTTTTCGAGAAAAACCTAGAGAATCATGAAGTATATGCAAGATATGTACATTTTGTAGTAGAAGATGTTGTAAAAAATCAAATGTCATTGATGAGTGCGTCCAAAAAGTATGGTGTAAGCAAGTCAGCTTTACAGCGCAAAGTGAAGAAGTTCAAATTAGCTAATAAAGGTAATGAAGAAAACACAAATGATTTTGAATATGGACGAACCCATGGTTTCAAAAGAATATTTACAAGTAGAGGGAAACAGCTATTGTGCGAGTACATAATTCACTTGTGAAATTTGCTACGGCTTAAAATTAATACATACTTGTGAATTGGCTTATAAGTATACCATTATAGCTGGAGTGGAATGGTGAATAATTTTAGGAAACGACACCATATGTTATCGCTTTGAAAACCAGAAGCAACTAGCCTTGGCAGGGCCACCAGCTTCAACAATCATAATGTGGCTACATTTTTCACAAACTCGAGAAGTGTAATAACGAAATATAATATCCAGTCGAACCAGATATACAATTGTAATGAGACTGGTGTCACCAATGTGCATAAACCCGGGAAGGTACTTGCTAGCATTAAACAAAAACAAACTGGAAAAGTGATAAGCGCTGAAAGAGGCACATTAATAACAATGTGCACTGCAAGATGCGCTAATGGGTTTTTTGTGCCTCCATTCTTTGTATTCCCGAAGAAAATATTTAAGCCTTTCATGCTTACTGGGGCTCCTCTAGGATCAGCCGGTGCAGCGTTTTCTTCTGGTTGGATGACGGGAGATAATTTTTTGAAGTATATAGAGCACTTTATCAAATACGTGCGATGAAGTAAAAAATTCCCAGTTCTGCTAAGTCTTGACCATGAGAGCCGTTACGATGTTCGTATGCTGAATCTATGTAAAGAGAATGGGATTATTTCATTGACATTGCCGCCCCATAGCAGTCATAAATTACAACCGCTCGACGTGAGTTGCTTTTTTCCATTTAAAAGCTATTATAACCAAGGAGTTGATGACCGGATGCTAAATCATCCTGCCATACCTATGAGCATTTATGATGTCTGTAATGTTATTGGTACCCGCCTACCCTAAAGCATTCACTCCTGTCAACATTTTCAACGGATTTAAAAAAACAGGCATATCAGGAAAATGAAAATGGAAATGGTAACGAACATAAGACTAACGCAGGTGTTCAGGATGTGGAAGATGTTCAGGATGTAAAAGAACCACGACATGTCAGCCCAATTAATGGCCCATCCAATATAATAACCCCTCAGCAAATTAGGCCACATGCCAAAGCTGCTCCTAGGAAAAATCTTAGAAGAAGCAGAAAGAAGCTACAGTTAGCAATAATAACAGACACCCCCATTAAAGATGCCTAGAGGAACAGCATAAAGAAAGATTGAATGAAAAACATTTTCAGAAGAGAAAAATCAGAAGGCTAAAAAAGTTAAACGTCAAGTTTTTAATGAAGACATTAGTTCGAACAGTGATGTTCTGCAGAAATCTGCAACGATTCTAGCGATATAGAAAGCTTCACATCAGAAAATCAAGATTTGTCTATTCAAAGTCATGACTGTTATAGTAAGATACATGACAAAAAAAACTGTTAAACATTATGTCCGTCAGGTTATTAAGATAAGTGGAGATGCATAGAATATCTCTTTCATGAAGAGAATTGTGGCCGGCAAATTTGTTTTCCCCGATAAACCCGATGTAGATACCGTAGAAGAAGAAGATATTTGTTAAAACTGCCCTCTCCTGTCATTAGTGGAAGTACAGCTAGGGCTGCTCGCCAGTTTATGTTCCCCGTTAAGTTGTTATAATTTGAAATAGAATAAAAGAGTTTTTTACTAAAAATCCCATTAAGGACCACTATGATTCCCACAATGGACCATATAGTGGTTCATAGTGGGACTTGTTGAATAAAATTTATTATAAATAAAGGATTACTTGAAATTATTATTAGTTTTGCTTCCTTACATCCATACCCATGCATAGGTACCCTTACTATAATTTACAAACGCTTAAATTTTTTTTAATCCTGTAAAAAAAGAAATAAAATATTAAGAATTTTAGTTAAAAAGTCTAGGGTATTTTCTACCTTGAAATTATTTGAAGACTTAATCCGCCGCACACTGCAAACATTTCACGACTTCAAATCTATGCTCCTTACAAATACCTTTAGTACATACTGAGCACATTTTTGGATGTTTGTTGTCATTAAAACACATGTGACATCGCCGTCTTTTCTTGTCATGGAAATTATCTTGTCTGGGTTGTTCTGCAGGTTGTCCAATAAAACGCCTTATTATACCTCGAAGGTCAATTGGAATATTTCTTATTTCAACCCTCATTTGAAGATGGTCGTTGATAAGTGGTTTTCTGAAGTTTTTGGAACACTTTGTTCGTTTCGCTTAGCCAAGCCTAGATCGGAAACATGTAATTGTTATGGACAACCATGAGAGCCATTGCTCATTGGAGGCTGTAAATTATGCGAGAGACAACGGCATCGTATTTCTTACAATTCAGCCGCACACCTTTAATAGGTTTTTAGTCCACTAAAGACTTACTACTCCCAAGCAGCTTATGATTAAATTTCCCGGGAGAACTATTACCATTTATCACATTGCAGAACTGCTGGGAGATGCGTACCCCGAGCCATGGCTCCTTCCAATATCATAAGTAAGTTCAAAGTATCTGGAATATGGCCGATAAATCCAAATATATTTACTGACGACGAATTTATGACCAGCGCTGTCACGGACCTTCTAGACCCAACTTTGATTCAGGAATCAGTTCTTGATCCAATACAGCCAACGCCTAGTGCTAGTACATCAATTTCTATAGAACCAACGTTATCTGGGGCCCTAAAATCTTGCACTTCAAACCAAATTCGTACCCAATCTTCTCGAGGTAGAAAACGGGAACGCTCTCGCATCCTAACTGATACCCCTGAAAAAGCAGAAATTGAAGAGCTGGCTCTTAAGAAAACCGCAATCAATAAGAAAAGAGTAGAAAAGCTTCCAACAGTTGGAAACACTGAACTTTTCGATTCGACTGATGAAGAGGAGGACGATCTTCCCAGCCTTCCAGATAGCAGCAATGGCTCTGATTTCCTTTTAGATGATGAACTTATTGATGGCACGGATCCTGAGAAAGACGAATTCATTTTAATCTATTTTTGTACTAAAAGAACAATGAAGTTTTATGTTGGAAAAGTTTTGTGCCTGAAAGAAAATACATTGGAAGTTAAATTCTTAAGGCGGAATGGACTAGAAGGAAGCTGTTTCACTTTTACAACAGTAGAGGACTTTACTGCTGCCGCAGCCGTCCATCAGTAGAGCGGCCAGGACTGCTGACATTATAAAATTTAACCATAGATTTGATGCTAATATTTTCTAAATAGTTGTTCTTTTTTGGCTCAATTTATTTTTGTATTTCATGTTTTTATTTAATAAACAATCCCAAATCATGTAATGACTATAGATTGATAAGCCTAATGTGCCACCCTTTAAAGATTCTTTTGAAAATTGTTCAAAACCGAATTTATAAGAAATGTGAGGAACAGATAGATGAAACTCAGTTTGGCTTCAGAGGAGGCATGGGTACAAGAGAGGCATTATTTGCGTTGACGGTACTCTTGCAGAAATGTCGGGAATATAACAAGAGTGCATATGTACGCTTCATAGACTTTAGGAAGGCCTTTGACCGAGTGCAGCATATGAAGTTAATAGATGAATTAAAAAACATCAATTTAGACAAAAAAGACATTGAGTTTATTAAGGCTATATACTGGAACCAGAAAGCAGTAGTAAAGGTGAACGATATAGAAACAAATAATATACCGATTGCGAGAGGGGTTAGGCAAGGATGTGTCTTGTCTCCGACGCTTTTCAACGTGTACTCACAGGTCATATTCAGAAAAGCCTTATGGGAAAGAAAAGAGGGAATAAGAATTGGTGGAGAAATCATAAACACCATGAGATTTGCAGATGACACGGTAATTATGGCTGAGAGTATAGAAGATCTACAAACTTTACTAGATGCAATAAATAGTGAATGCATTCAAATGGGACTTGACATCAACACAGATAACACCAAATTTATGATAGTATCAAGGAGTCCAATAAATAATGAACAACTAACTCTTGGTGGACAGCAAATAGAGAGAGTGACAAAATATAAATATCTGGGAGCTTACATCAATACAGAATTAGATCCAGACCAAGAGATCCGGGTAAGAATAGAAATGGCAGCGTTCTTAAAATTCAAAAAATTGTTCTGTGACAAAAATCTGAATATTGCGCTGAGACTGAGGTTTGTTGAATGTTACGTCTGGTCGCAATTATTGTACGGGGTAGAAACATGGACACTAAAAGCGCAAATAGTTAAAAAGATTGAAGCCTTTGAACTTTGGATATACCGGAGAATGTTGAGAATCCCATGGACTGCCAGGGTCACCAATGAGGAAGTGCTGAGAAGAATGGGTCACAAACTTGGACACATACTAAGAAATAATAAATATAGTCTTCTGCAGGTCATCATGCAGGGTAGAGTCGATGGCAAAAAGGGAATAGGTAGAAAGAGGAAGTCATGGCTGCGAAATATTCGAGACTGGACAAACATGACTGTAGACGAATTATTCCACGTTGCAAAAGACAGAGGAAGCTTTTAAAATGTGGTCGCCAACCTCCGTTAATGGGGACGGCATAGGAAGAAGAAGAAGATTTAATAAAGTAGGTAATTGAATTTGTTTTATTGTTTAATTTAATTGCCTTACATAATTGGCATTAATTACTTATGCTATGCATTAGAGGTGGGATATTTTATCCCAGGGATCAAGTAGCCCCCTCAAGGGGATCCCTCATGGACAGGGAATCTTGAACCGCACTAGTGTTTTACAAGAACTGATCTACCTTATTTGTTCTACAAGAAAGGGATTCTAGGTGAACACCCAGTGGAAGGAGATAACCACATTATGAACCTGTTTAATGAAATTAAGAAAATAACTATTATGGTCTGAAATAATCTTTAAACACTAAAACAGGGATCAATCATCACACCTCTCCCCTATCATATTATTTTTTATGCATTCTAATAGTAGAATTTAATAATATTTTGATTTCTTCTGATTGTAATAAACATATATATATACAACTGTTTTTTCTCTCCTTTTTTCTATAGCTGTTTTTTACATTGTAAGGCTTTTATAATGTTCTACATAAATGAATATAAAGTAAATCTGAAATATTTTGTTTTTGCTCTGTCCTAAAATACGAATTTTAATTAACTCGGTTCAAAAACAAAACCCAGAACAATTTTGAAGCTTTTAGGTACACTGAAGTAATTAATATCTACCGTTTTTTCTACACGTATTCTCCTAACAAAAGACTGATGTATTTAATTGTTCCTACATTATATCTTAATCCCCGTCTTGCTTTTATAACACTGAGATCCGAGCAAAATCGATACGAAACAAGACGAAAGACCATTCAAGAACATACATTCCCGCTTTGTTCCAGTTGAAGTAACAGGCACAGCATTATTATGTTCAACAAATTACTAGAAACGGAAATCGCGATATTATTTTTTCTTTATTAAGCTCTCGTGTATTTGCTTTCAATGCTTAATAAGTTCTGCTAAACTAACTTAAGAACAGATGTTGCAATTCGTGTTTCTGCATTCGAATTTATTTTATAAGCAGCACAAAATAAATTAATGTAGTTACTTATAAATGCAGGCGGTTATTTCAAAGAAAACGTTCACCTTGATACAAAAGAAGGGTACTTCTTTGGGAATGAGTTTAATTTGTTTTTCTGAATACGTACAATATTACACAAACAGAGCAGGGACTAAGAAATAGTAATATAAAAATTAGGAATATTTCATAAATGTTTTTCGCTTGTTTATCTAAGGTAATTTCATCGGTAGTTATGTTATCTCTAGGGAAATTACAAATGCATTAGTGTTCATTCGTCTCTAGTTGATAACTGAATTATGTATTTGTTAATAATATCGAGGCTACATCAAAACAAGAAAATGTAGTTAATAATAAATGAGGATAGAGCCTGAGAGGTGAGTTTCTAGCGACTATGAATTAACTGAAACGTATTGTCAAAGAAAAGAACTCTTACAGAAAACTAGGCAGATTAGAAGATATCGAGGTGATATTCTCACCAATAGATCTTGTAAAGTGCCCGCACTTTTACCAACAACCTACCACTACCATCGATACACACTGGAGATGGAACAGCAGCCAAAAGTATAAAGTGCCCCAAAGAACGACAAAAACTTCCGAAAAACTTCAATCAGAGCCCACCGTCCTTTGCCACTGCTATCGAGTATGGACGTTTCCGTCCCACAACTCGCTTTGACCGTGTATTGATTGGCCACTTATCGATCTTTGGGTATTAACTAAAGATCTTCTTTGGCCCTACCGATTCAGATGTCGCTAATATTTATTTTTCGTTCACTGGCATTAGCGTCGAGGATTACGGCCTTTTTTTTATTGACAAAGATTCGTCATTTAATTTTAAGGGATGTATAGAACTAATCTACTTTTAAAACTAGAAAAAGAACTAACCGACTATTAAAGTTGACAATGGGATAAGACGAAGATGAAAGAAACGAAAGGCATACTTTACAAAACAGTCATCATACCAATAATGACATACGCGGCAGAAACAAGACCTGACACAGAGAGGACAAAAAGGCTGTTAGAAATAGCAGAGATGAAAACACTTAGAAAACGGTTCCCTAATAGGAAGAAGATCAGTAATAAGACCACGAAAACGATGGAATGGCAATTTACTGGAGGCACATTGAAAACAGACACAGTCATGTCTATATAAAAGAAGAAGAAGTATAGAAGTAATTTTTGTTTGTTTGTTATTTATTTGAATATATTTTTATTTGAAATAAACTTGCATTTTACTGAGGCTGGTGTATAACAGAGCTACCCATCACAACGTACAGCTATGGGTATGTGTGATGAAATGGGGACATGACATAAGGTCAGCTGTTTGATACAAAAAAAGTGGTGTAATATTAAATATTTATTTTAGAGTCTTTAAGGAACTTTATTATATTGTGCTCTAGCGGGTCTGTACTTTTACACAATCCCAGTGGAGGAGAGACCTACTTCATGAATGAGATCCTTCCATATGCAACCTTTGATTCTCTCTCACTTTCTGTTTTGTAGAGAAATCATGTCCCAACTCCATTTCTTCCGAATGCCTACCATATTCTATCAATTTCCCAAATAAACTCACCAACCTGTCTGGAAAGCGTGGTGTTTAAATGCCAAAGCCTCCTCAACATGAACAGATATTCAAGAAAAGGTTTCTCAGTCCCCGGCAGCTCGCTCGTTTCTAACCAAGATAGTGGAAAAATTCAAGGACAGCGGACAACAGCGATCAACACTGCACGTAATTACATCTAATGTATAATTCTTACCGACAGATGATAAAATGAAGGAACTGAAAAAAGAACTCCAAAATGTCAAATGGAATATTATAGGAATTAGCAAAGTCAAAAGAAGAGGTGAAGATCAGGTGAAACTAAACTCAGGCAACACACTTACATCGACAACTGGAGGAATAGATCTATTAATACACAGAAAAAAGCAGAGTATTGGCTGTATTTCCGCAAGAGTTATGTATCTAAATCTAAGATTGAAAAAAAGATACAACCTAAAAATATTTCAGCTATACGCCCCCACCAGCTATTAAGAAGATGATCTTGTTGAAGTCTTCTATGGTAAAATCGAAAGACCAAAAGAGCAACGACTAGCCCATTACAATCTGATAATGGGAGATTTAGGAAAAGAAGTGAATGTATTAAACCAGTTTAGTAAAAGTAGTGATCATCAGGAGTTTAAAAAATATATTAGTAATTTGTTGAAAGACACAACAACAGACATGTTAAATCCCATAAGAAATCGCTAAGATTCATTCTGATCATTTTTGACGCTTTTTGTGGTGGGGGTAAAACGGCTCGACGGATCGTGACGTACGACAACTCGTTAAAAAGGGAAGATTACTTAGACACAAAAAACAAAGATGGCGGCATTGCCAAAATGACACTAAGCTTGTAACGTCTAAATGGCTCAACATTCGACAATATGCAAGATTTCGATGGAAAGGGGAGGTGGTAATGAATATGTAAGGACAACAAACAAACGCAAAGACAATGCCAAAACTTCTTCTTCTGGTAGCACTACAACCCGGGGTGGGTCTTGGCTGACTGCACAACCTGCTTCCATCTCGAACGGTCGTCCATGATGTTTAAGTCAGTGGGTAGCCCCATTGTTCTCAAATCTGACCATATATTATCTCTCCATCGCATTCGTCTACGTCCTAAGGACCTTCTCCCTGTCGGGACTTCTTCCCAGATTAACTTGGTAAGGCGGTTATTAGGGAGCCTATGAACATGGCCAGCCCATCTTAGACGTTGGGATTTAATCTCTTGGACTACGTCGCTAGCACTATACATTTGTTTGACCTCGGCATTTGTTCTTATTCGGTATTGGTTAGTATTCGGATCGTGATAGGGACCGAAGATCTTTCTGAGGATTTTTCTCTCAAAGCATCTGAGTTTACTTTCCATTGCTTTTGTCAGCGTCCACGTCTCACACCCATACATGAGCACCGGTCTAATTACTGTTTTATATATCCTGATTTTTGATGTTCGTGTTAGGCTCTTGGATTTAATAGTGTTGTAAAGGCTATACATACATCTGTTTGCTGCCTCATTTCTCCCTTTTATCTCTTCCGTGATATTGTTATCTGTGGTGATAGTCGCTCCAAGATATTTAAAACTCTCCACTCTTTCAAAGTTATGGGGGTCTATTGTTACATTTTGTCCTATTCTATCTCGTCTCTTTTGTCTTTTTGCACATATATTTGGTTTTCTGTTCATTGACCCTTAGACCGGTATTTTTTGCCTCTCTCTCTAATTTATTGAAGGTTTCTTTTACATTGGTGACGGTATTTCCTACAATGTCAATGTCATCCGCGTATGCTAGTAGTAATTTTGGTCCATTTACTGTCAGTAGTTCTGTTCTAATTCGTGCGGTTCTTACTACTTTTTCCAGGATTATATTAAAAAGAAGAGGTGACAGCGCGTCTCCTTGTTTCAGTCCAGTGTTTATTTCAAACGACTCTGAGAGCTTGTTACCTATCCGCACTCTAGATCTACAGCCATTTACACAAACTTTAACGAGCTGGATAAGTTTTTTTGGAACTGAAAGTTCTGCCATTGCATTCCACATCTGATCCCTTTTAATGCTGTCGTATGCTTGTCGGAAATCTATGAAGAGATTATGAATGGTTCTATTGAATTCCCATCCTTTTTCAAGCAGCTGCCTGAGAGTAAAAATCTGATCTATGGTCGATCTATTTTTTCTGAATCCGGCTTGGTATTCCCCTATGAAATTTTCTACAAAAGGTGTTAGTCTACTTAATAGGATGTTCGATAAGATTTTGTACGCCGTGTTAAGTAGGGAGATGCCTCTATAGTTAGAGCACTTGGTTTTGTCTCCCTTTTTATGGATAGGAATTATTACACTTTCGTGCCAAAACGGCACTATATTGTTTCTCTGTTGTTATTAGTCAGATTACTACGTGTAACACGTTAAATGAAAGAGGAAGGGATATCCAATACGGGTGGGCGGTTTTAATGAGTTCCTGAATATAACCAAAAATGTTTTATTAGATTATATTGATATATCAGATATTCGTTTGTAATACTCCATGTAACGTTTTGTATTTTTATTAAATATGTGTTAGTATTGCATGCCATACGCTACGTACGTGCATGTTTCTGAATATGTTTTTACGCGATTAATAGAATGTTTAAAGTCGTAATGATTACCAAATTTTAATGCGAAGATGGCGCCTCGATCTAAAATGTTACGCACTAAATTCTTGGAGCAGTATATTGTGAAATACCTCTCACGTTAGAAAATAAAACATTTCGCATCGAATCCGGAGCAGTTCGTCCAGCGACCAATCGGCGAAATGCATTTCCATACGCGCAATAACGGGGCTATTAAATTTTAAATTAATTTTCGCATCGTGAAAATGAGTCGCTCGTTAACTAAAATACGGGTTAAGCGCACCCATTAAAACTATTACTAATTAATTTATTTGAAGTCCTGCAACAACAATTTCGAAAGTCCTCTATGGTATTTAAAGTTTGGCCAAAGCTTGTTTGGAATTGACAGTAGTTGCCACTCGCTATAATACGTCCAATTAGTGTCTGTACGATTTATCACTATTTTGAATTGCTTCATATTATATTTTCGATACAAATCGTAGGCGGGAATATATACATTTAATTTGCAGTTCTTATTCTTTCATTACATAGTTTCTGTATCGGTACCTTTATTCTCGTCTTCTTTCTGGTATACTTTAAGCAATGAACTAATTTTAATCTTAAAATTATTTGGAGATATTTGCATGCTGGAAAGCCTTAAGAAAATGTAACCTCGGAAATCTTTTTTGGGTGGTGCTAGAAAGATAACCAATGGAGACACTGCGGACGGCAGCCAGATGGTTGGTAGAGAGCGAGTCGTGGGTTCGAAACTAGCTTTTAGAACCGGGAATGGATCCAAGGGAAGAAATAGGTAAAGATAGGATAAGAGATATTAGAAAAGATACAGAAATAAACAAAAAGATAGATGGGTAAAATTACCAAAGATAAGAGAAGATAGAAACAGGGCGCCACTCAATTTTTTGGGGTTAAGGAGAAAATTAAGAAAACCTTAGAAAAGAAAAGAGATAAGAAAAGATATTTAGGTTCAGAGATCAAACCCAAGGAAAAATACCAACAGTAAATTATCAAATAAATCTGGTCAACGCAATATATAAACAAATAATAAATATATTAATTATTACACTTACTTACCTACGAAACCTAATCAGCCTGATCTTTCTACGGTTCAAAAGCATAGTAATATTTAAAGATAGTAATTGTTCAGAGCTATTATTTTATCAGGGAACTTGTTAGGAGCCTACGAATAAAATACATGCATAAAACAATAACAATATATTAAACACAAAATTAGGATGCTGCTAAATGCAACCCCGGTAATAAAAATACACAACTATGAAATGGTGTTATATATGTATAAAATTAAGCTATAATGTAATAAAAAAATACCTTTACCAAGATATATAAGGCAATCATATACAAATATAGTTTGGCGTATCTCGAGATATCATAGGAAAGATAATGAACAAAAATTATAGGAAATACAAAAGATAGCAAAAATTACTTAACTCTAAATTTACAAAAAAAAAACAAAAAGGTTACAGGAATGAAAACATAAACCAAACCGCACTTGGTTAAGTCAATTAACTATCTCGCACTATTATTTAATAAAAAAACTGAGACTTGTATGTTCATAGGTAATATTTATAGAAATTTCTTGAATGGTTCAATTACATTCAAAAGTCGGCAATCTACAGGTGAAAATATAGATGATACGTCCAGATAATGGCAGGTGATATGGTACCATACCATATTACTCGCCCAGATAATTGTAGATAAAGATTACTTACAGTAGATCTTGACGAAGGCAGCTTAATTCACTGAATTAAATACTTTTCTGGTACTAAACAGTGAATTTAATAACCATTAAAGGTAGTGTAGAACTATATATATAATTTAATATAGTCTAAGGAAAGAAAACTCAAATATGAAGTGTACACACACTTAGAAAATAATTCACAGCGACGATAAGATAAGAAATATCGTGAGCAAAGCGCATCACGAGATATCACTTCACTCAACAAGAGCCCACCGAGAAGTCTCACGAGATATTACCTCACTCAACAACTGCCCACCAACAAGTAATTGGTTCCACTAAAAATTTCACCAACTGTCCCTGAAAAAGGAAGAAGAAAAAATTCGCCCACTCAAGAATGATAGGACAGTTGTATGTGTTTCTCAGAAGGTAAGGCCTTAACGACTATTGGAAAGTTTGAGGTAAAATAATCGGTATTAACAATTGGACATAAGAAACAGACAATACTTGGAATTAAGTTTTTGTCAAAAAATACGGGCCTTCGACAAAAATTACCAATTTATGAAAAGAAACCGAATACCAAAAAGCATTATACTCTTTTCATAATGAATATTATGACGGAAGGATTAAAAACCTTTCTTAATTAGGGAATTCCATTTTAGCTTGGTATCTACAATATTATTTTCCTATCGTAAACACGGGGATTCCTAATCATCGGCGTATCGCACGGGGGTAAAAGGAATTAAAAATAATTTAATATATTAATAATAAAAAAAATGTTACACAGGAATATATACATTTAATTTGCAGTTCTTCTTCTTTCATTACATAGTTTCTGTATCGGTACCTTTATTCTCGTCTTCTTTCTGGTATACTTTAAGCAATGAACTAATTTTAATCTTAAAATTATTTGAAGATATTTGCATGCTGGAAAGTTTTAAGAAAATTCAATGTCAGGTTCTATCAGTCTGGAATTAAAACAATTCTATTTTCTAGTCACTTAATATTTTGACAACTGATTGTTGGCTTTATCAGAAGTGCACTACAAATTTATTAAAACAAAGAGATAAGCAACATTAAGATACAATTATATAAATATTTACTTACAGAGGTAGAACTCTTCACTAAAAGAGACATGACAAACATTTGTCAAAATTAAGCAAATAGCAGTAAACAACGGATACAACGAACAAACAATTCATAAAATGTTAAATCAAAAACTACACAAGAAAGCCCTAAAATTAGTATTTCCACCACCAGAAAAAAAACCCAGTAGATTCTGCTCGATTACATATACAGGCAAAATAACAACAAACATTGCCAAACACATAAAAAAGAAAGGAATAACACCAGCATTCCGAACAAATAACAACCTAGGCAAATATATTAAAAATAACAAGAGCCAAAATAAAAAACACTTAAATAGTGGTGTGTACAAACTTCAATGTGGCGACTGCCCAAAAACTTACATCGGTCAAACTGGTAGAAACTTTGGTAAACGAATAGCAGAACATAAAAGGGCTTTCAAGAATAGAAAAACAGATTCGACATACGCACTTCACCTTCTAGATCATAATCATTCTTTTAATGACAATTTTAAAATTCTTCACACTTAAAATAAAGGCCTTAAGCTATCTTTGTTAGAATCTATGGAAATAAACAAATTAAAAAACACACATTCTGAATGACCAACTTGAGACAAACAGTTCTCCCCTCCTCAACCTATTTCATTAGAGACTATAAATTTGTAAACCCAAGCCAAAAATACAAAAATAGATCACTTGAGAAAGGCAATCAGCCAAAAAAGCTGTAGTGATAAGAGTTAAAATACATTTTGTGGAAGTTTGAAAACAAAGTTTTCAGTGTTTTATTGTTACATAAAATGAATTTCCATCAAGTAACGGTCGAATCCATCAAAACAACATCTCAACAAAAAGTGTATATATAGTAGAATAGACGAGTTTCTTAAAATATCTATATATAAAAATAAGGTAGCAGGTACAACCGTTAATTAATATTGACTTCAATGAATTGCAGAATATTGCTATGGATGCTGCTTAGTTGGTTCATATCTGCTTTGTTTTTTATTACATTTTTTGTGTTAGTAATATAACACATTTCCAGAAACAGCCTGTTTTTATAATTAGTTGCTGTTTGTAGGATTTCAACATTGGTGTAGTCAAATTTGTGACCTGTGTTGATGGAGTATTCGACAACAGCGCATGTGTTTTTATCTTTATGGCAGTCAGTTTTGTGCTGGGTAATATATTGTTTTAACCATTGGCTTGTCTGTCCAGTACAGCAACCTTCGAAGCCTAAACATTATTGCTTAAGAATCTCGCATTATCATTACTATCATTCTTAGAATTTTATTTGGTATATTACTCTCTTGTAAGTAGTTTGTCAAACGCCTGTTTAAAGTCTAGGAAAAGTATATGTGTTTCTCCGTCATACTCGTATGTTTTCTCTATCACTTGTTTTAGCGAGTATTCATTTGACTCTCGACCTGTAAACATCGATACAAATAATAATCTATTTATAAACTATTTAAAAATTAAAATATACAGTTTTAACAATTAAAATGAGTGCTTCACCAGATTTATTGGTGAGTGTTCCTTTTTATACTGCTACTGTTAATGGTCAACCTATAAATATTACGTTATATACTATATATTATGTTCCTATCCAAGTACTATTACAATCTTCCTCAAACTGTCAATACAATCTTAAAATAAATCCCACATTATCTACACCTTAAAATGAAGCTTCTGATTATATTGAGATGACACACACACCTTACAATGTGAAGAATCTTCAGGGCAAATCAGCGACAGTGAGTCATCGGAAATCCACGAATGGCAAACTATACAATATAGTAACAAAAACCGTAAAATTAATCCTTCGACACAAACAGAAAACGAATGACGAGAGACACGGTAGTAACCAGCAATAAATTTCAGATTCTACAAAATGAACTGGAAAACGAAATTATATAGACATAAAAGAGATATCTACACATCATAGTCCAAGTCATTAGTGCGTTATATATAGTGCAGCCACGGCTGTGAACATTCATTCCTGATTTATTATTGTTATTGTATACTTGTTTTGATTCGTTATTTAACCATTGTATTTAGTTAATTTTAAATAAATTGTTTTTAAAAACGCGAGTCTGAAAACGAGTTACTTAATTGGCGCAGTCAGTAGGATACCTGAAGGTTGCAGCAGATTCCAGTTAATTGCAGCACAACCGTTGGTGTCCACCATTTATCCGGAGAACCTACAATAAACAAGTAAGTTACTGAGAATTTTCCTTACTTCTTATTTTCCTTTATATTTTGAAAATTATTACCAGTTTTATTTTATTTTTACCATTTGTCAGAGATTGTAATAAATCTTCTTCATTTGAGTAATTTTAAAAACATTTTTTATGCAAAGTGATATTGATAATTTAATTTGTAACTTAAACAAAATGGCATTAAATAACACACACCCACAATTCAAGCGGCAAAAGCTCTCGCTGACTTTTTACCCACATTTAATGGGGATCCGTTAAAATTGGAAAGCTTTAATCCAAAGATGCGACCAGTATTATCGCACTTATGGACAGACAACGGATAATACCTTGAACGATTTTACATATAATGTATTATGTTCGAAGTTACAAGACAACGTATTAAACTTCGTAATGTGTAGACCAGATTTAAATACCTGGCCATTGATTCGAAGTACATTGAGAAATAACTTCGGCGACAGAATCGACAGGCAAACATTGAATAAAGAATTCCTACAAACAACAAAATACAAAAACGAAAATATTATAGACTTTTTAGCAAGAATATCGCAACTCAAATCAAGATTGGAAATTAAAATAAATTCAGAAACGAATTTAAGTGCTGAACGGAAAACGATATTAATGGAACAAAATGAAGCAAATTCCATAGACATTATACTTGCAAACGTAGATGAGAAAGCTAGAACGATTCTTGAAATAAAGGAACCGAAATCGTTTATAGAAGCATCCGACATATTAAATAGACAATTTTATAATGACCAAAGAGTCGATTCAATAAACTTTTCAAATAAATTTAAAGGAAAACCTCAATTTCAAAATTCAAAATCAAATAATCAAATAAGTTATAACCAACAACACCGCAATCTTAATCCAAACTTTAATCATCGCTATAACCACACGTTATTCATCTAATTCTAATTATTCAAATCACCATGAACAAAATAATCATTTCAATCAGCCTAATACATCAAGGCAAACCTTTTCCAATTACAACCAATCTAATCCTAATCGTCATTTCAATCAACCAAGTACATCAAAACAAAA
This sequence comes from Diabrotica balteata, assembly GCA_918026665.1. Classification (NCBI taxonomy): domain Eukaryota; kingdom Metazoa; phylum Arthropoda; class Insecta; order Coleoptera; family Chrysomelidae; genus Diabrotica; species Diabrotica balteata. Next base: position 41,739,711 of record OU898284.1, read on the forward strand.
TTTTCCAAGCCAACCGATAAAAATTCAATCTAGACCTATTCAAACTAAATATTTTACAAACGAACAAGTTTTTGGGAAACCAAAAAATGTATTTGATCCCAGGAATGTCCCAAAAAATACATTCTCACCGGAACCAATGTCAACGACATCTAGAATCTCTTCGGAAAACAAAAATTTCCCTTTATTCAGAGAGGCCCTCCAAATTTCCAATTCGAAGAACTTTATCAAGTAGAAGACGAAAATGAAGATAACCAATATTGTGATGCATATAATCACCTCCCAAATCCCCAAACAGACTCTGTAAACATAAATGAAAATTTTCAAGAGGATCGTCACGAAAATCCCGACGATTAAACCAACACATTGATCTAAATAATACAATTCCCAATTCTCTCCCATACATTCAATTAAACTTTCCAACTCCCATTAAATTACTAATTGACACAGGCTGTCACCCATCTCTCCTAAGACCCTACATTGCCGAAAAATACTTTTCAGAAAAAATCACAAGACACACAACTCCGATTATTACGTGTGCAGGATCCCGAGAATCCCAATTCAAAGCCAAAATCCCCCTTTTGCAAGAATTTCACATATCCGAACCTCTCGACTTTGTCTTATTTGATTTCCATAATTATTTTGACGGTATATTAGGAATACGAGACCTTCGAAAATTACACTTAAATTTAGATTTAAATCGCCAAATCCTTTTTTAATCAAAACTCAGAGATCCCTCTTAATTATAGAAAAGATTTTAATAGTCAAAAGATAGAAATTCCACCTTTTTCGTCTGTAATAAAAAATATACAGACATCATTACCAGATGGAGATATCTTTCTTAACGACATTGTTAATGAAACAAAAACAATAAAAATCCCATCAAGTTTAGTTCATGTTGAAAAACGGACGTGTAAAAATTGAATTTGTTAATAAAACATTCCACACACAACTAATTAATATCGATAACAACTTTCTAAATAATTTTGCGGAAAATTTTGATACAAGAAATTTTAATTGCTTTTCAATGGAAGAAATTATGAACATTACTATAAACGATACAATTAACACTAAGGACCGGAAAATAACTTTGGAAAATTTTAGACAAGATCATTTGAATCTTGAAGAAAAACATGCACTGAAATTATTAGTAGAAGAATACCAAGATATTTTTCATAACCCTGAAGACAAATTGACCTTCACAAATCAAGTAAAACACAGCATTAATACCACCGATGAAATTCCAGTATATTCAAAATCATACAGATACCCCCACATACATAAGGAGGAGATAAGAAAACAAATCAATAAAATGCTAGAAGATGGAATAATCAGACCATCACAGAGTCCGTGGAGTTCTCCCATTTGGATTGTTCCAAAGAAATTAGACGCTTCAGGAAGACAAAAATGGCGAATCGTGGTAGACTATAGAAAAATAAATGAAAAAACTGTTGACGATCGCTACCCATTACCTTCCATTCAGGATATACTAGATAAACTTGGCAGATGCCAATATTTTACTACAATTGACTTAGCTTCTGGATTTACACAGATAGAAATGGAGAAAGAGTCTATTCCTAAGACAGCTTTCAATGTCGAAAATGGCCACTATGAATATCTTCGTATGCCATTTGGCCTTAAAAATGCACCTGCAACGTTTCAACGAGTAATGGATAACATACTCAAAGATATTTTAAATAAAATTTGTTTTGTATATATGGATGACATAATAATATTCTCCACTTCACTTCAAGAACACATAAGTAATATAAAACAAGTCTTTAAGAGATTGAGAGAAGCTGGTTTAAAGATACAATTAGACAAATCAGAATTCTTTTGCAAAGATGTAGAATTTTTAGGACACGTCATTACGCCAGAAGGCATTAAACCTAATCCGAAAAAGGTAAATGCAATAAAAAAATTTCCCATCCCAAAAACTGCCAAAGAAATTAAATCATTTTTAGGACTCATAGGCTATTACCGAAGATTTATAAAAAATTTCGCTAAATTGACTAAACCGCTAACATCATGCTTAAAAAAAGGAATGCAAATCAAACACACTCCTGAATTTATAGAAAGTTTTGAACTTTGTAAGAACATCCTAATGAATGATCCTATCTTACAATACCCAGATTTTAGCAAACCTTTTAATGTAACAACAGATGCTTCAAATTTCGCAATCGGAGCAGTACTATCTCAAGGACCAATAGGAAACGACTTACCTGTTGCTTTTGCATCTAGGACTTTGAATCCAGCGGAATGTCACTACAGTACCATAGAAAAAGAACTCTTAGCTATAGTATATGCTGTTAAATATTTCAGACCATACTTGTACGGCACAAAATTCAACATTATTTGTGACCATAAACCCTTACAATGGCTTTTCTCCTTAAAAGAACCTAATTCCAAACTAATAAGATGGAAACTTAAATTAGAGGAATACGACTACCAGATTATTTATAAGAAAGGCAAATTAAACACAAACGCAGATGCTCTCTCCAGAGTAGAAATTCATCCCATAGATACCGAAGATAACGACAAATTGTCCATTATAATGAACTTAGACCACAACGAATTTATTGATCTTGAAGAATCAACAAACGAAATGTCGAAACTTAGAGACTTAGATTCGAATGATATTATATTAAAACCTGCTCTTGATCACAACGATATACAAGATATTATAAATATTAATCCATACCAAAACATAACACAAGAATTTATTAACGAAATAATCGACAAAGAACTACCAGTACCAGAAGAAGATATTGTAGAATCCATAGAAGAAAATACCAAAAAAGATAAGAAAATAAAAATTCTTCAAAATATAGCAATACCAAATACAGAAGAGAAATCTGACGATTTAGAAACGGTGCATACTAGTCAAGAAGATCCCATATTAAATATACCGTATACAGAAAAGGCCATAAATATATACAAAAAATCAAATAATAATAACTTCTGCAAATATATCGAAACCAAAATATACATACGAAAAATATTCGACAAAAATAGATATCATTGGCAAATACCAAAAAATGATTTTGAAGAAACACAGTTTCTATGTTTAATTAAAGAAATCATAAAACCCAATACGACCTATTGCCTACTATTTAAAAACAAAGACCTCGAAATACCTTTTATTCGTTTTATGACAAACTCATTTAAAAATAATGCATTTTCCTTAGTCATTTCAAATAAAATTCTAACGGATATAACGGAAGAAGCGGAAAAACAAGAAAAGTTAAAATTTTACCACGAAACGAAAACAAACCACAGAGGCATTAATGAAAATCTTGCAGCACTCAAAAAACATTTCTACTGGCCTGACATGGACAAAGATGTCACAAATTACGTCAATACTTGTGACCTATGTCAAAAATCAAAGTACGAAAGACATCCCACCTCACTTATTCTCAAACCAACACCAATTGGCAATTCCCCTATGGAACACATATATATCGATACATTTAAGTTTAGTAACCAAAATTTCCTTACCATTATAGATAGCTTTTCTAAATTCGGTCAAGCCTATCCCATAAATTCAATAAACGCTATGGAAATTGTTAACAAATTAACATTCTTTATAAGTCACTACGGAATACCCAACAAAATCACATGTGACAATGGCACAGAATTTAGGAATAAAATATTTCAAGATCTCTGTCTCTTACATCATATAGATGTCCATTACGTAACCGCCTACAAACCCAAATAGCAACAGTCCGATAGAAAGATTTCATTCTTCAATCATAGAAATGTTTGAGAATACTTAAAGAAGAAAAAGAAAATATCATTATTTCTCAGTTAATGAGTTACGCAATATTAGCTTATAACAATAGTATTCATAGTGCTACAGGCTATACTCCCTTTCAAATAATGCGAGGCAAACTAGATTATAAAAACCCCTTCGAACGAGATGAGAATGAAAGAATAACACAATATATTCATGATCACTCAAAAAACCTAAAATTACTTAACAATATTATTCTTAATAAACTAAATAAAAACCAAACACAAAACTTAGAACGTGCAAATAAATCTAAACAATCAGAAATAAAATTAGACACGAATCGTCCCATATATCAGTTAAAAGGTTCAGAACAAAGATTAGCAAAATGTAATCAACCTTATCAAAAATTAATAAATCCCAAATTAGTTGGAGATAATAAAATATTATTCCAACAATAAAGTATATCACTTGCGAAGTATAAAACCTCAACGTATTGTTACAGATAACTACAATCAACATGAAAATACTAGCGATGACGATACTCCTCTATCTACAAGGATATCAAACGTTAGAAATAAAAGAAATTAATAATCCCATCCTACCTGTTCAAATTGGACAAGCAAAAAGGATACTATCAAAACATACATTTCTTTATCATATTAATTTATCCCAACCATTAGAAATAAGTAATCAAATATATAATGAAGTAATAAACTTAAGAAATTCTATTAAAGTAAACAATCACTTTTCAATATTAATTATAAACAAAATAGATCATGCCATAAAACTAAGTAAAGCTATAAATAATCAATTAGAAACATACCCACAAAACCCCAGAACCAAACGAGCATTAATTAACGCAATAGGAAAGGTATCCAAATGGCTTTTTGGCACCTTAGACACTGATGACGAAAATTATTACAACAACTACTTATCCACTCTCAATGACAATCAAAATAAGAAAAATTCAAGTTTATTTCAGCATCAACACCTTGTTAATAGAAATGTCGAAAACGTACTCAAAAGGATTTGAAACAATTAAAGAAAATCAAATAATAATAAGCAAACAAATGACAATAATTTCAGAAGAAATTAAAGAATTAATAAATGTAGAAAAAGCTTTCTCAATAAATATAATAATAGATAACCTAATAAATCAACTACACGACCTACAAATTTTGGTCAATAACATCGAAACCGCTATATCACTAGCAAAACTAAATATTCTTCATAGCTCAATTATTAATCCTTCGCAATTAGAATCAATAATACTAAAATTAAACAAAATATACGGTACGAAATGTACCAAAACTTCAAAATTTTATGAATTATTACAGTCTCTTCTCAACTCAGGTGAATATTCATGGGAACTTGGTAATTTTCAAGATTCATACCCCAATAGTTAGTAATCCCTTAAAATATTTCCGAATATATCCTATTCCTTTAAACAACCTAACAATTATACCCGATCAACCATTCCTGCTTCTCAGTAACGAAGAAAATTGGACAACATCTGAACAATGTCCCGAAATCGAAAACTACTATTACTGTCCAAAGAAGTACCTACAAGAAAATACACAACCTTGTTTAAGCAAACTCATCCGAACTGGCAAGAATAAATGTATAAGCACGAGTATCCATTTGAAGAAGACTGAAATAACCACAATTAATTCAAACCAGCTAGTAATCGTACCCATCAATCCCATAAGAATAGAAGCAGATTGTGAAAAGAACGGTATATACGAAATAGACAAACCTTCC
>OU898284.1:41745701-42204427 GCA_918026665.1 Diabrotica balteata
GACCACAAAAATTAAATGTATGGTGAGTTATAGTAGGTACTTATTTAATTGGGCCATTTTTTATTGAAAGAAATTTAACGTCAGATAGTTGGTGTAAATGTTCGGCGTTATTTAGATGAGATATTTCCCGGACGATAAATTGGTAGACAAGGTAGAATTGAATGGCCTCCACGTTCACCCGATCTCAATCCTAAAGATTATTTTAACTAGAGATACTTGAAAAATTCAGTTTACAAAACCTTAACCAGCAAGTTTTGCATAGCTAAGGCAATGAATTATCGATGAATCTCGAATAATTTCTAGACAATCATGGAGAAATGTGGTAGATGCATTCTACCATCGATTAGAGTGCTGTCAACTCACAAATGGAGCACATTTTGAACTTTTAATACGGTAACTATAATGCTAAAAATATTCTAACCTATCAATTGTTACGTTTTATTGTATTTGAAAATAGTTAGTATTAAAAAATGTATTGAAACAATTTAGGCGTTGCCAGACTTCTGTTTTATGTATTTAAGACCTTCCAGACTACATAAAATCATAAGTGTTACATATGGTTGAACTCGTATTTAATAGGAGATTCCAGTAATGACTGAATATACAGGGTGATGAATTTGAAAAACCAAAGTTACTAGTAATATAAGAGACACTGAAAATCTGGAAACATTGAAAATACCAAATATGGAATCTCCGTATCCCAAAATAGGCGTATCTCAAATTTTGTATAATTATCTCTAGTAATTTACGAGATAATTAGCCAATTCCAGACTTTTGGGCTACTCTGTATTTGCAGAACTATTGCAGTTATTATTTGAAACCAACTTTTTGGTCTTTGATGACAAATAATATTTACAAATATTTGGGACATCTATGGGTTCCTCGATCTCTCCCATCCTAGTTAGGTTTGTACTGGATGATATAGTATCTGACCGTTTGAGTCTTTTAAATTTGCAAATCCCTTTTACTAATCGGTATGTTGATGACCTATTACTAGCCTTACCTCCAGACAAGAGGCCACCTTGTCATTGTTCAATGAGTTTGATCCCCACTTACAGTTTACTGTTGAACTTGAGGACCCCACCACTAATAGTATTCCCTTCTTAGATATGCGTGTTATCATAATGGGAGATAATACGTTAACCACAAGTTGGTATAGGAAACTGATGGCCTCCAATAGGTTTCTCAAGTACCACTCCTGTCATCCTTTTAAATATAAATTAAACCTTATTAAAGCTTCAAGCTGTAGGCTGAATAGTCTAACACATCTGGTTAATCGAAGGGAATCCCTTTTACTGTTCAGAAACATATTGATTGATGATTCCTACCTATCTTTCGTCATTAGCAAATACCTACATTAGCAGAATTATGGTTCCTCATTAAATGAAATCCAATGGTAATCAACTTGGGGTAATATCAAACAATACTATTAATAACACTGTTCTGCCTACTACTGTACTTGGGACATCAACTACCCATTACTTCTCGTTACCCTATTTCCCTCAAGTTACTGAAAAACTTATTATACTCTACAAACATAATAACGTGCCTCTTAAAATTGCAGTTAAGAATGCCAAGACGATCAGAAATTTGTTTTCTAAAACCAAAACTCCATTGTCCCTCTTGAAACAAGTCAATGTCATCTATCACATACCTTGTGCTGAGTGTGACTCGTGTTTAATCGGTCAGACAAGAAGATCACTGAGGGGGCGTCTTACGACACACCGCAATGATATTAACCTATCCAAGTATATTTGTGCTCTTGCTCAGCATGCTATTAACACAAATCACAAAGAAAGTGGGCTTTAACGAAGTTAAGATTCTTGGCAACAAACACAATCACAAATCACAAAGTGGACTTTAACGAAGTTAAGATTCTTGGCAACCAACCCAATCTCGTGAAAACGCAGTTTTTGGCAATATGTTCGATACTGAAACACTCCAACGATCTGAATAAGAGAACGGACATTAGTAACTTGAGCCAAATTTATCATGCATTAATATTCCAGAACTGGACTTTAGACAGTTACCACAAAAAGTGTAGAAGCTTTTTGTGGTAACTGTCACTACATTTGTTACAAGATTACTACAACAAACTTTTGCAACCAAAATCGAGGGTTTTAAATATACGGAATAGGACCAACTGTGAGGTGGGTGTTTCTTTCTTAAGAACGTTAAGGAATGGTAAAGATGCTTCAGACTCAACTTTCATCGTAAATAGAATACTGGAATGTATTTCATTGAGGAGTTAGAGAAAGAGATCTAATGCGTCTTCACTATGGGGCCCAATGATAAGGTTTCTTAATATTGTTCTGAAGCTATTTTCTTGTGGCATTGTAAATTAATTATTATTTATAACTGGGAATAAGCCACATTAAAGATAAAAATACATTTATTGACGTTTCAATTTCCAATTCGGAAATCGTTCTCAAAATACAAATAGTAAATTAAACAAATTTTGTTTTTTGTTACATAGTGAAAAAATTCTTTTGATAATTTAATTTTATCTGACTCATTTATATTGACAATTCAGACATACATTATGCATTTTAAAGTAGACGACTTTAAAATGATATTGCCAATATTGTTGAGTTGCGCTCCTGGGACGACTTTACTTATAAGATAGTTCATTCGATTACATGAAATCAACTTTAACTTGAGAATATCCGTCAGAAAAAATCATAGCATGTAATTCGTCTTTAAAAAGACAAACACATGACATGATGACAGTAAAATTCTCCTGTTAGTGATTCCATAGTAAATTATGAGGGAAAAACCAGGAAAAAAACCTCATAATACTATCCCGACATTGTAAGTATTTGTTCGTGAATTTAGTTTACCTTTAACAAACATCAAAATTCTGATTTTATGTTACGTTATTTAAAAAACATAAATGATGTATCCTCTATAATATGTTACTGACTTACTAATACTGGTATTTTCTTATTAATAACTTCCTCTTTCAATATTGGTAACCAGATCCTACTACATTCTGCCGAGGAATTTGCGACACAATTGGCCTCATTTAGCATAATTAGAGCCGCTTCTTTGATTTTTCTTTTTTTACCATCCGTTTCTTTTAGGACTATATTTGAATTATTCCATTGAACTCTATGTTCATTATCCCATGCGTGTTTACATATTTGAGATCTATCAAATTCTCTATTTTTAATATAAGATTGATGTTCACTTATTCTAACATTTAATGGCCTTGATGATTCACCTAAATAAAACTGATCGCATTCACAAGGTATTTTATAAATGCAATTCTTTGTCCTTTCTTGTTCATTGTTAGGTTTGGTTTTGGACAAAATAGATCTCAACGTGTTTGTTGTTTTGAATGTTGTTGAAATGTTGAATTTATTTCCTATCCTTTTAAGTTTTTCTGATAATCCTTTTATGTACGGTATTGTTATTTTCCTCATATTATTCCTTGTGTATGCTGTAGGATCTCGTTCTAAGTTGTTCTGTTCTATTCGATCGATTGTTGAAAATTCCTTATTTATAAACGATAAAGGATAATCATTTTTTAATAAAACAGATGTTAACAAATGTTTCTCCTCCAAGAACGAATTTTCGTTAGAACAAGTAATTTTGGCTCTATCGTATAAGGATTTAATTATTCCCTTTTTTACATTAATATTGTGATTTGATTTGAAATTTAAATATCTATTGGTGTGTGTTGGTTTTCTATACACCTGAGTCTCATATCCAGTATCGTTCTTAGAGATCAAAACATCCAGGAAAGGTAGCGTGTTATTATATTCCTTTTCCATGGTAAATGTTATTGTCTCTTCTTTATCGTTTATATCGTTTAGGAATGTGTCCAACAACTCTGATCCATGAGGCCATATTGAGAATACATCATCTACATACCTCCACCATACTATGGGTTTGAAATTTTGTTTAGAAATGATATTTGTTTCAAAATCTTCCATAAATATATCGGCTAAGAATGGAGATAAACTAGAGCCCATTGCTAGACCAAAATTTTGTTTATAGAATTCATTATTTAGTTGAAAATATGTATTATCAGTACATAATGTTAATAACTCCATTATAGCCGATATGTTTAGTCTTGTTCTAGTTGCCAATGAATCATCACTCTCTAATTTTGTCTTGACTATACTTAAAGTCTTATTTAATGGCACATTCGTAAATAAACTATTTATGTCAAAACTTACCATAGTATTATTTGAATTAAATTCAATATTAAATTGAAACGTCAATAAATGTATTTTTATCTTTAATGTGGCTTATTCCCAGTTATAAATAATAATCAATGATAAGGTGTCATCAACGTACCGTAACTAGAAGGTGGGTTTGAGATTTGATGAGGACGAGGTTGTTGCTTCGAAACGTTCCATCCAGCTATTACGAGAAAGAAGGGGATCCCATTGAGTCATCCTATTGCCTGGTTCCTTGGGATCGTGCCGAGCGCTTCATAAGCTGCTTTATTGATTTGATTTAGTATTTCTTGGCAGGTATTCTAGGCTAAGAAGTAGATTATTTTTTGATAAACTCTAGCTTGTATAATATTGATGTTGTCATTTTGCAATTTATTCTTATACATTTTGAATAAAATAAGGTTAAAGCAAACTAATATGTGAGTGATCCAGCTATAATTTTCACTCAAATTTACAGTTTTTCAATTATTCGGACTACTACAATATAACCAGTACGTAAACAAAATATTGTACTCATACAGATAAAGATTTACTATTTCAGCACACATATAACATCCTGAACAGTTGTTAGAAAAATTTTCGAATATAGTCAGCTTTAGTAAGTGAATTGGTGCCAAATGCGAGAAATTTTAGAGCTTAGTGCGCTCGTGATTGATTTAAATAAGAAGAGTTCTGGCAAGGAAACTGACATGACGAAAATGATGCTGACATATAAGCTCCTAGGAAATGCTTTAATAAACCTTTGCGGAACATTTTGCGGTTGGGGTAACTATAAAACTTAAATAACGTGATTTGAGAATTTCATATTTGACGAGAAAAATTATAGTTTGAAAATGTGGAGGGGTATTAAGAGGATATTATCACTCGAGTAGATCGAATTATTTTTCTAACCGAACCACTATTTTTTCCACGATCCGAAAGTATAAATAAAAGTAATTAAATCTGAAAAAATAGGTTATTGTAGTAAAACTTTGTATTGTGGAACAAATACGGGGATTGTCCAGTCAGTAGTAGGGATGGGAAAAACCTACCGGTTTTAACCGAAAACCGTACTTTTTACTTCTAAATAACTGGTTTTATCGGTTGTTTTTTTGTCCCGGTTATAACCGGTTTTTTATTTTTAAAGTAAAAACCGGTTATTAGGTTTTTACAGTGATTAGGATTAGATTAGGTATTATTTTAGATCCCACCCAATCCTAATTATTATTCTCAAGTAATTATTCCAAACAAAACTAAAATTCAATTTTTATTTTATTTTATAAATACAGAAACAAACTGAAAGTGCAAGCTCACATCAGCCAGAAACAAATAAATTTTATTATAGTATTTCGTTGAAAAAGTATTTGTAGTCATAATATTTTTACATAAGAAATGATCTAGTATTTATACATCATCTATTTTTCACACTTGACTCTTGACATTAAAAGTGGGTGAATGGCTTTTTCTTATTACCAAAAATAATGACTATTAATATCGAATTACCCATTACGAATACGAATCTCCAAGGATTTCCTTACGTTTTCAAAACGATTTATACCCATACCGGAAGTCGTAAATGAATTAAAAGTAATACATGATAAATTTTTTTTGATGGTAATAAAAAGAAAAGATGAATTGCATTATCCAATTTATTTTTAAGTAAAATATTTATATTGATATTATTTTCTTTAAATCCCATTTGAAATAGTCTGAGAAATTTGGGGATTTTTTTTCTCACACACCACAAAAAATTGTGTTGTATTTACATTGATATTGATGTTCTTTCGATAGTACTAATTTTGATCATATTGATATCGAGTCGAATGTAGTATCGCAAACTAAAGTGAATTGTAAATATAACTTTCTAATCTATTGGATTAAAAAAACCGAAAACCGGTTTTTGGAAAAACCGGTTTTTTTGGCCGGTTATAACTGCCAGGTTAAACCGTAAGCAAAAAAAAAACCGGTCTAACCGAAATCCGGTGTTTTGTTAAAAACCGCCATCCCTAGTCAGTAGGCCTTTGAGGGTTCCATTGTAACGTTATAAACGTCACATATCTCGATTATATGCATCTAGGGATCTGAACAGAATTTAACTAAGTAGTAATAATTATATTTTATTTTATCCTTCCAACGGAAAATAGACCAGGATTTGACAACTACATAGTTAGCCAACAAATGCAAAATGTAAACAGCCAGCGATTACCAATCCAGTATTCATCAAACCAAATGAATTGTTACCCACAAATGCAGATTTCAAACAACACACAGAGTCAATCACAAATCAACAATATACAGGGTTATCCACAAATCTCATAACAAATACCATACTTACTTACTCCGTGGCGTTACAACCCTTCGTGGGTTTTAGCCGACTCGACAACATGCCTCCACTGTTTTCTGTCTTGAGCAATCTCCATCCAATTCTCCACGCCCATAGTGCTTAGGTCTCCTGCTATATTATCTCGCCACCGGAGACGAGGGCGTCCGCGTGGTCTCCTTCCAGTTGGGACTTCCTCCCACACCAGTCTTACTGTTCGTTCGTCAGAATGTCTTCTGAGGTGTCCTGCTCATTGGAGTCTTCTAGACTTTATTTCTTTTATGATGTTGGCGTCTGGGTAAAGTTCTTCAAGCTCTTTATTAGTTCTTATCCTATATTGTCCTGATGCTTCATCTAGCACCGGACCAAAGATCTTTCTTAAGATTTTTCTTTCCCAAACACGTAGTCTCTCTTCATTTGCCTTTGTTATCGTCCACGTTTCGCTTTCATACATCACAACGTTTCGTATGATTGTTTTATAGACCTGTATCTTCGTACGCCGTGTTAGTTGTTTTGATTTTATAAGGTTTTGGAGGGCAAAAATACATCTGTTGCCGGCCTGAATCCTGTTGTTTATTTCTTGTGATCCGTTATTGTCTTCAGTTATTGTTGTTCCAAGATACTTGAATTCTCTAACGCGCTCAAAGTTAAAGTCATCGATGGTAATGTTCTGACCGATTCTGTCTCTGCTTTAGTTATTGCGGCTCATATACATATATTTCGTCTTGTTTTCGTTGATTTGGAGCCCCATCTGCTCTGCTTCCTTCTCAAACCTTACGAAAGTCTCCTTCATCCTTAATCGCGTGTTTCCTATTAGATCTATATCGTCTGCAAATGCCAGTAGTAAGTTTGGTCCTTCTCGATGAAATACTGTATTCGGTTTTTCGATTCTTGCACTTCTGATTATGTGCTCCAAAGCTAAATTGAAGAGTTGTGGTGATAGTGCATCTCCCTGTTTTAGTCCATTGTTTATTTCCAATGTCTCCGAGTATTGTTGTCCAACTCTTACCTTACATCGTAACCGTTCCATACACATCCGTATCAACCGGACTAGTTTTTTTGGAAAGCCAAGTTCCTGCATCGCTGTCCACAGTCTGTCCCTACATACTCTATCAAATGCTTGTTTAAAATCTATGAACATCTGATAAAGCTCACGATCAAACTCCCAGCATTTTTCCATTATCTGTTTTATTGTGAATATCTGGTCAATTGTAGAGCGGCCCGGTCTAAATCCGCATTGATAATCTCCAACGATTTCTTCTGTGTATGTTTTGTTTCTTTCTAGCAGGATGTTTGCAAGGATTTTGTAAGTGGTGTTTGGGAGTGTTATTCCCCTGTAGTTAATACATTGCTTTTTGCTTCTTTTTTGTGTATTGGTACAATAACCCCTTCTTTCCATTCATCTGGCATTGTTTCTTCTTGCCAAATGTCTTGAATTAGCTTGTATATCGAACTGTACAACGCTTCTCCTCCATATTTTAAGCACTCTGCGGGTATACCATCGCTACCTGGTGTCTTATTATTTTTGAGTTTTTTGATTGCCTGTATTACTTCTTCCTATGTCGGGTATTGGTCTTCTATTTCAGCTGTATGTACCTCTATGTTTGATGTACTTCTGCTAGATTGGTCATTCAATAGTTGATAGAAGTATTCCTTCCAGGTTTTAAGATTTCCTTGTCATCAGTGATAAGCTGTCCACTGTCGTTTTGAAGAAAGTTTCCTGTTCTTGCTTGGTACCCGGTCTTGATATCTGAAACTCCTTTAAAGAACTGCCTCGCTTGTTTGTTCTTTCTTTTTTCTTCTATATCTCTGATTATTTGTTCCTGATACTCTCTCTTCTTCCTTTTCATTAGTTTTCTTGTCTTTGTTTTTCTTTGTCTATACATTTCATTGTTGTTGTGCGAGGAGTTTTGTAGCATGTTCCTTCTAGCCATATTTCTTGCTAATATGGAGTTCAGGCAATCATCATCGAACCATTTTTTTGTTGTTTTCTTTTTGTGTCCTAGTATTTCATCTAATACGCTTGTCAGAGCTACTCTGATATTTTTCCAAGCTGAGTCTATGTTATAGTCTTCTGTCTGTGCTAGAGCGATTTTTATAGCCTTTTGAAATTTCTGTTCTGTCTCCTTATTACGTAGAACTTCGGTATTCCATAATTGTGTTGGTGTATTCTTGCGTGTTTTTTTGGACGCTATTCTTGTCCTTATCTTTGCTTTTACAAGAAAATGATCCGTGTCTCCATCAGCTCCTCTTAGGCTTCTTACGTCTAGACAGTTACTACCCCTCCTGGCATCTACTAGAACATGATCAATCTGATTTCTTGTGACGCCGTCGTTGGAGACCCATGTTTGTTTGTGTATATTCTTGTGTTCAAACATTGTCGAGTTTATCGATTTTATTAGTAGATTGGTATATCACATTGGATTGGATTGATAACAAATACCAGGTATGTACAATATGCAAATAAATCAACCAACCACTAATTCTTCGACGAATGTGATATTTCCGCCCAATCAAGAACAATATATAAATCAACAAAACGCGCCATACAACAGCAATATAAATACGAGAAATAGCCAGCAATACTACAGAACGTCATCAACAAGCGATGACGAACCAGAAAGTGCAAATGTGTAAACAAATAACTCATGGCAAGTAGTTAAAACTACAAAACGCAAAAAAATCAGATCAAATGTAGAAACAGACAAAGAAGATGTTACCATTACACTATCGAACAAATATAATACCCTAACGGATACTCAAAAAAATGAAACCAATCAAAATGAAACAGAGCCAAAAATATCTAAACCACCACCAATATTTGATTACGGTATAAGCGACTTTTCAAAAATAAGGAAAAAATTTACAGAAATAGTTGAAGTTGAACAATACGAAAGCAGGACTATGGCAAATAATACAGTCAAAAATAATTTGTAGCGGTCCAGAAATATACAGAAAAATATCCATATATATGTGAGAGAACAACATTATTCATCACACATATCAACCAAATGAAGAAAGGGCCTATAGAGTCGTAATTAAATACCATTACTATTCATTATCATTCACCAATTATTGGAACAATTAGCACCTGCGTTATTAACAAACAACCTTCTCCAAAACTGCATGGACCTAGAACAAATTGGAACGTTTACCGAAAAAAAACGCTGCAAAAGAAGCGACACCGAACGATGCAGATAAAAATAAAATCGAGAATAGAATAAATGTTCCACTAGAAATTAAAAAGCTCATTGCTGAAAAAAGAAGAGCAAGAGCCAAATGGCAACAAAGTCACAACCCAGCGGATAAAACGTTTTACAATCGCTTAGCCAATAAATTAAAAACACAACTAAAAATTGCAAGAGAAGAGTCAGTCAAAAAATATGTAACACAACTTAATAGATACGACCATTCAATATGAAAACCAATCAAATCATCCTTAAAACCTCAAGCAATATCGCCACCAGTAAGAAAAACCACAGACACACAGAACCAATGGGCAAGAAGCGATAAAGAAAAATCCGAATTATTTGCTGAACATTTAGCAACAGTATTCCAACCATACAAAAATGAAGAAGATCAAGAAATTAATAATTATTTAAACTCAGAACAACCGTCAGTAAATCCAATAAAATTAATAACACCCAAAGAACTTAAAGAAAAAATCTTAAGACTAAATATCAAAAAGTCACCAGGAATTGACCTAATAACTCCAAAAATGCTAAAAGAACTACCAAAAAAAGGGTATAGTGATCCTTACATATATATTTAACGCAATATTATGATGTAATTATTGGCCTAACAATCTAAAAATTGCAGAAATACTTTTATTCCCAAAACCAGTAAAGGATCCAAGTGAAGTATCATCCTATCGACCTATCAGTCTGTTATCAGCAATCTCCAAATTACTAGAAAAACTTTTAATAAAAAGAATAGATCCAGACCTTACAGGCGCAGACTGGATACCAAATTTTCAGTTTGGATTTCGACGAGAACACTCAACTATCCAGCAATGGCACCAAATAACCCATACAATCAATTCCGCATTAGAAGAAAAAGGAACATTGCCCAATGGTATCACTAGATGTACGTCAAGCTTTTGATAAGGTTTGGCATAAAGGACTTCTCTATACAATTAAACAAATATTACCACCATTCTTTCGAATACTTACATCGTACTTGAAAAGCGACAGTTTAGAACAAAAGTAAATGGAGAAATATCTAAAATGCATCCTATTAAGGCGGGAATTCCACAGGGCAGCTCCTAGGACCTTTATTATATATATTATGTACTTCTGATCTACCAACTTCACATAACGTAACAATTGGCACATTTGCAGATGACACAGTAGCACTTACAAGTAACGAACACATTAACATAGCTACACAATAACTCCAAGACTATTTGTATGGGCTTGAAAACTGGCTAAAACAATGGAAAATAAAAATAAATAAAAAAAAATCAACCCACGTAACTTTCACTTTACGACGAGAAACAACACCACCAATATATATTAACAATGAGGAAATACCCAGAACTAAAACAACCAAATACCTAGGGCTACACCTGGACCAAACCCTGTGTTGGAAAGAACACATCACCAAAAAAAGAAAACAAATACAACTAAGACAAAAAGAAATCCGTTGGTTAATTGGAAAAAAACTTCAAACTGTCAATAAATAATAAAATTCTTATTTATAAAACAGTTATCAAACCAATATGGACATATGGCATAAAGCTGTGGGGCTGTAGTAGTAAATCTAATATTGCTATTATGGAAAGATGCCAAACAAAAATCTTAAGAGCAATTTATTGATGCACCCTGGTACGTAACCAACCAAAGAATCTATGAGGAACTCAACAGTGAAAGATGTATACCAGCAAAAGAAATTACAATACATTCAAAAAGTAAACACACACTCCAATCCAGTAATTTCCGCAATACCTCAACATCGAGTTATCAGAAGACTAAAGCGACGTTGACGAACAGACCAGTAACATGGACCAGTGGTCCTCTCACTGGAGGGGACCACATCACGCCAGAACCAAGGGACAGGACGTAAACTTATCACATTAACTTATAGAATACATTCTTTTATTCTGATTGTTAATTTATTAGTTATAATAAAAAAAATTAATCCTTGCCATTCGCTATTTGTTTAATTGTAATTTTGTAAAATGTCAAGGAAGTTAAACCTCTTTTGATGTGTCTCTTATACAAAGTGTTGTTGCATTTTTAGTTTATTGACCATATTGAAGAATTTATTGACAAATTTAATATGCTATATTCACGAATGTATTAACCACTTAATTACGAGGCTACATCCGTATGTTACAACTACAGTCATTTAATTGGGAGGACACACTAGTAGTTCATGGAAGCCATAAGTATCATCCTTACTAATCATTGTTAAGCTTTGGCAAAGTTGATTATTGTTTTTTATTTATTTTTTTATAAATATGATTGGTTAAAATTTGTTTTATTTGCTATCAGCTAGGGATTCAGATTCAGAATTAGATGAAGGCATAAGTAATACACAAATGGGATACTGAACTAGGCAATAAGCTCCCATGGATTGTGTTATTATATTTACAATAGTATTTTAATTCTTTTTGGTAGTCTTATCGTTACAGCCTATATGCGTCAACATAATAGTGTACGACTTTTAACCCTTCGACGAGCGTCAGTGAGTGAGTGAGTTTTGCTTGAAAGTTCGTTCCTCACAGATAACAAAAAAGATCGTTAAGTTTTGAATTAGGTATACACTCTATAAATGGCAACACTGCGCGTCGTCGACTTGCCACTACATATCTGCTTCGTTGACTCGTCGTTGCTCATCGCCCGTCGGCAAATTTGTCATATTGTCATTATACCGTAGTTGTTTAAAGGTATAACAGCGTAGAGTTTTAATTTATTTTTGTAAACATGTCTGTTTATATGGCCGCGAAAAAGATCAAATAATAAAATGGTTTTATAGTGGCAATTCTGCGCAACAGTGTGTAGATTTATTTTCTGTATTTTTTGAGGGAAAACCAATTCCTTGTGTACAGTCAATTTATAATATTGTTAAAAATTTTGAGAGTTGTTATTGCTTCAAAAATTGCAGAAAATGTCACGCTCAAGAAGTGTTACCAGAAAAAGTTGAGGAAAGAGAATACCGGGATACACAAATTTGTGTGCAACAATCGAGGTAGATTCAACACGTTCAAGTAGAAGCGTTGCTAGAGAGTTAGATGTTAGCAATGTTACTGTAACGAAGTTATGGAAAAAGCACGGTTACAAGAATTTTAAATATTTGAAAACGCAGCAGCTTTATCCAGACGATTACTTTCGAAGAAAGGAGTTTTGTGAAACTCACTAATAACGAAGGCTAATAGTAAACCAAATTTTATTAAAAACATTTTATTCACTGATGAATCTTCTGTTTCGTTAGTAGGGAGACACAATCATTTCATTACCAGGTATTGGGCGCGGAAACACCAGCACAGAAGTGTTGTTTACCGAACTCAACGTCCTCAAAAAGTTAACGTCTGGCATTTTAGGAGACCATATAATAGGTTTATTTTTTATTGAGGGCAACTTGAATAGTAGAGTATACCTTGATTTGTTACAGAATCAGGTTCTTCCCGCTATTCTCAATCTTCCTGATGTAAATCTGGAGAATGTTTCATTTCATCAAGACGGCTGTTCAGTTCACAACGCTCGAATTATTAGGGAGTATTTAAACAATACTTTTCCGAATCGAGTTATCAGTGGAACAGGCGATATTAAGTGGCCTGCGCGATCTCGAGATCTTACACCCATGGACTTCTTTTTTTGGGGACATTTAAAAAGCATTATCTACGCTCATCCTGAGGCTAGAGCCCAAAATTTGGATGAATTAAAAAATCGAATAAGAGAAGTCTCCAATTCTGTTACAGCAGAAACTCTTTCATCTGTTCGCAGAAGTTTTTATGACAGATTAGGGTACTGTTCAGCCGTAGAAGGTCAACTATTTGAACCATTTCTGTAGGTCATAAGAATTATTTTTTATTTTATTAGGAATAATATTTTAATTTTCAATAAGAGTATATTTTTTATTTTATCTTTTTAAAGAAATACGCGTTTATTTTTAATTCAACCACAAAAAAATTTTCACATTATTAAAAATCCATAACAATGCACCGATTAGGTCAGTGCATTTTTATCGAATTTCCTACTATTCAAATCGGCTATACGTAATGAAACATGAGATCGGACGACAGAGAAGTACATCCCAAACGTTATTGTGAGTTACTTAACTAAAATGATTTTCTGTCAGTGCAGATAGTCTCGGGTCGGAGAACGAACATTTGCAACGTTGCCGATTTTAGCGCTCCGTATAGTGTGCAATACCTAATCAAAAACTTAACGCACTCTATAAACTGTATATATAAAATCTGATAAACTATGTGCATCTTGCATATAATAGAAATAGATTGAGCTTGTTTTAAACTAAAATATGTGTCTAATGCTAAAACATATTGGAAATACCAAAAATCTCTCTATGTCACAAAATACGTGTTAACCAGTGTAATTATATATTAAAAATATACATATATTATTACTATAAATTCAATAATACAATACTTCTCTACATTCTCCGCTTTCATATTTGTACAAATGGAGTAATCGGGACGACGCTGACACACAGAGGAAAGAGGAAATTTGGTATATTAAGTCAATATTGTTTTCCGCAATCCCTTTGGCAATTTTGTCAATAGTTTGTTTTGCAAACAAATGAACCTCCGAAATGCACAACTTCCCCGAATGTTCGATGTAAATATCTGGCTGGCTTGCAACTCAATAACACAAGTAACAATTTGGAGTCACGATTTTCTTTTGAGACGGTAGATTTTTATAATAACTTTGCATAATAGGTTTCTTGTGAAAAAATCAACTGGATATTAGAAAAGTGTCTGAATATAGTAGGTTGTATTTCATACTTAAAGTTTAGATGTAAATACCTATATTTTCTTAAGCATTTTAACAATATTTTACTTTAAAAATATTAAATTAAAATTACATTATCTGCAAAAAACAACATATAAAGCTTTTAACTTATATTCAGATAGATTATATAGCAGTACCAACAAGATATAGAAACATGATAAAATCATCAAAAACGTACCCAGGTGCCGATGTTCCTACGGACCACAATTTGTTGGTATGCAGAATGGTCATGAGAGTAAAACGGTTCGAGAAAAGATCTAATTTAAACACAATCGATATTAAAAAACTCACTAACCCAGAAACCGAAATAAAAGTACGAGAACAACTAGGAAAGAAAATAAACGACATTAACGAGAACACGTCGGACATAATAAAGAGATGGGATAAATCGAGGGAAGCAATCCAAACAACATGCGCGACTCTATTAAAGCGTGACTGACGGAAGAAGAAAGAATGGATGTCTAATGAGATAATGGATATGATGGATGAAAGACGTAAATTCAAGAATAAAAATGCAGAGAAATACCAGCAGATCCACAAAACCATAAGAACGAAAATTTGAGAAGCCAAAGAAAAATGGTTTCCCAACGAATGCAGGGAAATAGAACAATACGAACGGAAATACAATAGTTACAATATGCACAAAAAAACAAAATCGATGACAAACAAGAGAAAATTCAATAAGTCACCCAACAGCATAAAAGATAGTGATGGAAATCTTATCTCGGAGCCATCAACGATCTTAAAAACATGGAAATCATACATAGAAAAATTATTTGCATCTGACAGGACTGATGATCACCTATATGGAGAAGGAGAAACAGGATCTTCAATCCTTAAATCGGAGATAGAAGATGCTATTGCAGCACTAAAAAACAATAAGTCAGCAGGTCCGGACAATGTACCCTGCGAAATATTAAAGATCCTATGTAAATCAGACAAACAGTTCCTTGATAATCTAGTTTTACTTTTTAACAACATATATAATAGCGGTAAAATCCCGGAGAACTGGCTGCAGTCAACATTTATTACAATCCCGAAGAAACCAAATGCCCAGATTTGTGATGACTACCGGCTTATAAGCTTGGTCAATCATGTCACTAAAGCGTTCATTAAGATCATTCATATATATGATAAATGTGAGTCAAATATTGATAGATCGCAGTTTGGTTTTCGGAAAGCACTTGGAACTAGAGAAGCAATTTTCGCTTTCCAGGTGCTTATTACTGCGGTGTAGAGACGTTGACATGGACGTGTATTTGTGCTTTGTAGATTTTAGAAAAGCATTTGACAATGTCAATCATGAACAATTGATATTGTTAAATTGTGGTATTCTGCGAAAGACAGGTATTGACGACAAGGACATTCGAATTGTGGCAAACATATACTGGGGTCAAACAGCAAGAGCAAAAATTGGCAAAGAACTCACTGAAAGCGTGCAGATCAAAAGAGGTGTCCGTCAGGGGTGTATAGTATCCCCACTCTTATTCAATATGTATTCCGAGGAAATATTTAACAAATGTATGGAAAATGCAAATAAGGACATAAAAATAAACGGCGAGTTAACGAACAATATAAGATATGCCGACGACACGGTGATCCTTGCCAGTACCATAGACGACAATGGACAATAGACTGCAACAAGTAATGGAAAGACTTTATTTAGTTAGTGAGGAATACGGCCTGAGCCTCAACTTCAAGAAGACAAAGTGGATGCTGATAAGCAAAAAGCAACAACCTGCTCGACAATTACGGATAAGTAACATACTAATTGACCATGTAGAATCTTATGTGTACCTTGGCACCAACGTAAATCCAAAATGGGAACAGGCCATAGAAATTAAGTTGAGAATAGAACGAGCTAGAGCAGCATTTAGCAATATAAAAAAGCCCCTCATAAGCAAGGATTTGTCTCTTCCCCTAAAACTACGTCTAGTTAAATGGTACATTTTTCCGATCTTGCTGTATGGCGTGGAGGCCTGGACGCTGACGAAGACGCTAACGATAAAACTAGAAGCATTCGAAATATGGGTGTACCGACACATTCTTCGTATATCCTGGACTGAACATGTCACGAACATAGAGGTACTTCAAAGAATCGGAAAGGAGAAAAAAATCGTAAATACAATTAAACAAAGAAAGCTTGGCTCCAAAATCTGCGGAAGTGGTTCGGGCTCACATCGGTCGAACTATTCAGAAGCGCCGCAAACAAGATCAGAATTGACATGGTAATAGCCAACGTTCGCAACGGACAGGGTACTTGAAGAACTAGTATTAAAATATGTTCTGTTTTTCTTTATATCCCACACCTATTGAAAGACAAACTGCGATAAATGATGTTAATAAAATTCTAACTGTTTAATAGATATTCTCTTTTAACGCACTGAAGTAAGTATACTGATATAAAACAAGGTTTGATTTCGTTTTTTAATGTCAAATTTCGTAGATTGAATTGGAAATCTTGTTTAATATTTTGTATGGTCCAATCCTTATTGCATCTTTAACATTAAATTCAATTTCCTTGCAATGTAGATTGAATCACTTTTTATTATAATGATAAATCTCCTATTTTAAGATACTATGTCTGTAAAAAATTTATATTGGGGCCCCATTTTTCATATTCTTTCTTTAAACTCGGTTCACAATTTGTCGATAGCTCACTACAAGTTTTTGACTAACCCACTTTGCATCTGCAGGAATACAATACAGCGGTCAACCTTATAATCCGATTACGAAGGTATTTTGGTTACAGATGACCGACCAGTGTCGTAGAGTATATGATTGAAACATTGATTTGAACCAAATAAATATATTTTTTAAATTGTATTTTTGTTTTAATAACACTTCTTTATTTTATTCAAAAATAAAAAGTTTCTTACCATTTGTAAAAGATACATTTATTTAATTAAGGAGAAAAACGTCAAATGTCGCCTGGTAGAATTTTCAATGAGTTTTAAATGTATCCATTATTTTTGAATCCGAAGAAAACTAATAAATATTTTTGAAATATTTAAACGCAGAATAAAACATTACATTATTACTGAGGGCACAAGTCGCTAAAAACTTCTACAATGTTTATTTTAATATGTTATGTAACAAGGGTGAAAATAAAAGAAAAATATAGTATAATTTTTAATTGAAAATATTGCATGCAAAAGAAACTTTTTATTTTATTCTAATAAATATTTCATTCTGCCTTTAAATTTTTTAAAAATGCTTTTTAGTTTTCTCAGGATTTGAAAAAAACGGATACATTTAAGACACATTGAATATTTTGACAGGCGACATTTTTACGCCTTTCCCCTTTATTACCTTACGATTACAACTACTATTACTTACCTTATATAATTACGATTAAAAATTTATTGAAATTCAAAATAAATAGGATCAACTTCGGAATCCGAGTCGTCTTAAGGTTAATAATTAGCGGTTGTGTCTGTACGGTCGCATTAATTATGATATCAAGATCCTACATTTTTTTGTTATTCTTCTATTACATGTCTTACTGCGTATTTCCAGTTTTGTTCTGTAATATGTTGTAAAGATTCGTATAACAATTCACGTACAGCTTGTATTTTATATGACGTATTTTTTCTAGTCACATAACTTTTCATTTGTGCCCAAATGAGTTCAATTGGATTAATTTCGCAGTGGTAGGGTGGAGAGCTAAAGATTGTGATGTTTCCGCCTTTCCGTCATTTTGTCAACTACGTATTTCTTGAACTTAGATTTGTGTTTCCGGGCAATTTTTAAAAGTTCTGCTTTTACCATTTCATCTTCGTAAGGCAATACTTATTCCGCAGCCAGTCAAGAATATCCTGTTTCTTCCACGCAATCATTGGAAGTCTTTCTACTAGTCGTGAATGATAAGGTGCATTATCTATTACTATAATTAAATTTGGTGTTATGTGTTCAATCATCTGCTCAAAATACTCTTCGGAAACATCAACTGCCATCTCCTCGTGCTAGTCTTTTGTGCTCTTGGACTGAAATTCCAACAAACCATACTTAGAAATCCTTTTCACTGCCAATGTGAGAAATTATTAATCTACTGCATTTACCAGAAGGTGGGAGATACCAGTGACCACCTTCCATAAAGCTTACTTGGAGCTTAATATATTTTTATCTGACCAATTTTTTTTTAGAGTATGACCTGAGTTTATCCACGTATCTATCTATCTATCAATATTCAAGACGCTAATTACTGCCGTAGACGCGGAAACACCGACGAGCCGTAAATTATAGTTCGTGCAAGCACTCTTGACCACGAAGCAAGTAGATGTTGCGCCGGTTGGGGCTGGGAAAATTTTACCGACCGTGGGAAAAAGCGGCATCCTTTGATGTTTGCATTTTACCGACCGTGGGAAAAAGCGGCATCCTTTGATGTTTGCACCTGTTCAGGTGTTCGAGTGACGTCACGCTTACTGACAAGTCGAGTCATTTCGTCTCTTTCGTCTTCTTCTTTTCGTCAGCTGATCTGTTTTTCGTCCCATATCACCTCCTTTATTTACTAATTGAACGTCCACTGCTTGACAGGAGAACCCAATATTTTATACAATGCTACATATAAGCTTGCATTCTTTCGTCTAGTACTCGACGCATATTTTTCGCCCACTACTCTACATAAGTCTACGATTCTTTCCTCAGTGCTGTACATAGGTCAACAATTATTTCCTCAAATGCTCTATATAGGTCTACGATTCTTTTGTTCACGGCTAGACACAGGTCTTATCGCTAATCATTTTCATAGGACACCAATGCCCAAATTAGATAACAAATATTTTCTTCTTTTCGTCCGTTGTCTCCTTTTTATATTTAGATGCTGATGTATACAAGGTAAGGTCAGAAAATACAATTTATGTTACAGTGATAGGGGGATATGATCACAGACGGTTCTTCGATAGCCATCAGGCAACAATTCCCCGATTCATGTTAAAACATACAGAGAACACTTTACGTACTCAACTCAATAAGTGACAGCCCGTTTTGTAAGCGAGTCTGACAGACACCCTAAGTTTACAGTACTACTCCCACAGTGTGGTACCTGGCGTGTTTCTGTTTGGGAAATGTCGACCATCCGTTTTATACTAAGTATGAAGGAAACCATCAAATATTCAACGTTAAAATGTGATATAATGTATCAATACGATCAATTATTAAAGAGTAGTGACCAAACTCTTGCGAGTTGCACACTATATTTTATCTACAATCATAAGTTATTTATTTTAAAAAAACCTATGTTTATATAATATACAAAAGAAACTTAAAAGGACAGTTTGAACAAAATTCAGTCTTATCAGCAGTCGGTAGGGAGAAGATGCTGCTGACAGGGAAAATAATATTAAAATAGTAGGTAAGCGAAGGAATGAAATTGAGTGAATATATGAAAAGCATATAATGAAAGCAACGTAACCAAAACAGCAGCCACCGCTAGTCGGTATGGTTACACGACCGCCGGGAAAGGTTTTGTTAGTATGGGACAAACAGTTAGTATGAAAGCAAATGATTGTCTTTTCTATTACACACTTATAAATAAACATTTTTACTGACTCTATTAGAAGATACTGACACTGAAAACTAAACTCCTGTTGGGGAACAGTCTATTAAAAACATATTTAAAAATTAACTCAGGAAGGAAGACCATTAACTTATGGATTATTTTATTTTTTAGGTGGCAACACGAACACTAGATCTAAATTTAATAAAATCTGTTCACAATTCAACAGTGATTTATATTAGATATATTTGTGAATAATTTGTTTCAGTGGACGTTTTTTTTTACGACCTAATGCTAGACACCTTTTTATTTTTACTTTTATCAGAAAAAGGTGGCAACACGAACACTAGATCTTAAGTTAATAAGATCGGTTCATAATTCGCCAATGGTCCATATCAGATATATTTGTGAGTAATATGTTTCTGTAGACGTTTTTTACTAAGATGCTAGACAGCTTTTTGTTTTATTTTTATCAGAAAAAAGTGGCAACACGAACACTAGATCCTAATTTAATAAGATCGGTTCATAATTCGCCAATGGTCCATATCAGATATGTTTGTGAGTAATATGTTTCTGTACACGTTTTTTACGACCTGATGCTAGACAGCTTTTTGTTTCATTTTTATCAGAAAAAGGTGGCAACACGAACACTAGATCCTAATTTAATAAGATCGGTTCATAATTCGCCAATGGTCCATATCAGATATGTTTGTGAGTAATATGTTTCTGTACACGTTTTTTACGACCTGATGCTAGACAGCTTTTTGTTTCATTTTATTAGAAAAAGGTGGCAACACGAACACTAGATCCTAATTTAATAAGATCGGTTCATAATTCGCCAATGATCCATATCAAATATGTTTGTGAGTAATATGTTTCTGTAGACGTCTTTTACGATCTGATGCTAGACAACTTTTTGTTACATTTTTATCAGAAAAAGTTGGTAACACGAACACTAGATCTTAAGTTAATATGATCGGTTCATAACTCGTCAGTTATGAAACGATATAGGATATACGGCCATCAGATATTTTTTCTTAATAATATGTTTCAGTAGACGTCTTTTAGGATCTGATGCTAGACAACTTTTTTTAAATTTTTATCAAAACAAGGTGGCAGCACGAACACTAGATCCTAATTTAATAAGACCAGTTCATAATTCGCCAGTGGTCCATATCAGATATTTTTCTTAATAATATGTTTCAGTAGACGTCTTTTAGGATCCGATGCTAGACAATTTTTTTTTACATTTTTATCAAAAAAAGGTGGCAACACGAACACTAGATCCTAATTTAATAACATCGGTTCATTATTCGTTAGTGGTCCATATCTGATAGCTTTGTGAATAATATGTTTCAGCAGACGTTTTTTTTTACCATCCGATGCTAGACCAATTTTTGTTAAATTTTTATCAAAAAAAAAGGTGGCATCTCGAACACTGGATCCTAACTTAATAAGGTCGGTTCATAATTCGCCAGTGGTCCATATTGGATATCTTTTGGTGGTCTTACCATCTTTTAAAACTTAATGAACAAATTGTATGATGGTTAACCCTAATATGCTATACAACGATTCAAGATCTTTAAATTAATCAGTAACTCATAATAGGTCTTACTATAAAATTTTAAATGGCAAATACAGTATGTGATAGGAAAAATAGACAACCAAATACACGTTGGATAATAGAAAATGGAAAACTAATTTATTGAAAAATTCTTTAAAGAAAAATTTATTACTAATACATGTACATCTAACTAAATAATAATACACTGTATATTAAAAACTACAATAACCAAAAATATTAACACTATAAATAAATTTATACATATTTTAAATTTTTAACTTCTTGTAACCAAAAGGAACGGAACTGAAATCTTCTAAAAATTTTCTTTTAGTAGAGTGTAGTCGATAATTTTTATGGATTTCCTGTGTAATGACTTGATGTTCTGTTGTTCGTCTAATTTGTTTACTTATGATTTTAATGCCTTCGGACTTTTCAAGTACCATCTTTTTAATAGTATCAAAATTAATTAATTGCGAGTTTGAATAATTAAGGGAAATTCCCTTAACTTTGCAACAAACTTTTTCATCGCCATTAGGAAGTATGTATTTATACGCATAATTTTTGGGGCCTCCAGAAACGAACTCTGAAATATGACCACCACTTAGCTCATCAGTTAAATCACCAATACAGTCACCGGTAGGGAGATCAGGCAGGCCGTCTTTGGAAATGTACACAATTGAATCGGTATCGTAATATAAAGTACGCTTACCCACCATATCTAAATAGGAATACAGTTTGAGACGGGCTAGAGCCGTTACGTATGAGGCCAAAACGACGTTTATAGTGGAAGACACTGAAAATGCTTCTTCTACATACTCCCACGTAACAACCAGAGTTTCCTCGTTTACAGGAATTACCGTATTTACAGAGATCGAGGGATTAATCATCATAGCAAAGAATTCCTTAGGGTTGTTTACAATAGAAGTTTTGGGAAGATTTTCTCGCTGTGCAAATTTACCCCAGAACGAATTAAGCATTAATTTAGCTAACGATCTAAGGCCAGGATTTGTCGTTATTTCGGTAAACTCTAATCGAACGTTTTCTATCTGGAAAAACTGTTCTATGTATCGGTTTTTTTCTTCGTCTGTTACACAACCACGGGGCCATCCTGAAGCTTGCTGCTTGATTTTGATGAATTTATTCATCATGTCGGAAAATAAACCTTTTTGATGTTTTGACAATTTACGGGTTTCGTACGACCAGATTTCGTAGGTCTTAATTATTTTGTAACCCTTTTCCAAAGCTTTCGCAACTTCTTCAATTACCCATGTTCCAGTAAGTGACCTCTGTTCGTCGGAATGCTGACATTCTTCTTGCATAAAGTTCTCACCGCATTTTCGACAAAGAACAAACATGCATTTATTGTTCATTTTTGCCGGTAGAACAGGATGATAAAGGTTTGTAGGAGGAAGCACTTTACACTTTATTAAACCAGATACTCGTGATAAGTCTATATGCCGACATTCATCTCCTACAAAAATTTTAGGATGTCCTAGAGGAAATTTTCCTTGCTTACATACCCAAGGGTATAAGGAACAAACATCAACGTATTTAATCTTTTCATTTTCTTGTGCCTTATAATACTCCACGGTGTTACCAGTACGACCACCATACAAAGCATCCCTAGAATTTATAGGTAGAGTTGTCATTAAGGGGTGATCCTCAGTAAATGATTTTATTTCAGGCGTCATAGTTCTTCTAAAGGCACACTCCCACATTTCAACGACTTCATACCCCAGAGATTTTAGATACTGATTTTTGGCAGCAGTTCTGTCATAACGATTTTCCATGCAATGTGAAGGATCGTCATGAAGAGGAGCCAATCTGTTTTCGGGATAACATTGGGGACAACCATGATAGTAACAACCCTGAAATTCAAACACGATACGCTCGTAAAGACCATCCACTTTACAAGTATTAATAACAGCCTCAAATCCTCGTGCAACATGCTGTATTTTAATATTACGCTGTTTCTCTTCCCAAAGTAGCCACTGCAGAGCTATTTTTGACTGATTATCTTTAAAACGATAGCCACCTTTAGGAATAAGACCTATAGTGTCAGATTGTAGGAAATTTCGCCTAAATACTTTACTACAAGTCGAGGCTACCGTCGTAGCTTCCATAAAAGGACAGACATTTGACGTATTCAATAATTGTTTTCTAAATGTAAGACAAGCCTCTGTTAATATCATGACATCGGAAATACAATAGTCAACGATCTCCTTCTGAAAATCAAAAACATAACCCTTAGCAACTTTATCAGTATGCCAATTTATCAGCTTATCACGCGCATCCTCCTTTAAATTATCGAAATCATAGAATTTTAGAGAAGGCATAGGTCCGAGATAAGATTGATTTTCCTCTTTATTAAATAGATGTGGAAAGTGCCCCTTTTTTAACTCCGTTAAACCAAAAGCGTTTGGTAGAGCTGACAAGGCCATAGGAAAATAATTAAGACTGTCGAGAAAACGAACATTCCCAACACTCATCGAAACTAACTTCGTACCACGCATGATAAGATCAGGAGTTAAATCAGTCTTTGTGAGAATGTAATTCAACACGAACTGATTATCGAAACCCCCTCCGTTATGCGCCAAAACGACAACATTCTTAAATTTTTTCCTAATTTGAAGAACATATTCAATGAAATTAGAAATAACATTTTCGTTTAAAACACTTAGACGAAAACCGCATGTTTGACAAAAATGTAATTTTTCTTCCTGAAGACAATTGTGACATCGCTGACTAAATACACAGAGATTTGGTTCTTGAAGAAGTGAACCATCTAGCAATTTTTTTTCCTGACGAGTCTCGAGATCATAAAAAATGAACAAAAAATCTTTTGAGGGAGGTTTACCAGAATCAGGCTGCATGTAACAAAGATGATCTGACAGGCAGTTTTTACCACAAGTTTTACAGAAGATCTCCCCACAAATATGACTTTTAGTGTAGATTTTGTAACATTCCTTACATCTTTTAATTTTGTCACATATCCCGTTAATGTGAGCGTTGAAACATACGTCACCATAAAAGTCCCGGCCGCATTTATCGCAGGGAACTTTAACAGCCTCTTTGGAACAAGCTGGTGAACGACGACATGCAAAACACGTATCAACGCAGCTGTGTCCGTCTTTATGGTCGTAGGGTTGATGACACTTTTCACAGAAATACCTGCAGATAAACGCACTCGTGATTGACCTAATTACATTATAATGATTTTTATGAAACAGAAGGTTCAATTTTGGTCCGTAAGTGTGCCCCTCATAAATGACATCACGTCCCTTAGTTCCATATCTATAGACCACAATCTTATAGTCTGTTAGATATGCCTGAAACTGTTGCAACTCACGAATTCCAGCTCCCTCACTAGGAATAACAACACCAGACCTGTCTATTAACTGCAATGCTCTTTCCCGTTGTATTTTCCCTCTATCGCGACGTATTTTTCTTAGTTCAGGGTCTTTGTCAGCGTAAGCTTTGGCTACAACTAAAGCGTATGCAAGGCATAGGTTATCGTTGTTTTTTATAACAACAATTCCTCGCCGTTTAGAACATTCCTCTTTAAATGAATTGTACTTACGGCCTCTAGGACTACCTTTTCCAGCAGGCATTTTTACGGTAGTAATACCAAGACAAAACGTTTCGGTGTTTAAACCGGTGCTGTTGCTTTGATATATGGAACTTATATTGTTCCATATATCGTCAACTGTCACCTCTGAGGCTGGTTTAAACCTCATCCATCCCTGACCTCTAACGAAATCCTTGGAGCAAAAAGTAAAGCCGACCTGATCATGTGGCAAAATATTTACAGTACCCTTTCGAACAATATCCTCGATGGCCTCTTTAACCCAACTTACAGGTTCCTCACCTGGCGGTACATCCCTAATTTTAAATTCCAGAGTTCGTCCCTGGACACCAAATTTACGGATTTTCTTGGTCTGATCTTTGACAATTAAAAACCTTTCCATGGTACGTATAACAAACTTAAAATTATTGTAAAATAAAAAAAAATCAAAAGAGCAAAGTTTTCAAAAAATGTATTATACTCACCAAAGTACGTTTGAACACTAGAAATATCTGGAACAGACTGAAGAAAATACTTTGGTTCAGGGTATAAGGTAGAGTTCTAGTTAGACGGAAAACTGAACGATATCTATAAAGGCCCCAAAATGTTAAGATTTGTGTAAAAATGTGTAAAGAATCAATGTAAAAGTGTAGATTTGTTAACATTTACAAAATTTTTGGTTACACCTTAAAATTGAGTAGCAGTGCTACATAAAACTAAACATATGGAAGTAGTGGGAGAAGTGTTGTATTGTTAAAAAAATTATATCTCACTTGATCGTTTATTGTGGCGACCACAATGCCTAAAACGTGTGATTGAAGAACGGCGTGAGATTGTCAGTTATTCATTGTCAGTTAGTCATTGTGGGTTGTCAAGTTAAAAACATGTGTGAAGTATGCAATGTAGTTAAGGTATATGAGGTTAAAAGCACCTTTAAAAGATTGAAAAAATAATAAATACTATGGATTCAAAACCTGTTGTTATAAATGTCACCAAAAATTATGAGCCGAGAAAAGAGGTCATTTATAACATGCTGCTACAAGCTTTGAAAAAGGTTCAAAGTACGTGGTAAACTTTTCTGAATTATGTAATTTTAAATAATTCGTTAACTGTTTATAATAAAAATGCTAAAAAGTAACCTTTTGTAAAATATATGTAAGCATCAACAAATAACCCCGCACTAACAACATTAGGTCAAAATTAGGGTAAATGGATACCGTTTACCACTTAATCCAGGTCTATTATTAAAGCATTGAAGAAATAACAGTATCAATACGAAAGAAATTCGGTCCAGTGTAAAATGTATGGTAAAATTACGAAACGGACTTGTATTTATAAACAATTTAAAAAAAAAATAGGAGAATGCTCATGTGAGCAGGAAAAGAGCTTTCCCAAAAAGTTTATTTATAGTGATTGTCAGAAATAATTCGGAAGTTTTATTTTGATATCTTTTCTACTTAGATTTTATTTGTTAGGGACAATTTTTTACACAAGTAACACATCTCGAGAGTATCTCTAAATAGACACTTTGGATAACCCTTTAAAAAAATTTACTTACACAAGAATTTCCACATTTATGGTTTTGCGGTAGGTAGTGTATATTTCAATAGACAGATAAGGAGCAAAAAACTTGTATTAATGTGTATAATAAAGTTGTAAAAGGCACAGTTACGAAGTTGTCAAACTTTCCGAAATAAAAGAAAAATTAATAAAAGTATTGTATTCCTTGAATATATATTGAAAAAGATTCTTAGCTAAAATGTTAAGACTTTGACTAATATTTTTCTTTTTTTAAATTTGTTTATCCATATATATATCAATAAAACAAACTGTATATATTTAAAAACTATACCGATTTACCTTAATGGACTCCCTAACAAATGCTAGGTTACCACATATACAATAAATATATTTTTAAAACTTAGAAAACAAGCAAATTTTCGTGTATGATATCATACAGCTACATTAAAATACATTTTACAGATTTTACAAGAAATTAATCAACAGTTTTGAATTTTTTTTAAAATTAATACTTATTGTATGTTACCAGCTTTCATCAATTTGACACATTTTGTAAGGAAATCACTATAAAGAAAAGAATAAATGGCCTATTAATCAAATATATGCACTTTGTAGTACCTGTGGCAAGATTTTCTCATCTGTGAGGTAAAGTAATTAAGTAGCATAAACACCTAATTCAATTAAGAATATTTATATAAATAACGTTTTTCTTTAATACAGTTAAACTAAATTTATTTGACTGTCTGAGTAACTTATTATCTTGTGACATGCACGACCCTAAAAACCTTATTATTCGCTTTCGAAGACAACTTGCTGCAGAAAAAAGAAATTCAGACAGTTTTTTTCTTTGATCGTATTTATTGATTTTCTCAATTGAACGGTAACGTAAAAAAACTATAAAAATATACCCCTTTCTTTCTAACCATCTGTATATGTACAATTATTTAAAATATTCTTCAATAATAAAAAAAACATCCTACTCAAGAAAATTAAAGCATTATTTTATAATTCTGTTTTAACAAAAGAAAAAATTTTTAATAATAAAAAAGTTTCGTTTATTTTAATTCATTCGGTAGTAACAAATATAGATTACCGATTAACGAATAAACTATAACATCTAAATATAAAAATTTCAAGACAAATTCCAATTAATTCCTATATAATTTTATAATTTTCATTTCCAAGATCCATTTATAGCGGGGTTAAAACTAATTAAATATGTACAATTTAATATTATCTTGCATTTAATGGTTAGTTAGGTGTTAGGAATAAGAATACCTATGACTTTTGGGCACCGCACTACGTATGACCGATTTAGAAGTTTGGTTACAAAAGAATTTACACTATGTTTATTGTCATTGGTATATATATATATATATATATATATATATATATATATATATATATATATATGTGTGTGTGTGTGTGTGTGTGTGTATCTTAACCTATTTTTCAAAAAATTGCCGAGTTAAAATTTGGCCAAATTACCGGAATAAAAGAAAAATGTTGAAAGTAGATATATAATTTTATGAAGATATACTGAAAAGATTCAAATCTTACTTAAAAGTGTAAGATGATATTTTTCTTTTGTTTTATAGTTTATTAATATTTATTAACCTTTACATACCAATAAAGCAAACTGCATAATGAAAAAAACTATAACAAAGATTTACCTTAACGCACTCACTAACAATTATTACCAAGCAGCACAAATAGAATAAAGATATTTTAGGTAAACAAAAAAAAATAAGAACAGTTATCACCGTCAACGCGTTAATTATTTCTTCAAAACCAATTTTTATTCGAAATAAAATATAATTTCGCTTACCTTTAATAAAAATCCACTAAATCACTAGTTTACTACTTTATTACCAAACACTAATTAGAACTCATACCTAAATTGTCGACTATTGTTTTATATATAGATTAAGAATACAACTTGTTATGACAAGAAAACTGGGGTGAATGTATTAAAACGCATCTGCTCCTCAAAAATGCGAATTGCATACGTTTGTTCATGCCCTTGACCTCCTCCTCAGTTTGCACATACACACTACTTTTTTGCAACTCGCATTTTGAGGAGCAGATGCGTTTTAATACATTCACCCCAGTTTTCTTGTCATAACAAGTTGTATTCTTAATCTATATATAAAACAATAGTCGACAATTTAGGTATGAGTTCTAATTAGTGTTTGGTAATAAAGTAGTAAACTAGTGATTTAGTGGATTTTTATTAAAGGTAAGCGAAATTATATTTTATTTCGAATAATAATTGGTTTTGAAGAAATAATTAACGCGTTGACGGTGATAACTGTTCTTATTTTTTTTTGTTTACCTAAAATATCTTTATTCTATTTGTGCTGCTTGGTAATAATGGTTAGTGAGTGCGTTAAGGTAAATCTTTGTTATAGTTTTTTTCATTATGCAGTTTGCTTTATTGGTATGTAAAGGTTAATAAATATTAATAAACTATAAAACAAAAGAAAAATATCATCTTACACTTTTAAGTAAGATTTGAATCTTTTCAGTATATCTTCATAAAATTATATATCTACTTTCAACATTTTTCTTTTATTCCGGTAATTTGGCCAAATTTTAACTCGGCAATTTTTTGAAAAATAGGTTAAGATACACACACACACACACACACACATATATATATATATATATATATATATATATATATATATATATATATATATACCAATGACAATAAACATAGTGTAAATTCTTTTGTAACCAAACTTCTAAATCGGTCATACGTAGTGCGGTGCCCAAAAGTCATAGGTATTCTTATTCCTAACACCTAACTAACCATTAAATGCAAGATAATATTAAATTGTACATATTTAATTAGTTTTAACCCCGCTATAAATGGATCTTGGAAATGAAAATTATAAAATTATATAGGAATTAATTGGAATTTGTCTTGAAATTTTTATATTTAGATGTTATAGTTTATTCGTTACTCGGTAATCTATATTTGTTACTACCGAATGAATTAAAATAAACGAAACTTTTTTATTATTAAAAATTTTTTCTTTTGTTAAAACAGAATTATAAAATAATGCTTTAATTTTCTTGAGTAGGATGTTTTTTTTTATTATTGAAGAATATTTTAAATAATTGTACATATACAGATGGTTAGAAAGAAAGGGGTATATTTTTATAGTTTTTTTACGTTACCGTTCAATTGAGAAAATCAATAAATACGATCAAAGAAAAAAACTGTCTGAATTTCTTTTTTCTGCAGCAAGTTGTCTTCGAAAGCGAATAATAAGGTTTTTAGGGTCGTGCATGTCACAAGATAATAAGTTACTCAGACAGTCAAATAAATTTAGTTTAACTGTATTAAAGAAAAACGTTATTTATATAAATATTCTTAATTGAATTAGGTGTTTATGCTACTTAATTACTTTACCTCACAGATGAGAAAATCTTGCCACAGGTACTACAAAGTGCATATATTTGATTAATAGGCCATTTATTCTTTTCTTTATAGTGATTTCCT
This sequence comes from Diabrotica balteata, assembly GCA_918026665.1. NCBI lineage: Eukaryota > Metazoa > Arthropoda > Insecta > Coleoptera > Chrysomelidae > Diabrotica > Diabrotica balteata. The sequence continues at coordinate 41,775,819 of OU898284.1, forward strand.
TACAAAATGTGTCAAATTGATGAAAGCTGGTAACATACAATAAGTATTAATTTTAAAAAAAAATTCAAAACTGTTGATTAATTTCTTGTAAAATCTGTAAAATGTATTTTAATGTAGCTGTATGATATCATACACGAAAATTTGCTTGTTTTCTAAGTTTTAAAAATATATTTATTGTATATGTGGTAACCTAGCATTTGTTAGGGAGTCCATTAAGGTAAATCGGTATAGTTTTTAAATATATACAGTTTGTTTTATTGATATATATGGATAAACAAATTTAAAAAAAGAAAAATATTAGTCAAAGTCTTAACATTTTAGCTAAGAATCTTTTTCAATATATATTCAAGGAATACAATACTTTTATTAATTTTTCTTTTATTTCGGAAAGTTTGACAACTTCGTAACTGTGCCTTTTACAACTTTGTTATACACATTAATACAAGTTTTTTGCTCCTTATCTGTCTATTGAAATATACACTACCTACCGCAAAACCATAAATGTGAAAATTCTTGTGTAAGTAAATTTTTTTAAAGGGTTATCCAAAGTGTCTATTTAGAGATACTCTCGAGATGTGTTACTTGTGTAAAAAATTGTCCCTAACAAATAAAATCTAAGTAGAAAAGATATCAAAATAAAACTTCCGAATTATTTCTGACAATCACTATAAATAAACTTTTTGGGAAAGCTCTTTTCCTGCTCACATGAGCATTCTCCTATTTTTTTTTTAAATTGTTTATAAATACAAGTCCGTTTCGTAATTTTACCATACATTTTACACTGGACCGAATTTCTTTCGTATTGATACTGTTATTTCTTCAATGCCTCTTAATAATAGACCTGGATTAAGTGGTAAACGGTATCCATTTACCCTAATTTTGACCTAATGTTGTTAGTGCGGGGTTATTTGTTGATGCTTACATATATTTTACAAAAGGTTACTTTTTAGCATTTTTATTATAAACAGTTAACGAATTATTTAAAATTACATAATTCAGAAAAGTTTACCACGTACTTTGAACCTTTTTCAAAGCTTGTAGCAGCATGTTATAAATGACCTCTTTTCTCGGCTCATAATTTTTGGTGACATTTATAACAACAGGTTTTGAATCCATAGTATTTATTATTTTTTCAATCTTTTAAAGGTGCTTTTAACCTCATATACCTTAACTACATTGCATACTTCACACATGTTTTTAACTTGACAACCCACAATGACTAACTGACAATGAATAACTGACAATCTCACGCCGTTCTTCAATCACACGTTTTAGGCATTGTGGTCGCCACAATAAACGATCAAGTGAGGTATAATTTTTTTAACAATACAACACTTCTCCCACTACTTCCATATGTTTAGTTTTATGTAGCACTGCTACTCAATTTTAAGGTGTAACCAAAAATTTTGTAAATGTTAACAAATCTACACTTTTACATTGATTCTTTACACATTTTTACACAAATCTTAACATTTTGGGGCCTTTAGAGATATCGTTCAGTTTTCCGTCTAACTAGAACTCTACCTTATACCCTGAACCAAAGTATTTTCTTCAGTCTGTTCCAGATATTTCTAGTGTTCAAACGTACTTTGGTGAGTATAATACATTTTTTGAAAACTTTGCTCTTTTGATTTTTTTTTATTTTACAATAATTTTAAGTTTGTTATACGTACCATGGAAAGGTTTTTAATTGTCAAAGATCAGACCAAGAAAATCCGTAAATTTGGTGTCCAGGGACGAACTCTGGAATTTAAAATTAGGGATGTACCGCCAGGTGAAGAACCTGTAAGTTGGGTTAAAGAGGCCATCGAGGATATTGTTCGAAAGGGTACTGTAAATATTTTGCCACATGATCAGGTCGGCTTTACTTTTTGCTCCAAGGATTTCGTTAGAGGTCAGGGATGGATGAGGTTTAAACCAGCCTCAGAGGTGACAGTTGACGATATATGGAACAATATAAGTTCCATATATCAAAGCAACAGCACCGGTTTAAACACCGAAACGTTTTGTCTTGGTATTACTACCGTAAAAATGCCTGCTGGAAAAGGTAGTCCTAGAGGCCGTAAGTACAATTCATTTAAAGAGGAATGTTCTAAACGGCGAGGAATTGTTGTTATTAAAAACAACGATAACCTATGCCTTGCATACGCTTTAGTTGTAGCCAAAGCTTACGCTGACAAAGACCCTGAACTAAGAAAAATACGTCGCGATAGAGGGAAAATACAACGGGAAAGAGCATTGCAGTTAATAGACAGGTCTGGTGTTGTTATTCCTAGTGAGGGAGCTGGAATTCGTGAGTTGCAACAGTTTCAGGCATATCTAACAGACTATAAGATTGTGGTCTATAGATATGGAACTAAGGGACGTGATGTCATTTATGAGGGGCACACTTACGGACCAAAATTGAACCTTCTGTTTCATAAAAATCATTATAATGTAATTAGGTCAATCACGAGTGCGTTTATCTGCAGGTATTTCTGTGAAAAGTGTCATCAACCCTACGACCATAAAGACGGACACAGCTGCGTTGATACGTGTTTTGCATGTCGTCGTTCACCAGCTTGTTCCAAAGAGGCTGTTAAAGTTCCCTGCGATAAATGCGGCCGGGACTTTTATGGTGACGTATGTTTCAACGCTCACATTAACGGGATATGTGACAAAATTAAAAGATGTAAGGAATGTTACAAAATCTACACTAAAAGTCATATTTGTGGGGAGATCTTCTGTAAAACTTGTGGTAAAAACTGCCTGTCAGATCATCTTTGTTACATGCAGCCTGATTCTGGTAAACCTCCCTCAAAAGATTTTTTGTTCATTTTTTATGATCTCGAGACTCGTCAGGAAAAAAATTGCTAGATGGTTCACTTCTTCAAGAACCAAATCTCTGTGTATTTAGTCAGCGATGTCACAATTGTCTTCAGGAAGAAAAATTACATTTTTGTCAAACATGCGGTTTTCGTCTAAGTGTTTTAAACGAAAATGTTATTTCTAATTTCATTGAATATGTTCTTCAAATTAGGAAAAAATTTAAGAATGTTGTCGTTTTGGCACATAACGGAGGGGGTTTCGATAATCAGTTCGTGTTGAATTACATTCTCACAAAGACTGATTTAACTCCTGATCTTATCATGCGTGGTACGAAGTTAGTTTCGATGAGTGTTGGGAATGTTCGTTTTCTCGACAGTCTTAATTATTTTCCTATGGCCTTGTCAGCTCTACCAAACGCTTTTGGTTTAACGGAGTTAAAAAAGGGGCACTTTCCACATCTATTTAATAAAGAGGAAAATCAATCTTATCTCGGACCTATGCCTTCTCTAAAATTCTATGATTTCGATAATTTAAAGGAGGATGCGCGTGATAAGCTGATAAATTGGCATACTGATAAAGTTGCTAAGGGTTATGTTTTTGATTTTCAGAAGGAGATCGTTGACTATTGTATTTCCGATGTCATGATATTAACAGAGGCTTGTCTTACATTTAGAAAACAATTATTGAATACGTCAAATGTCTGTCCTTTTATGGAAGCTACGACGGTAGCCTCGACTTGTAGTAAAGTATTTAGGCGAAATTTCCTACAATCTGACACTATAGGTCTTATTCCTAAAGGTGGCTATCGTTTTAAAGATAATCAGTCAAAAATAGCTCTGCAGTGGCTACTTTGGGAAGAGAAACAGCGTAATATTAAAATACAGCATGTTGCACGAGGATTTGAGGCTGTTATTAATACTTGTAAAGTGGATGGTCTTTACGAGCGTATCGTGTTTGAATTTCAGGGTTGTTACTATCATGGTTGTCCCCAATGTTATCCCGAAAACAGATTGGCTCCTCTTCATGACGATCCTTCACATTGCATGGAAAATCGTTATGACAGAACTGCTGCCAAAAATCAGTATCTAAAATCTCTGGGGTATGAAGTCGTTGAAATGTGGGAGTGTGCCTTTAGAAGAACTATGACGCCTGAAATAAAATCATTTACTGAGGATCACCCCTTAATGACAACTCTACCTATAAATTCTAGGGATGCTTTGTATGGTGGTCGTACTGGTAACACCGTGGAGTATTATAAGGCACAAGAAAATGAAAAGATTAAATACGTTGATGTTTGTTCCTTATACCCTTGGGTATGTAAGCAAGGAAAATTTCCTCTAGGACATCCTAAAATTTTTGTAGGAGATGAATGTCGGCATATAGACTTATCACGAGTATCTGGTTTAATAAAGTGTAAAGTGCTTCCTCCTACAAACCTTTATCATCCTGTTCTACCGGCAAAAATGAACAATAAATGCATGTTTGTTCTTTGTCGAAAATGCGGTGAGAACTTTATGCAAGAAGAATGTCAGCATTCCGACGAACAGAGGTCACTTACTGGAACATGGGTAATTGAAGAAGTTGCGAAAGCTTTGGAAAAGGGTTACAAAATAATTAAGACCTACGAAATCTGGTCGTACGAAACCCGTAAATTGTCAAAACATCAAAAAGGTTTATTTTCCGACATGATGAATAAATTCATCAAAATCAAGCAGCAAGCTTCAGGATGGCCCCGTGGTTGTGTAACAGACGAAGAAAAAAACCGATACATAGAACAGTTTTTCCAGATAGAAAACGTTCGATTAGAGTTTACCGAAATAACGACAAATCCTGGCCTTAGATCGTTAGCTAAATTAATGCTTAATTCGTTCTGGGGTAAATTTGCACAGCGAGAAAATCTTCCCAAAACTTCTATTGTAAACAACCCTAAGGAATTCTTTGCTATGATGATTAATCCCTCGATCTCTGTAAATACGGTAATTCCTGTAAACGAGGAAACTCTGGTTGTTACGTGGGAGTATGTAGAAGAAGCATTTTCAGTGTCTTCCACTATAAACGTCGTTTTGGCCTCATACGTAACGGCTCTAGCCCGTCTCAAACTGTATTCCTATTTAGATATGGTGGGTAAGCGTACTTTATATTACGATACCGATTCAATTGTGTACATTTCCAAAGACGGCCTGCCTGATCTCCCTACCGGTGACTGTATTGGTGATTTAACTGATGAGCTAAGTGGTGGTCATATTTCAGAGTTCGTTTCTGGAGGCCCCAAAAATTATGCGTATAAATACATACTTCCTAATGGCGATGAAAAAGTTTGTTGCAAAGTTAAGGGAATTTCCCTTAATTATTCAAACTCGCAATTAATTAATTTTGATACTATTAAAAAGATGGTACTTGAAAAGTCCGAAGGCATTAAAATCATAAGTAAACAAATTAGACGAACAACAGAACATCAAGTCATTACACAGGAAATCCATAAAAATTATCGACTACACTCTACTAAAAGAAAATTTTTAGAAGATTTCAGTTCCGTTCCTTTTGGTTACAAGAAATTAAAAATTTAAAATATGTATAAATTTATTTATAGTGTTAATATTTTTGGTTATTGTAGTTTTTAATATACAGTGTATTATTATTTAGTTAGATGTACATGTATTAGTAATAAATTTTTCTTTAAAGAATTTTTCAATAAATTAGTTTTCCATTTTCTATTATCCAACGTGTATTTGGTTGTCTATTTTTCCTATCACATACTGTATTTGCCATTTAAAATTTTATAGTAAGACCTATTATGAGTTACTGATTAATTTAAAGATCTTGAAACGTTGTATAGCATATTAGGGTTAACCATCATACAATTTGTTCATTAAGTTTTAAAAGATGGTAAGACCACCAAAAGATATCCAATATGGACCACTGGCGAATTATGAACCGACCTTATTAAGTTAGGATCCAGTGTTCGAGATGCCACCTTTTTTTGATAAAAATTTAACAAAAATCTAAAATTGGTCTAGCATCGGATGGTAAAAAAAAACGTCTGCTGAAACATATTATTTACAAAGCTATCAGATATGGACCACTAACGAATAATGAACCGATGTTATTAAATTAGGATCTAGTGTTCGTGTTGCCACCTTTTTTTGATAAAAATGTAAAAAAAATTGTCTAGCATCGGATCCTAAAAGACGTCTACTGAAACATATTATTAAGAAAAATATCTGATATGGACCACTGGCGAATTAGGAACTGGTCTTATTAAATTAGGATCTAGTGTTCGTGCTGCCACCTTGTTTTGATAAAAATTTAAAAAAAGTTGTCTAGCATCAGATCCTAAAAGACGTCTACTGAAACATATTATTAAGAAAAAATATCTGATGGCCGTATATCCTATATCGTTTCATAACTGACGAGTTATGAACCGATCATATTAACTTAAGATCTAGTGTTCGTGTTACCAACTTTTTCTGATAAAAATGTAACAAAAAGTTGTCTAGCATCAGATCGTAAAAGACGTCTACAGAAACATATTACTCACAAACATATTTGATATGGATCATTGGCGAATTATGAACCGATCTTATTAAATTAGGATCTAGTGTTCGTGTTGCCACCTTTTTCTAATAAAAATGAAACAAAAAGCTGTCCAGCATCAGGTCGTAAAAAACGTGTACAGAAACATATTACTCACAAACATATCTGATATGGACCATTGGCGAATTATGAACCGATCTTATTAAATTAGGATCTAGTGTTCGTGTTGCCACCTTTTTCTGATAAAAATGAAACAAAAAGCTGTCTAGCATCAGGTCGTAAAAAACGTGTACAGAAACATATTACTCACAAACATATCTGATATGGACCATTGGCGAATTATGAACCGATCTTATTAAATTAGGATCTAGTGTTCGTGTTGCCACTTTTTTCTGATAAAAATAAAACAAAAAGCTGTCTAGCATCTTAGTAAAAAACGTCTACAGAAACATATTACTCACAAATATATCTGATATGGACCATTGGCGAATTATGAACCGATCTTATTAACTTAAGATCTAGTGTTCGTGTTGCCACCTTTTTCTGATAAAAGTAAAAATAAAAAGGTGTCTAGCATTAGGTCGTAAAAAAAACGTCCACTGAAACATATTATTGACAAATATATCTAATATAAATCACTGTCGAATTGTGAACAGATTTTATTAAATTTAGATCTAGTGTTCGTGTTGCCACCTAAAAAATAAAATAATCGATAAGTTAATGGTCTTCCTTCCTGAGTTAATTTTTAAATATGTTTTTAATATACTGTTCCCCAACAGGAGTTTAGTTTTCAGTGTCAGTATCTTCTAATAGAGTCAGTAAAAATTTTTATTTATAAGTGTGTAATAGAAAAGACAATCATTTGCTTTCATACTAACTGTTTGTCCCATACTAACAAAACCTTTCCCGGCGGTCGTGTAACCATACCGACTAGCGGTGGCTGCTGTTTTGGTTACGTTGCTTTCATTATATGCTTTTCATATATTCACTCAATTTCATTCCTTCGCTTACCTACTATTTTAATATTATTTTCCCTGTCAGCAGCATCTTCTCCCTACCGACTGCTGATAAGACTGAATTTTGTTCAAACTGTCCTTTTAAGTTTCTTTTGTATATTATATAAACATAGGTTTTTTTTAAAATAAATAACTTATGATTGTAGATAAAATATAGTGTGCAACTCGCAAGAGTTTGGTCACTACTCTTTAATAATTGATCGTATTGATACATTATATCACATTTTAACGTTGAATATTTGATGGTTTCCTTCATACTTAGTATAAAACGGATGGTCGACATTTCCCAAACAGAAACACGCCAGGTACCACACTGTGGGAGTAGTACTGTAAACTTAGGGTGTCTGTCAGACTCGCTTACAAAACGGGCTGTCACTTATTGAGTTGAGTACGTAAAGTGTTCTCTGTATGTTTTAACATGAATCGGGGAATTGTTGCCTGATGGCTATCGAAGAACCGTCTGTGATCATATCCCCCTATCACTGTAACATAAATTGTATTTTCTGACCTTACCTTGTATACATCAGCATCCAAATATAAAAAGGAGACAACGGACGAAAAGAAGAAAATATTTGTTATCTAATTTGGGCATTGGTGTCCTATGAAAATGATTAGCGATAAGACCTGTGTCTAGCCGTGAACAAAAGAATCGTAGACCTATATAGAGCATTTGAGGAAATAATTGTTGACCTATGTACAGCACTGAAGGAAAGAATCGTAGACTTATGTAGAGTAGTGGGCGAAAAATATGCGTCGAGTACTAGACGAAAGAATGCAAGCTTATATGTAGCATTGTATAAAATATTGGGTTCTCCTGTCAAGCAGTGGACGTTCAATTAGTAAATAAAGGAGGGTGATATGGGATGAAAAACAGATCAGCTGACGAAAAGAAGAAGACGAAAGAGACGAAATGACTCGACTTGTCAGTAAGCGTGACGTCACTCGAACACCTGAACAGGTGCAAACATCAAAGGATGCCGCTTTTTCCCACGGTCGGTAAAATGCAAACATCAAAGGATGCCGCTTTTTCCCACGGTCGGTAAAATTTTCCCAGCCCCAACCGGCGCAACATCTACTACTGCCATCTCCTCGTGCTAGTCTTTTGTGCTCTTGGACTGAAATTCCAACAAACCATACTTAAGAAATCCTTTTTCACTGCCAATGTGAGAAATTATTAATCTACTGCATTTACCAGAAGGTGGGGAGATACCAGTAGACCAACCTTCCATTAAAGCTTACTTGGAGCTTAATATATTTTTATCTGACCAATTTTTTTTTAGAGTATGACCTGAGTTTATCCACGTATCTATCTATCTATCAATATTCAAGACGCTAATTACTGCCGTAGACGCGGAAACACCGACGAGCCGTAAATTATAGTTCGTGCAAGCACTCTTGACCACGAAGCAGTAGACGAAATTTTAGTCCCTACTTCCGTGCGAAACGCATTGTAAAATGCACTGTATAATTCCACTTACAATAGAACATTTCTGCCTTTACGTGAATTTAACTGCTGTTCGCGCAGCTCTATGGTCAAGAGTGCTTGAACTATCTTTACGTGCGATCAAAAACGTACTAAACAAAAAAATTGTTTTCGTTCGTAATAACTTCACCCCTTCAAGTTAAGTTTCGAATATAAACTGAACAGACGAGGCACGTGGCCAAAGCCGACATCTATACCCATTATATTAATAAAAATCTGGGGAATTCCATCCTAATTTTCTTGCAACGAAAAGTACCTTTTGATATAAATTCCAGGTTTTCTAGTAAAGTGATTAAGCGCGAAGATTAGTATTGAAATATTCAAAGAGATAAGGTATTATTATTTACAAAATTGTTAATGGTTAAATTCTTATTTTTATTAATAAAATATAATAACCAACATTAGCCGTGAAAGTTTTAATTGTTTTTTGCTAAATATATCACTACTAAAACATTAATAATATTAATATTAAATTTAATAAATAAACATCTCAGGAACACCTATGATGATACAAATTTAACGACCGTTTTATGACTTTGAGGCACCTTTCGTGCTATCAACAATTTATGAACGGATAATAGTTTTCTAAACATGTGGTCCATGTCTTCCTCATCATTCGCTACGACTACCTGATCATCTGCGAAAAATGAAGTTGTTAGACAATTGGACGGATACTTGCTTCCTCCACTGCTCTAGCCATAATTGAATATATTTTAAATATGGTCATAGATAGACAAAATCCTTGTTTAAGCCCCTTTGTTATTGGAAATGATTCAGGAATAACGTTTTCTTCTTTAACGATATTTCTTGCATTTTTGTATATATTTGCGATAGCATCCACATATTCTCTGCTGAGACCTACTTTTGTCAATGTTTAAAACAGTTTTTTCAAAGGTACCGTATCGTATGCTTTTTCTAAGTCCACAAATAATAGGTGGGTAGATAGATTCCTTGCCTTCCGTTTTTCGATTACCTACTGCAGAACGAATATACCATATACAGGGCATGATCTCTCTACACGAAATTAATTTTGTTCTTCTATGTCTTCGTATTTCGATTCTATTCTTTTATTATTCGACCGTACCACCTCCTCACTGAGCTGATAACAGTTATTTCCCTATAAATAGATCATTTGCGTTTATCCCCTTTCTTGAATATTAAGCTGATGTATCCAACATTCCAATCATCAAGGATACTTTGTCCTTTTAAGCATTTGTTAAATAGTTGAACCAACATCTCATGTAATATTTTTGGTCCATACTTAACTAAATCAATTGGGATGTCTACATGTCCTGCTTATTGACAGTTTTTCGATCTATCGAGGGCATCGCTTAACTCTCCGGTTGTTATCTCAATTATTTGTGTATGTTTTGATACTCTTCTTATTTCGATCTTTCGGAATTTACATTTATTCTCTGTCAGGAAGACCTCATAATAATGTTTCCACTGGTTTAGATATATTAACTGTAAGTTAGATTTTTCCTTTTCTGTCCTCCGGAGAGAATTTTATCACCTTCCACGCTTGCCAACTCTTGTTCCACCCATATACCTATCCACCTCTGCATTGCTTCGATCCAACATCTCATCTTTACTTATCACTACTTCTCTTTTTACATCTCGATTTAATTTTTGATATATCTTGTAATCTTCATTTTTTCTCGTTGACATCCGTTTCTGATAAGTAGTTTTCTTCTTGTTGACTAAAGTTTGCATATTCTCCGACCACCATTCTTGATTTTTTGTTTCATGTTTGTCTTTATACCCCAAAGCTTCACTTTCAGCCTTATGAATGCATTTTTTAAGTTGGTATAATTTTTCCACTGATATGTTTTCTTGATCCACATTTTGTAATGTCGTAATTTGTAAAGAAATTTCGTTAAATCTTCTTTTAAGCTTTTTAGGTTATTTTTAAGGGATGTTACTTCTTGTTCCTTTTTTATATTTTGTACCTGAGTGTTATTGTTTTTGCGATAGTTAATTATCACGTTGATCATAAGTAAACGATGATCAAAACCGTATTCTGATCCACTGTATACCCTTACGTTAGTTGTTTTCAGCTGGGAAGTTTGACGTTAGAATGCATAGTCGATTATCGCAGATTCCTAGTAAATTGTATCCATGTAAAATTGTGCATGTCTCTATATTGAAAAAAAATCCATTCATAATTTTAAGAGACATTGTTTCACAAAAATCTCTAAGACGCGTTCCGTTGTCATTGATTATTTGTTCCCCATATTTTTCTACGACTCTGTTTTTTTCTTCTCTGCCTACTATGTCATTTAAATCTTCTAGTATAAAGATTTTACAGTTTTCTTTAACTTCAGAGAGTATTTCATTCATCTTGTTGTAGAAATCGTCTTTACTTTCTGGATCTGCATCTTCATTTGGGGCATATACTCCGACAATTACGATGTTGTGCCCATTCTTATTTGTATTAAACATAAGTATTAGCAGTTGTTTATTTACTTCAGTCCAGGATTTAATGACTTGACTTGACTTGAGGGAATGGTACCGATGCACATCAATTAAACTATTCAGAGCAGCAGCATCTAAGATCAGAATAGCCGTGATGATTGCCACCCTCCGTCACGGAGATGGCACGTGAAGAAGAAGAAGGATTTAATATTGCTTTTAAGATTTTTTTGGATGGCAATAGAGATTCTTCTTAACTCTGTTACCTCTACTCACTCCACTGTAGATATGTACATATTTTCCCATCTCTTTATTTCCTTTTCCCTTTTATTTGGTCTCAGTGAGAATACATATATTTATTTTTATTTCCGCCAATTCTTTAAATGCTTCTATTTGTTTGATTCTAAGTCCTTATACATTCCATATAGCGAATATCACTGTACTTTTCCGTTGCATAAGTCCTCTTTGTTTTGATCCATTCTTTGTATTCCGAGGCTTTTGGTCGAAATTTTTAGCATTTCTTTCTTTTGGCAAGGCATGTGTTGCTAGCCTATCGCCTCAAGACTCCTCCTTTATCCGCACTCGGGACCGTCACCGGCATTTACTGAGCTATTCAATCCTCCCAGCACTTACCGGAGGCGGAGTTGAAAAAAAAAACATATTCCTTTTCATTAAAACTTTGATTTGAAAAAGGTAAATTTGAAACCTAATACAAAATACTTATGTGTATTAAAATTTTGGCCAATTGGTCGTTAACTGGCCAACCAATACCGGTTTATGTTGCATATGGTATTTGTTAATAAAAATAAACCTTTTTATTATTACCCTATCCAGTACTTTGAGTTTTTTTTTAATAATACTCTTTCGTAATATCATAAATGTATATGACATTAGTTAAACGCAAAAGTCACACATTATTATTTATAGAGCATAAAAATTCACCTGATTCAGTCCTGTCGTAAGACAAGTGGCACATTTTGATATTCAACGTGATACGCCCATTGCTTTGTTTGCAAAGATCGTAAAGAAGTGGAGTTATGACACCGTTCATGAAATATGTAGGCGACAAAAGTTATCTCCACGGCGGAGCGGCTTATATGAAAATATTTGAAAAATAGCCCTTCAAGGGACAATCGTAGAAAAACGTTCAGATTTCAATCCGGGTAGAACGCATATCCTGAAAAATTGTGATAATTTCCAATTGGTTGGTGATATATATGAAGTATATCATTTTTTGTGGCTTCTCATGCGGTATGTAAGGGATGTGAACGAAAGCTTACACTAGCATAGTATTTATTACATTTTTAATAGAAAGAGTCATCATAAACATTGAAAAATATTATTTTTCTGTATAGACTAAGTTATAAAAAAAGATAACTACATTATGTTTATTAGAATTCATTAATTTTTTACATATCGACTTATCTTGCCATGATCAAAATGACAAATTTTTCTGGTTTATCTGATTAAGTATTTGGGTATAAGTTTTTGAGGTAGCTGTGTGAATTGTTTGGTGGTAAAGAACCTCATAAAGCTTGTCACTCACTTAAGCGTAGAGAAGCAGAGAGATGAGTTTTTCGCTTATACAGATTGAACGAAATAAATTCGGAACATAGGAAACATCATGTATTTCGGCTCATTTCTGCTGTAGGAGGTTGGCCAACAAAAGGTTGTCAAATAATTATATTATAAAAACCCAATAATTCTGCGAGCTGCCGGATTCTGAACTCATAAAAATTAAAAGCTAGACATAAATCTACGATTTTATTATGCTGTCAAACCACTTATAGTCCAGGAAATGAAGCATTTCACCTCGTAATTTTTTCGTCCTGCGTGGATTAACTTGAAATTTTAACAAAAGGTAGGTAATAGCCTATATCGAACCAAAGTGCGCCAAAGCCTTGGGGGTGGTTGCCACCCAATCCCGGAAGTGAAATTTTTTTTTTACGTTTTAACTACAGGTTTCGATTAAAAAAGGGTTTATAAACAAAAAATGTTTTATACTTTTTTTGTAAAACTGATATTTTTCAAGTTATTCGCATTATTGAAAGTATCAACTTTTAGACGAAAAAATCGACATTTTTAATCGATTTTTCGCGAATAACTCGAAAATGGTGCATTTTATCAAAAAATTGTAGCTATTAAATTTGTAGCTTTTAAAAAGACAAATACAATTCATTTTTTAAAATGTTTTTTGCGATATAATAGGAACCGAAATACGGCCTATCAATGTTCAGCGGTTTTCTTCAAATGCCAAATTTGAAAGATTCAAAGGCAAATATCGGGAAAATGATGCATTTTTTGAAGAAAACTCACGCAACCTTTTTAAAGATTATAAATAGATCTATCATAAAAAAAGACTCTAGCTTAAAAATTGAGTGAGTTATGATGAAAATAAGACCAATACCCCATTTTTTACGAAAAAATCGATGAAAACAACCCCCTAACCACTCCCATAATTAAAATCGATCTTCACCCTTCTACAATTCTCTTACATGTACATGTATTGTTAATACGTCCAAGAGATTTAACCCATTTAAAATGCTTAGTTTTAGAAAAAGTACAGCTTAAAGCGAGAAACGGTTTAGAATTTCCCATTTTTTTACCCTTCTTTTTTTAAATATCCCCGAAAATACTGAATATATGAAAGGAATAAAAATGTACCAAATTGCAGCTTTTTTAATGACTAAAATTTTTCTTTATTTAGATTTGTATACAATAAATATTTGGCGAGATATAGCCGTTTAAAGCATCGATTTACGATCAAGCACCATCTTTTTCTAGCCCCTTAAACTCACCCTATTTAAAAACCAAGGGTTCTAAAGAGATTTAATTCACAGATCTTTGTAGCTCTTAAATACCTCTACAAAATCATTTTTGAGGAAACACTCTATCGTTAAAAATGAAGGAAATACGTTAAAAAACCAAAAACCAATTTTTTTTTTCGGAAAATTCCATTAGTATAGTACAGTATATTTTGGAGCATAATAATCTACAAGACCGGTATATTAGATAATGGGGCGTTATACATTCGAAATTTTAAGCGTCCTTATTTTGAAATCCCATACAACAGAATAAAACATTTGCTCATATGTTTATGGCTTGGCAATGAAAATATCAGAGCAACACACTGGGGATGGTATTCCAAAGATGGTTTGTTATTACCCGTACGCATGAACAAACAACCTGCACCCGAAGAACTTTTGAAAATTATTTTTTGCCAATGCAAAAAGGATGCGGCGTTTCATGTGGGTGCAGAAAAGTTGGTTTATACTGTAACTTTACTTGTTCTGGGTGCTCAGGTGAAGGGTGCAATAATAGTCCACCAATAATTGAAGAAGATGAGGATGACATAGATCACGATGAAGATGTAATTGATGACGAATAAAATTAATATTATAATTGTTTTACCTGTAAATGTAAATATTTTCAACTATTTATGTAAATGTATAAGAATATATAGTGCCTTTTTATGTTGATAAATTTTTTTATATTTAATTCTACTTTTTTCAATTTATATCTATTAAATAAGTTTATAAACTGCACCCTTTACAACTGCAGTGTTGTAAAGGGTGATTTTCAAAAGTTGCTAAATTTTGGCAAAAAATTGCTTTTACCTATAGCACTCATAACAATTGATTTTTAAGGGTTGAAAATGTATGAAATAGTATTTCAAAGTATAAAAAAATCACTATTTAACTAATCCAAACCAAATTTCACTCATCTTAAGATTTGTAATGTTATTTTAAAACTTTTGAAAATTAGGGCTAGTTTTTACCCCTAAGAACAATCAGGGTGCATCGGCATGACATAAACTATAAAGCAGAGGGTGAGTTAAGCTTAATTCCAATTTTTTATGCAAATCGTTCCAAGGCGAAATCATTTTCTTCGCATTACTAATTTTTTTAAATTAATCTCTAACAAGGGTCGCTTTTTAAGGATTGAAATATGATGGAACTTTATTCAAAAGCACGAAACTATCATTATTTAATTAATTCAAACCAAATTTTACCCATATTCAGGTTTAATATGTTATTTTATAATTTTTGATAATTAGGGCTAGTTTTCACCCCTAAGAACAATCAGGGTTCGTCTACATGACATAAACTATAATGCAGCGGATGAATTGAGCTTAAATCCAAATTTTTATCCCAATCGATCCAAGGTGAAATTATTTTTTTAGAATTAGTAATTTTTTTACATTAATCTCTAACAAGGGTTGCTTTTTAAGGGTTGAAATATGATGGAACTCTATTCAAAAGTATAAAATAATCATTATTTAACTAATTCAAACCAAATCTTACCCATGTTCAGGTTTAATATGTTATTTTATAATTTTTGACAATTAGGGGTAGTTTTCACTCTTAAAACCATTCAGCGCACTTCGGTTCGATATAGATTTTGATCATTGGGCTATCACCTACCTTCTGTTAAAATTTCAACTCAAGTCATGCAGGACGGAAAAATTTTAAAAGTTTTAACTTTTTTCGAGCTTCATTTCCTGAACTATTAATAACTTCCTTAGACAAGCAACATTGTTACACAAACAACATTGTCGCGAGACAGATAGTTGAACCATATTTTATACAATGTTCATACTCAGGTATGGATTTATTTTTGTCCAAGTTTTATATTGGTCCACTATTTCAAATGCTGTTCAAATAGACATATATTAAATTGTATGTTCCGTTTTAAATTCGTTCTATCTGTGTACAAGGAGATACAGTACTTTGTTGTTTGGATTGGACTCGAGCACAGTTGTATTTTGGCGTTGAAGTAGATGTGTAGACACGTGTTGGGCGATAGTTTTTTAAGTAATGACATCGAGTAGCAGTTCAGAAGAAGACTTGTTTATTGCATGTGCAGTAGCTGAAGAAGAAGAACAGAATATGAATCGTAAAAGAAAACCTTGGAGTCATAAGATCAATTTAAAAAGGGAAATTTACGGAGAAATTCACCACCTTCATGACAATTTGCTCAATGCAAGCAAATTTTTTCAGTATTATAGAATTAGCACAGAATAAATTACTCACCTCTTCGCTCTATTTCTACCCAAATATTATCACGCCTCATCTGGTTGTGGTAGTTCTGATCCGAAACGTCATACACTTCTTTATATTTTGAACAATCAAAACAAATATTTCGTCATCCATACTGTCTTCACTTTAGATCAGTACCTACAGGTATAAAATACAAATACCAACCACCTGTACATTAGCGATATTAGTCGCTAGATTAACGTCGAAAGTAGTCGATGACAAACGAAACTAGGAAAAGTTTCCGCATGACTTCCGCTCACTAGTGTAAAGCGAAGTGCGCTGAACAGAATTTCTTCGCCCAGGATTCTACGGTTGCAATCCGGGTCCCTTCTCTTTGCTGTGCAGCGCGTTGCTTCGCACAGATACGCGCGAGTATATTTAACTACATAAAGAAAATTCATAACAACCTTTTTCTCCGCGCTTCGCTTCGCGGTACAGTGCATAAGTAAACGACCAGCTTTAGTCCGACACATGGATACCTTTCTGTTTGCATGGAAGGCTGGATATATATAAAAACTACTCTATCATATAATTTTTTCGCTTTTAAATTACAATTACTTCCGTCGTAAAGAACAACCAAAAATACATTCAACATGTTTTATTATGTAGTATATAAAAATTAATAGTTTTAAAGTTAAAACAGCTGCACATAAATGAAACGAATAAACCTCAGTAAGCCCTCAGACTGGGTGCGCTGATGATATTGCTAAAATGTCTTTCATCGATAAGCACATGGTATATCTGGTTTTGTGTGATTCCGTCATTTGAAACCCAGGTTACTTTATATTTTTCTTTTCTTTGGAATTCTGTAGTTTTTACTACCATATTGTTGGATACAACGATTTCTGCCAGTCTTAATCCGTTATCATTAGTGGTATCATTTAAGCTGTGTGTGCCGATCACCGCTCTAAGATGGTTTTCTTTACCTAAATTGGAATTTAAGTCTCCCAGTATGATTTTGACGTCGTATCTGGGTGCCGTTGTTCTAAAATTTCATAAAAATCCTCCTTATTGTCTAGTTTATGCGCATGTTGATTGGTTTGAAAGCAATAATGACAGACTTGAGTTTTCTGTTAACTACAAATTCATATCTAAATTGAATTGGATACTCAATCTCCAGCAGGGTTTCTCGGGTTCTCCGGGGTTCGCCCGTGTAGCCCAAGCCGCACTTCGTGGAGGTGAGGATAGGAATTGAGTAGGATAGGCTAGAGGTGCTAACTGGAAACAGCATTTTGTATTACGCCTTACTACCCCTTTTGAACCCCTGTCTTGACATTACGCGTACTAAATAGTAGGTATTTTAATATTTCAATACCCGCTCGAATTAGGCATTATGTCAAAAACGTACTGGTGCACCGTGTGCTTTTAATTCCGCAAGAGTGAAAATCTATTTGTTTATTGCTTGTTATCTCAATAAAAATAAAAGTTTCTTCCATTATTTTTAAGGTAAATTGTCAAAATATGTTCGAACTGTCTATTTATTAGTTTAAAAGGTACTAAAGCTTTTAAGGTAATATGTTTTCACTTTCTCATTAAAATTGTTTTTAAATGTTATTGTTCTTGTTTTAGTGGTAAGTACTTACCACTACAATTTAGAAACCGAAAAAACGGATTCATCAATGATAGGGATCTTAACCCAACAATGCCCCTTCATCGATTACAGTCACCCTTTAGCCGTAAGGCTATTTCAACCCTAAGTGGTATTTCGGCAACGAACTACAACATTTTTGAAATCCTTCCCAAGAATGGTTACAAAACCACATATGAAATGGGCACAAGAAGAGAAGCAAGAAGCGACAGGGAATTCAACCGTTTAAAAAATAGAAAAAATAGACAAAAAAAAGCAGAAGAAAATCAAACAAATGAAAGAACGGTGTATTCAACAGACGAAGACACCCAAAGAGGACAGCAAAGAGACAGCGCGAGAGACAAAGCAGCAAATACGAAACGTCCGAGCTGGCCACCTTGAGGATGCTTCTCAAAGAGAAGTGTCAAAAAATTACAAAATTTTACAAAATATTACATTATTACAAAATATTACAAAAAACTAGTTGTTCCCATACAGTCTTCGTAGACACACTGTCTCAAGACTAGCAACTTCAACGTGGAGTCATATGTCGCCATGTTAGCTAATCCAACGGTAACTTTAACATCTTAAACCATTATAGGAAAATTTGTAAACTAAATGTAATTAATTATTTGTTAACGGGTTTTTACCCATATATTTAGTGGCTACATTCATGTACTCTTAGACACTGATGATGGAATATGGATTCCGAAAACGTTTTGTCTTTTTAACTTAGCCCATTTGGGTTCTTAATATATACCTTTTATAAAGGATTTTTTTATATATATATATATATATATATATATATATATATATATATATATATATATATATATAATCAATAACCCTTCTACCCTAAGGTGTTGGGTGTAAAGTCTCTTTTAGTTTTCATGTACAAACTTCCTCAAATTTTTCTTGTTGCTTGCCAACTTCTTCGCTTGCTCTTTGGTGACTCCTCTCCTGTTTAGGATGGAGGCAATTTCATCGTCCCAGGTCTTCATGGGTCTGCCCCTCGGTCTTTTCAAGGTTCTTCTCGCTTCCCACACTTGTTTCACTTGGCTTTTTTTATCCATCCTTACCATGTGGCCGTACCATCTCAGTTGGGCTTCTTCGATTTTCTTCTCTATTGACTGGACTTTAAGGCGTTCTCTTATTTCATTGTTCCGTATCCTGTCCATTCTGGTCACTCCTAGTACTCTTCTTAGATACTTCATTGATATACTTTGCAGTTTACTTTTTAGTCTGGTGGTGAGCGTCCAGCTTTCACATCCAAATATTAAGATAGGGATACTTCTTTTTTTCAATAGGAATGTGCTCTTAATTGCGTGGTATATCCGGGAAGCGTTTGCTATTCGATTATTTATCTCTGCTTCTTATGTACCCCTATTCTCTAGTTGCACTCCCAGGTATTTAAAGGTTTCTACTTGTTCTAAAGTATAGTTATTGATTTTAATGTTTGTATGTTGGTCTGTTTTCCCACATACCATCACTTTGGTTTTACTTTCATTAATTGTCAGATTGCGTTTCTCAAGTTTATCTTTTCATATTTGGAGGTTTCTCTTAAGTGCGTCCTCGTTTCTTCCAAATACGACGAGGTCATCTGCAAATGCGCACTCCGCAATCTGTATCATTTCCATGTTTATATGTAAAACAAATAATCTCGATGTTTCTTCTCTAGTTTCTTTCATTACATCATCTAGTACAATATTGAACAGGATGGGGCCTAGTACACCTCCTTACCGTAAGCCATCATTGACTCTAAACTCTTCTGATTCCATATTATCTGTTCTTACCCTGTTTCTTGTGTTCTTGTATAGACTCATAATAGCTTTTCTGAGTTTGCCGTCTACTTCTCTGTTTCTTAGGCTTTTGTCTATTTCAGTTCGCGGTGTTCTATCAAATGCTTTTTCGAGGTCTAGGAAGGCTTGGTATAGTTCCGTGCTTGTATTTTGTGCATTTTATATTAGATGCTTGAGTGTAAAAATATGGTCATGGATGCTTCTTTCCTTCCTGAAACCGCTCTGTGACTGCTCCAGCTTATGGTCTACTTCTTGTAGTAGTCTTTTCTCCAGTACTCGTTCGTAAACTTTGGAAGGGATACTCAGGAGAGTTATACCTCTGTAGTTGCTGCATTCTCGTCTGTCACCTTTTTTGAAAATGGGTAGAATAACGCCCACTTCCAGTCTTTTGGGATCTTGTTCTCATTCCATGCTTTATTGCAAACTTTTCTAAGCATTTCATTTCCATTTTCTCCCATATTTTTTAGCATTTTCGCAGTTATCTTATCATAGCCAGCTGCCTTTCCTCTTTTGAGCCTGAGTATTATTTCTCTTATTTCTTCTATTGTTATTTCGTTTTGGTTTGGGTTCTCAGATGTGTTTTCTTCAGTGTTGTCGATTTCATTATTATAGTCTTTTTGAGTCAGAAGGTCTTCGAAATATTCTCTCCACCTGTTCATAATACTTTCGTTCTCGCAGAGGATGTGGCCATCTTTGTTTTTAATTTGTTTTGGTGTTTGTTGTCTGTTCTCTGTTCTTAGGCTTCTTAGAGTTTTGTAAAATAGTTTTTGGTTAGTGTGGTAGTCTTTCTCCAGCTTATTCCCAAAATCCTCACAGCTCTTCTTTTTTGCTTCAATCACCATATCTTTTACTTTTGCCCTCTGTTGCTTATATTTTTGATAGCTTTCTGCATTCTGGTTCCCCTATATATTTTTTCAAGCTAGCTTCTTGGATTTGACCTCTTCTTTTATTTCATTACTCCACCAATTCGTACATTGTCTGTTTTTATTGATTTTAGCTATTCCGCAGATTTGCTTGCCCCCATCTAGGAGAGATTCTTTAAGTTTTTGCCAAGTTTCTTCTAAGTCATAGTTCTGGTTTAAGTGCTTTTGTAGACTGTTGTTCACATAGCTTTTGTATTTCTGTGCTATTTTCTTATCTGCTAACTTGTATGACCTAATAACTGCGTTTGTGGGGTTTCTTGGGGTTCTGTCTCTTTTTCTTGGTACCTTCTGCGTGCGTTTTTGTTCCACACCGATACTAGTTCGGGATACTACCAGATAATGGTCGCTATATATTTCTGCTCCCCTTCTGACTCTGACATCTTTGATACACTGTCTTAAGGGTCTGTTTACCAATACATAGTCAATAATGGACTTTTCTTCTCTACTCTTGACTTCTCTAAAGGATTTTTAATAAATTTTTTAATATATGGTATACAGCCAACTAAAGGAACGCAGATTCATTGTAGATTGTTGTGAAAATTTTCGTCCTTTTTAAAAGTTTCAGATTGTTCGAAGTCCATTTACTCATTATTATAAGTACTGCAGATGCTGTGGTTTTCCTTAGGAGGGCTGCTTACTAGCGAGAGCAATAGTATTTCTTACGAGCATAATCAACGCGATACTAAGATACAGGCAATTCCCAAATCGATCAAAGGAGTCCCATGTCATCACCATCCCAAAGTCAGAAAATTTCAGTACATTCACGCAAAATTACAGGCCAATATTTACTTTCAGAATTAGCAAGATTTTGGAGAGAGTCATCCTTGGCAAACTCCAAGCCAAAACAAATAGAGCACTCCAGCGAACGGAAAGTACTCAGATTAACAGAGTACACAGTAGCTTAATTCAACGATAGACAGTACACCGGAGCAGCCTTCCTGGACGTAAGCAAAGCTTTCGACAGAGTCTGGCATAAAGGCATAATCTACAAAATAAGAGGATACGGGTACAATGGGCAATAACAATAATCTCTTTGTACTTGGTCAAACAGAACTTTAGGTTTCATAGAGGACAAGTTACAAAAGGATCACAGAACTAAAGCGTTTAACGCTAGCTTAAATTTAAATCGGTAAGGGTAGCATGTTGGACTTGTATTACCCAGAACTTCCAAATGAAGAGCATTTGGTAAAAAAATAGTTTTGCCCCTATTGCGCATCAGAGTGCTATAGAGGGAAAAGAGATAGTCTGGACCATTGGAGCGCGGTGGAGTAATTTATGTTTATACACGAAATAATACACATTGCTCCAATGAATTGCTACACTCAGACGTAATTCTAATGGGTGAACAAGTCTCACAGGATGGGTTCAATTAAATTACTTGCTTGCTTGCCTACAAATTAGTTCTCATCAAGCATCAGGAAGAAGCAGAACTAATGTGACTTGGCAATGACAAGTGTGATTTTGCCGAAACGTCGTCAAAATAATTATTGCTAAGGTTTTTTGATTATTCTGACAAACGACTTTAAGCGGCAGTATAAAACACTAATCGCTATATTATATAATTAAATATCGCCGAAATATAATTAAATATTTACCGAGTTTAAATTTCATTTTGTAATATTTTATTAAAATCAAAAATAAAATTATACGAAATCATCACGCCACACTATTTTTAAACGACCACGGCTAACCATTTACAATATCGCTATATCGACAAATAGTGATTAAACATTAATTGTAAAATAAATCGAGTCCTTATTTTCCAAAAGCTCGAAATCAATCGTGATTCCACATAAAATGTTCAGACGATGTCATTTCGTATTCACCAATACTCCGAAATAGCGGCATTACAACTTTCATAATGACACTTCAAGCCCATTCAATTTCCAATATAGCCTAGTTCGGAATATCGGAAATGCTCGATCGGTATCTGCAGTTTCCATGCAAAAAGGTTATTGTTGTTGGAAATATTTAATAGTAGATTAGAAGAATTAGTTTTATGGAATACTTAGGCAAACTACCTTAAATATATTATGGCATATATACGCTGTACAAAATATATTGCTTATGTTTTAGATTTTTTTAGTATATTCCTTGTCCTGGTCTGACATTTAACTTAGGTTTTAGTGCTTTAAACATTGTGGTCATTGGTATTCCTCTTCGTTTTTCTTTACAAAATTCTTGTAAGTGATGTTTGACCCATATGTTATCTTACGTATTTGCTACGTACTCTAGGTATTTTGTGTGGTTCCCTTATGAGTACAACCAAGTGTTTGAAGGATAAATAGTCGTCAATAATAATTTTTTTTTGTTTTCTTAAGATCATAGCTACAGAAATGGAAACAAAGAAATCCAAATATTATGCTATGCAGACGACACCGCATTAAGCGCCGAGACAGAAGACGAGCTTCAAAGATTAACTTCTTCTTCTTCTTCTTCACGTGCCATCTCCGCTACGAAGGTTGGCTATCATCATGGCAATTTTAACCCTGGAGGCTGCCGCTCGGAACAATTGTATGGAAGTGCAAGCAAACCACTCCCTGAGGTTTCTCAACCATGACATTCTTCTCCTACCTAAGCTGCGCCTACCTTCAATCTTTCCTTTCATAATAAGATGTAACAGTTGATATTTATTCCCACGTGTAATATGTCCCAGGTATTGTAGTTTTCTCATTTTAACACTCAATACGACCTCCTTTTGTTTGTTCATCCTGTCTAATACAACTTGATTAGTTATCTTATCCTTCCAGGAGATTTTTGACATTCTTTGGTATGCCCACATCTCAATGCCTCCAGCTTACCCATACATTACTTATTTAGTATCCACGCCTCCACCCCATATAACAGGACCGAGAAAATATAACATTTAAGCATTCGTATTTTCAGCTTTAGGCTTAGGTTTCGGCTACACAACATTTGTTTCATGTTGTTAAAGGCACTGCGGGCTTTCTCTATTCTTATTCTTATTTCTCTGGTGTATTCGTTTGACTCGTTAATATTTGTTCCGAGGTAATTGTAATTTTGTACTCGTTCAATGAGATTCTGTCCTACATGTAAGTTGATATTATTGATACGTTTCTTTGTAATTATCATGAATTTGGTCTTCTTTGTATTCAGTGATAGACCAAATTCTTCACTTGCTTCTACCGCTTTGTTTAGTAATCTCTGTAGGTCGTCAATATTTTTTGCTATGAGCGCGGTATCATCAGCATATCGGATATTGCAAATGGGGTGACCGTTGATCTTTACTCCGGCTTTTTTGTTCATAAGAGCTTTTTTAATAACTTCTTCCGCGTAGACATTGAACAAGGTTGGAGACAACACACAGCCCTGCCGAACACCTCTTTTGATCTGTATTCTATCTGATATCGAGCTGTTAATTCGGGGAATGGGACAATTCGCCGTCGCCAATTCGCCGTCGCCGATTCACCGTCGCCCATTCACCGTAGGGACAATTCACCGGCAGCCGATTTGCCGTCGCCGATTCGCCGTCAGAAATTTAATTTTGAGCATGTTTATTAATAACATTTGGTTATAAAAATAAGATTTTAGGCAATGCATTATTTTATGGTAAGTACCTGTTTATTGATGTTTATTGAGTTGGTGTTTTATTTTTATTAGGAATAAAATATTTTACAAGAACTGGCGGACCAAAGAATTTTACATTTAGTACAAAATTATAATAGAGAAAATATTTTAGAATATCTCAGATGCTTAGCGCATAACTACGAAATGTAGAAATTAATTTTTTAATAAAACAAAACATAAACCAATGAATTACTTGTTTCATTTACTTAGCAAAAATATTTAATTAAACATAAAATTATATGAATTAAGTTTTCGTTAAACACCAACCCCTTAATAAATGGGTACTTACTAAAAAAAAAAATATTGCCTATTTTTTTTTTAATTCTTGTTAAACATTTTTTATTCCAACAATAATTTAACCAAAAAATTAAATCCTTGAATCATTATTCACTGGTTATTAATGCTCATTAAATAAACAACAACTATTTTAACCCACATTAGAAGATCAACCACCCTAATTGTTTTCTAGTTCTTGTTAAATATTTTATTCCTAACAAAAATTTAACCATCAACACAACATTAAATGGTACTTACTATAAAATAATTTATTGCCATAAATCTTCTATTTATAACCAAGTGTTAATAATAAACATTCTAAAAATTAAAATTCTGACGGCGAATCGGCGACGGCGAATCGGCTAACGGTGAATTGTCCTACGGTGAATGGGCGACGGTGAATCGGCAACGGCGAATTGGCGACGGCGAATTGTCCTAGACCCGTTAATTCGTACTGTAGCTTCTTGTTTGTAGTATAGATTCCTTATCACTCGCATGTCCCTTGTATCAATATTTTTATTTTCCAGTATTTGCATCAGTGGCCTATGTTTTACTGTATCAAATGCTTTGTTATAGTCTAGGAAACACACAAATATGTCCTGATTTACGTCTAAACATCGTTGTGTTAAAATATTAAAAGCAAACAGTGCCTCTCTAGTTCCTAGTTCGTCTCTAAAGCCAAATTGGGAGGGTCCGATGTCAACTTCCAATTTTTTATATATTCTCCGATGAATGATTTTTAAGAAGACCTTTAATATATGACACATGAGACTGATGGTGCGATGTTCCGAGCATTGTCTCGCATTAGACTTTTTGGGTATGGCTATTATTGTTGTTACTAGCCATTCATTAGGTATGATACCAGATTTGTAAATGCTGTTAAATAGTTCCACGATCTTTATTAAGTTGTTGCCTTTGATAAGTTTAATTATGTCTATTGATAGTTCATCTGGGCCTGTAGCCTTCCCGACCTCATTTCTTTAATCGTGTATTCCACTTCATCTCTTGTCATTTCTGGTCCTGTGTCACTGTTTATGTATTCGTTATCTACATTGTCTCTTTGATCTTTAAACAGTTGTTCTATGTACTGTTTCCAGACTCTTAATTTTTCTTCTGTGTCCATAATAATGTTTCTACTCTCGTCTACTAATATGTTGTGTCTGTTACTTTGTCTACTCGTCAACTCTTTGATCTTCCGATGTGCATTAAAGCTGTCGTGTTTATTTTGTAGTTGTTCGATTTCTTCGCATTTTCCCCCGTACCAGTTTTCTTTAGCTGTGCATATTTTTAGACGAATTTCTTTTTGTATCTCTTTATACTTCTGGTTCTTTTTGTTTTTTTATTTTCTTCTTTTATCCATTAAGTTCAGTATCTTATATGTCATCCATTCTTTTTTATATTCTTTACTTTTATGGAGGTGACTTGGTTTCATTAACGCTGTTTTAATGTCTGTCCAATTCTCATTAATGTTAACTTTTGTGTTGTCTTTTATGGGTTGTATCTTTGTTACTGCTTCATGAATTTCTTGTATCATCTGTTCTCTTACTTCTGGTTTTCGTAATTTGTTGATATCAACTGTTTTTTTGGGGGTTGTGCTATTAATTTTTTTTATTTTCATTCTTGCAACTAGTGGATTATGATTAGATGATATATCTGTACCAGGGTATGTCTTAATTGACATTATGCTGTTGCTGTATTTTTCATTGATTAGTAGATAGTCTATTTGGTTTCTCACTATGTGATGTTCTGTGTCTTGTGGAGATCTCCATGTGTATAAACGTCTGTTGGGTAGTTCGAAAAATGTATTTGTAATTACGATTCTGTTTTCCTGGCAAAATTGTACCAGTCTTTCACTAGACTCGTTCCTATTCCCTAATCCAAAATTTCCTACCAAATCATCTGTGATGTCTATCTCAGTAATAATCTCCCATTATTATTGTGATGTCCCTTTTTTGGTCAGTTTCAATGCCGAGTCAATTTGTTTATAAAATGTTTCTATTTCATGTTCTTCTTTGTCCGCTATTGGTGCGTATACTTGTATTATATTCATTTTTGTGATGTTTGTATTTATTTGTAACATCATAACACGATCGGACAAAGGTAGGAAGTTCAGGACATGACGAGATAGAGACTTTTTTAACATTATACCCACTCCATTACGATATTGGGGATCTTGGTTACCGGAGTAGTAGATTATGTGATCTTTAATATGACAGCATCCATTTCCCGACCATCGGGTTTCGCTTATACCCAAAATGCTAATATTCATTCTTTGCATTTCTTGAATAACGTTGTGTGTTTTTCCTGGCTCATACATGCTGGTAGCGTTCCATGTTCCAATTTTCATTATTTCGTTGGTAATATTTATATTTGGCAAGGTTTTCGCTGGTTGACGACTCGAAAAGCCTTGTCACTTTTCTTGCCGGATCTTGGCCTCCGATCTCCATGATCAGTAAGATTTTGTTGATTATTTATTATGCCATGATAACTATACTAGAGATATCCACATACAAAGATTAACACACATCTTCAATACAGCAGCCAAGAAATACAATATGATAATATCTGCAGAAAAAAAAACAAAATGTATGACAACCTATAAATACCCACTAAGATGTAAATTGATGTGAAAATAATAAAAAGCAGGAATCAAGGTTTAGATATCTGGGAATAGATATAACTAGTTATGGAGATGTTGAAGAAGTACGACAACAAAGCTTAACAGCAAGTAAAGCGGCGGAATCTCTTAATGACACAGACACAATCTGGAAAAACAAACACCTAAGAGAAGACACAAAAACAGGAATCATAAAGCAGCTTGGACCTTTATTAACATACATGGCAGAGACAAAAAATGATATATCTAAAACAAGACGACTACTAAAAACAACAGAGATGAAAATGCTCCGACAAATGCATAAGAAGAGCATGCAATATAGAAGACATAAATGGATGAGTGACAAAACGGAAAGAGGAGTGGAACGAACACACCAGTAGAATGGCAGAGGATAGGATAATATGAATAGCATGAGATGTCACCAAATAGACGAAGAGTATTGGCAGACCAAGAAAAAGATGGTGCGATAATTTAAACAATTTAGGAGGCTAATATCAAATAAGAAACAGGCTTTAAAGCCTACAGACAAGAAGGAAAAAGATATGTTTCTGTAAAAAGATCTTACTTGTTTCATCGTGAATTACTAGATATTGGTTCTTATGTACATTTATTTTTAATCTCGGTTTCTCGTATTTCTCAAACAGTTTTTACTCACCGTTATTTGTATTTGGTGACATTTCTGTCGCCATATTCAAAGTGCTTTTCCAGGTATACTTCAAACTATCAGCGCTAAGGAATTTGCCTCTCTTAAGCCTGTACTAATCCAAAAATCTTCAGATGTTGAACACGCCTACTTTGAATGCAATGCTGAAGAAAAAAAAAACAGAAATAATAAAAATAAAAAATGTAGTAATACAAGGAGATGCGCTCTCAACGATTCTATTTATTCTACCACTAGACTTACTTACTTACTTTATCAGTAGACCTATTTGTACCTTTCGGTGTTGGGCCGTTTATAATACAATTCATTAAATTAAAATATTTTATTATCTTCTGAAGTGTCCTAGCTCTTAACGAACTTTCTCCATTCATTCCTATTGTATGCCATCTGTGTTGCTTATTGCCAAGTCTTACCCTTACTTTGCAGTATCTGAGAGATGTCACTGTTCCATTCTTTAATGGGTCCTCCTCTTCTGTTCTTTTCTATTGGTTTGGCGTCCCATACTCTTTTTAGTTGTCCATTATTGTCCATCCGGGTTAGATGTCTGAACCATGCCAATTTTTTCTCCTTGATTGATTCGAAAATCGCTTTGATTTTTAGTCTTTCTCTTATTTCTTCATTTCTGATTCTATCAGTTCTTTTTACTCCGATCGTTCTTCTGAGATATTTCATTTCTGCTGCCTGAATTCTGTTTTGATGCCTTTTGTTTAGTATCCAATATTCTGCTTCATATGTCACTGTAGGTCTATATATTGTTTTTTATATTGTCATCTTGGTCTTTGCTGATATTTCTTTGTTATTAAGGAATCCTCTATTTAGTGCTTGGAATAGTTTTCCTGTGTTTTCCATTCTGTTGTTAAGATCGTCCTAGATGTCTCTTTTGTTGTTGATTACTGTTCCTAAGTATTTGTATGAAATTGTCTGTATTATTTTTTATTGGTCTATCATTATTTTTAGTTGATCTTCCGTCCCTTGTTTCCTTGATATTTTCATTTTCTGAGTATTCTCTTTGTTTACGTTTAAGTTGTATGTCCTTGCTTCTAGGTTCCATTTCTCTAAGTTGTATTTCAGTTTTTCTGCTGTTTCCGCAATTAATACTATGTCGTCTGCAAATATACACATCTCAGCGTTTATCATTTCTTGAACGTTTTCTTACATTCTTTCACTATCTCATCTATTGCATTTATGACTAGCACTGGGCTGAGACTTCCTCCTTGTCTAACTCCTTGAGGTGTTTCAAATGGTTCTGACTGCATATTTGACATTCTTACTGTGTTTGTTGTTTTCATGTATATACTCTTTGTTGCTTATATCAGTTCTTCCCTTACTTGCTTCTTCTTTAGGCTTTCCCATATATCTTTTCTTTTGACTGAGTCAAATGCTCTTTGCATATCTATAAAGCCCAGATATATTTCTCTATTTTTCTTTAAGACTTTGTCTATTACATGTTGCATGGTGAATATATGGTCTTGTGTGTTGTGTCCTTTCCTGAATCTACTTTGTACGTCCTGTAATTTATGTTCTATTTATTTTCTGATTTTCCTTTCTATTATGGTTTCGTATACTTTTGCTGCTACACATAGTAGTGATATACCTCTATAGTTATTACAGTCTCTTGTTTTTCCTCTCTTGTATATTGGTATAATTACTGCATTTGTCCATTCTCTGGGTATTACTTTTCTCTTCCATATAAGGATTTACCCGGTTTTCCCACCTGTAACCATACAAAGAAAGTGTATTGTTGTATAGATTTAAAGATGCGAGACATTCAGCGTTTCCATAATAATCTGTATTCAACAACTGACAAAATAAAACAAGATATTTTTTGCTGAAATTTTGTGAAGGTCAAAAGCCCAAGAGATCAGGTACAAACCTACATGGAATTTCAATTTAATATTTTGTTCCTACAGTAGAGCGTAGACTTTTAAGAGTATGCAAGACAGCATTTCTTGAAATAACTCATTTAAGTTCTGAAACAATAGAGCGTGTTGTAAGAACGTTTGTTATCCGGGGTGAAATACCAAAAGAGAGAAGAGGGGGAGATACAACAAAAGGTAGATTTGATCCAATAAAATTATCTATCCAAACATTTATGGGGCGTTTGAACGGTGCAGAGAGTCATTATAATAGAGGACGATCGATTAGATTGTATTTACCATGTGATCTGAATTTTACAAAGCTCTACAAAATGTATTGTCAACGTCATGCACATCATTCCGTAAAGTTATCATACGTTAATGAACACTATTGTATCATTCGGCACTCCCTTAGTAGATCCTTGTTCTGCGTGTCTCAAAGCGAAGGAAATTTTGTGAAAAAAAAATTCAGAAGAAGAAAAGTTAAAAGTTTTAACAGAGCAGAGAGTTCATACGTTAAGAGCTAAAGCCTTTTATTCTTTGTTAAAAAATTTATCAAATCATAACATACAAATATTTTCTTTTGATTGTCAAAAAAATCTTTCTTTGCCAAAGCTTCCCGACCAGGCGGCTTATTTCTCACAGCAAATAATTTTTTATAATTTCACCATCGTGGCTGGAAATTCGAAATCCCATCTTTCTTCTGCAAATGTGACGTCATATGTGTGGCTCTAGTTTGAACATCCAAAAGATTCAAATGCTGTTGCCTCTGCTGTACATGATACTCTCATAAAATTAAACTTTAAAAATCAAATCGAAAAAGTTCACCTATTTGCAGATGAATGTGATGGACAGAACAAAAATAGCACGATGATGTCTATGATATCTACTGGTTGGTTTATGAAGCATCTGCTCACATCAAGGAAGTGGAGTTTACGTTTCCTGTTGTTGGTCATTCCTTTTTGCCACCAGATAGGATTTTCGGTATGATAGAAAGGGAGACAAAAAAAAAGAACATTGTAATAAACAGAAAAGAATATAAAGACATAATTGGAAAACACTCAAAGGTGCTAAGACTTGGTGAAGACTGGCAGATATCAGACTGGAGAAAGACGAGTGACGTTGTTGTTAAAAAACCTTCCCAGTGGCATTTTAAATGTAATGCAACGAAACGATTTATATTTTGTAAGGACCAAGATTATATGGCTACGGTAAGGGGGGAAATATTTTATCGTTCTGACATAGGGTTCAGCAAGTCTATAATACGAAAAGGGAAAAAGATTTCTTTATTGAAACCAAAGTTACAACAGATTGGATGTTCATTGAAAGGAGATAAATCGTCCATAGGCAATCTCCTTAAAAAACCATTTTGGTGAAAATTGGAGAGACCAGCCGGATCTCAAATTTTATAAAATTATAGATACTGGCGTACAAGCAAATAATAACGAGAGTGCTGCAGAAAATGATCATATTGATGATGAGAACCCAGAGAAACTTAGAGTTTAGGAATTAATAT
Organism: Diabrotica balteata; assembly: GCA_918026665.1. Taxonomy (NCBI): domain Eukaryota; kingdom Metazoa; phylum Arthropoda; class Insecta; order Coleoptera; family Chrysomelidae; genus Diabrotica; species Diabrotica balteata. The sequence goes on from OU898284.1 coordinate 41,806,914, forward strand.
AAATATATACATATTATAATTTGTAATACCTTTTGTACTTTGGATAAAAATAAACTTCACTAAAAGTTTACTTCCACATGCTTTCTTCCTTATTCCTTACACACTAGGTTTAGAAAACAGACTAATATAACAACCACTAATATCGTTAATGGTTGACTATTATCATGTATTTGCAAATGTTAGTTGCATAAATCTGTATTTACATAGTCCACTTGCAAAACTCGGTATTTTCAAATTTTTCTTCCTTTTCTAGCAAACCCAATAACTTTTTATAAGAAAAAAAATCATTATATTTTACCTAATAAAGCATTTATCTATCACAAAAAAGTGCCATTTATTATGTCTAAGTTTTTTTGAAAAATTTATCAGTTTCTTGCAAATAACTCAGTTTGACTTATACAGTAAATACAAAGTTTTGCATCTAGCGGACTCATTTGATAAATTGTTTGGCACGGATCAAAGCATTGAATAAATTTCTGATAGACATAAACAGTAAAGATAAATCAATAAAACTTACCATTGAAAATAAAAAAACAACCCATATATACTTTTCTGGATGTGTTAATCACTAAATTACTACTCACTCCAACATATACATCAAAATGGGAGTTATTAAATTATTATATGATAAAGCCCATTCTTCGTAATTGCTTTATGAGAATACAAAAGTGAATAGTTTTAAAATTATCAGTAAAGCTCGGATTATAGGCAAAATGCCTTTTTTTGCCTATTTTGCCTATTATAAGTGTTTTTTGCACTTTTTGCCTTTTTCGTAAATTCCGCCTATTTGTGCCTTTTTTAAAATTTCATGGTACTACCCATGATATTATTCTATTACTAAACCATTCTATAATAAAATTTTGGGTCAATAATAAAATATCAATGGTTTGTTTATATAATAGATTTCTAGGAAAATGTACCTGATCGAGACTTGAGGGTTAACTATTTGGAAATCCCTAAGCTTTATTAGTTTATTATCAGTTGTACAGTCGGTTACTGTATCAGAGTTTACTCACAAATTAGCAAATTGCTATATCCTAGTTTAGTTTTGTTGCGTATACCGAAAAGCAAAGAACACGTTTTAAAACGTTCAAGACAGTTGTGTGAAAAGATGACATCTAAATTAAGGCTATGGATCGCACCTTATTCGGAACTTTCTCTAGAAGGAGATGGAGCATTTTGTAAACCATGCGGCAAATCGGTAAGTTTTATTTTTTTTTTCTTTTTTTCTCGTCCCACAACATAACTAAATTCTAAAGCGGTTTTAGAATTCTAATTATTTTTTTTTAATTCTCAGATTTCAAGTAGAAAAAAGTACTTTATTGACCAGCATTGTGGAACCCCACTTCATAAACGTAATTTGGAAAAATTAAATTCCTCTAAGTTAGCCCAAACATCTCTGCGGGATAGTTTAAGCAGTTCAAAAAAAAAGGAGGAAGACGCATTTAAATTTGATTTATGCCAGATGATGATTGCATCCAACATTCCTCTATATAAAGTTAATAACCCTAGTTTTAAACGCTTTTTTGAAAAATATCTTAATAAATCCTTACCGGACGAGAGTACATTGAGAAAACATACTGTGGAAAAATGTTATGTGGAATGTATTTCAAAAATTAAGCACGAGTTGGAGGGCAATTTTTTGTATATTATCGTGGATGAAACGACAGATGTATGCGGCAGGTATATAGCTAATTTAATGATTGGAATTTTGAACGAAAACTTTGCGAGAAAACCTTATTTAGTTGCCGTTAAAGAATTGGAAAAAACAAACAATTTAACAATAAGTCGATTTATACAAGATAGTTTAACAAACCTCTTTTTACCCAACGCTATACCAGTGAATAAAATAGTTTTAATGCTTTCAGATGCTGCGGCATATATGTTAAAAGCTGCTGTTAATTTAAAAATTTTTATCCTAATTTAATTCATTGCACTTGTGTAGCCCACGGGGTAAATAGAATTGCTGAAGAAATAAGAAATCTGTTTCCGTTGGTAAATAATTTTATAAATTTTATGAAAAAAGTTTTTGTAAAGGCTCCGTTGAGGGTGCAAATATATAAAGAAAGACTTCCCGGTGTCCCTTTGCCACCTAAACCAGTAATTACAAGGTGGGGAACCTGGCTCGAAGCAGTCTTTTTTTACTTTGAACACTGCAATGAAATAGAATTAGTTATGTCAGAATTTGATGATGATATTTCCGAAGCCATTCGAGAAGCAAAAAAAATATTAAAAAATCCCAAATTGAAACAGGAACTCGGTTATATCAATGACAATTATAAATTAATAGTTACCACAATTACCTTATTAGAAAAACAAGAGATAAATTTATGTGAGTCAGTAAAATTAATAGATAATTTAAAGACGAAAATTAAATCGGCACCTGGAAGTAACGGTCAATTAATTTTTAAAAAAATGAAATATGTTTTCGACAAGAATGAAGGTTTTTCGTTTTTATCTAATGTTGCTAAAGTTTTGAATGGGACATTTTCCGAGGAATTTCAAATTATGCCAGATTTATTATCCGCTCTGAAATATGCTCCAATTACATCTGTCGATGTCGAACGTTCGTTTTCAATGTACAAATTAATTTTAAGTGATCGAAGACATAGTTTTAAGACCGAAAATATTGAAAAACATTTAGTTGTTTCTATTAATGATAAAATTTTAAGTGGTTACAATGTTTAATTATTAATTAACAGTTATTTAGTTACTAGTTTATTTATACTAATGTTATGATTATGATGTGTAAATATACTTGCCTTAAGTTAATATTACGTTAATTTACTTTGTACAATAAATAATAAGTTATATTCCTTTATTGCCTATATTTTGCCTAAATGTTAATATTCCTGCCTTTTTTAATAAAAATCTTTGCCTATATAGGCGCCTTTTTCTTCAATTTTTGTTGCCTATAAATCCGAGCTTTAATTATCAGAACTTAACTTCGAGACAGTTCACAAGACTACTATCTGTCTTTTTGATGTAACACTTTTTCATAGCCGTTTTAATTGAATATTAAATTTTCTCCGACCCACTTTTGACTACCACGCGTCTAACAGTTTTATTTACTTCTCAAAAATTTATCTAAATTCTCTCCCGGCGTAAGCTTACAAGAAAATTAAGAGGAGACGTTAAAGTAAAAGTGGTTGGTGGCGTTAGTGAATAATTTCCACATTAACTATAAGGAAACTGTGCCCCGAGGAAAAGGAATTTTAAGTTGGACATTAGAATTCAAAGGACTTCCAGGGATCGTAAAAGCTAAAATCTGGATGGCTTTACAGCCGGCCGGGGACTACACTACTAATTTTGACGACTGATGTTCTTTTATATAACCTCATAACCGCCATTCTGCGATTGTTTTAAGGAATTTTGCTATATTAGCACGACGTTTTAGAAGCAGAAGATGAGCTGTTTATGATTTTGGCACTGGAGTTTCTTAATGATGACTATAAATACATTACATACATAATGTATATATATATATATATATATATATATATATATATATATATATATATATTTTTGTGATTTGCTTATAATTGTAAATCTACTTATGTAATATGTATCTGTAAGTCTGAAATGTAATAAATGTATCTTTATCAAACAATTCAAAAGCAAAGAATATCTCAGGGCTAAAAATAATTCTTTTCCTTTTTTTAATTGAAACGTAGCTTCAAAGTATCTTCTGCTAGTTCCATTTAAAAAAGATCAACAAAAGGAAAAAGTAATAATACACAATAAATTCTGATATTAAAACAATTTTTCTTTATTTTAAAATATATCCAATTAATTTAAAATCCTGTTGAGGATAAATCTTACACCATCCACTATAAATAGAATAAAAAAATAATCAATCGTCCATCAAATCCCACATCCCTCAATGCTCAATAAAAATTAAATAAAAAAAATTTGTTTAAAATCCTTAATAAAAGGTATATAAAAATGCCCCAAACGGGCTATCACAAACACATTGCAAAAGGTTTTCGGATTAATCAATCCATCATCAGTGCAAACCTGAAAGTATATAACCACATTAATTAAAAAGAACGTTAAATTAAAATGTTGACAAAGGTTAGAGCAAAATGTGGTTAATACTTACGGTTGTACATGCTAGTAGGCACCAAAATACATGGGTCAAAACCCTTTAAATGTTTTAAATTTGTAGTTGTTTTACATGATTAGTAGTTATCATTTGTGATGTTTAAGTTACCGTTGGATAGGTAACATGGCAGCGTATAACTCTACATGAATAAAATGGTCCTGAGACGAAGTGTCTACGAGGACCTGTTGATAACAACCGATCAAAATGACATTGTTGACATGTTAGGACTAATTTATTATATATTATCCCCTATCATCTCCGATTGGGATGTCCATATTGTAGCACTTTCTTCTCCACCGTGAGAGTGCCTGATTTAGGTATATTTTGAAGAGTGTAGGTGCTATTCAACAGCCTTCCTTTAGTCCGTTACTAATAGGAATTTCTCTAGTTAATGTATTTCCAGTTTTAATGTTTGCCGTCATATTTTTGTAGAGCTGTAGTACTGCTTGTATATTTTTTTTTTGTTTATTCCTTGTTTTTCCATTGCTTAACAAATCATTGGAAGTGGTACATTATCGTATGCCTTTGTCAGATCTATAAAGACTATATGAGTTGAAAGGTTGTGGGTTAATCTTTTCTCGATAACTTGCTTTAGAGAGAATATACTTTCCATACAGGATATGCCTGCACGAAAGCCATTCTGTTTTTCTACATCTGTCATCTCTTTTTCAATTTTATTTTTTTTAATTTTCCATACAGTCTTGAGAGTAAATTTATGACACTTAGTCCCCTGTAGTTTAAACAATTCTTTCTATCTCCTTTTTTGTATATGTTGTTAATATGTGCTTTTGTCGACTTTGGTGGTAAGTCGTGTCTATTAAAGAATAAGGTGAAGACATACGCCAGAATTCTCGTAATACTTGTGGGCTATGTTTTAATAATTCATTTGGTATACCTTGTGGTCCGCATGACTTTCGATTTTTTAGAGTTCGTATTGCATTCTCGACTTCCTGTACTGTTATTTCATCTTCTTTACTGAATTTTAATTCATGTGCTGTTGTGCTGATGTTCGTGAATTGAAGTCTTGTTTCAGTCAAAAGTTGTGAGTAGTGTTCGATATTAAATTGAGATTAAAACTTGTAAAATGTTTTATCTGGTCTGTTCTTCTCTACGGAGTCGAAACGTGGACTTTAAAAATAAAGAGCCTGAATAGAATCGAGGCATTTGAAATGTGGGTGTACCGTAGAATTTTAAAAAATTCTTGGACAGCACGAAAAACAAACGAAGAAGTACTAGCTAGACTCAATGTAAAAAAAGAACTATTGAGAACAGTCAAAAGAAGAAAAACCAGTTATTTAGAGCATCTGTTGCGCAACGAGAAATACTATTTCCCTTAGTTGATAATAAAAGGCAAAATATGACTGATAAACTTAGATGTACTTACAAATACTGCAAACTTCTCCCAATCAGCATTTCTAAGCCAAAACTGGCACTACGTTTAACCTCTTACTTACACAATTACGTTTACACCGTTCAAAACCACCGACATTATTTCACTTGTCAGGATTGGATATTTTTCTTTCAATCTTCTTCTTTAAGTGCCGTCTCCTTTAAGAAGGTTGGCTATCATCACGGCTATCTTCACCTTTGACACTGCTGCTCTAAACAGCTCAACAGAGTTACAATTGTACCACTGCCTCAAATTGTTTAGCCAGGATACACGTCGTCGGCCTATGCTTCTTCTGCCCAGTATCTTTCCCTGTATAATGATCTGCAGCAACTCATATCTCTCACCTCTCATGACATGACCCAGATACTGCAATTTTCTTATTTTAATTGTATTTAATATCTCCTTTTCCTTGTTCATTCTTTTTAAAACGTCGTTGTTCGTAACCTTATCGATCCAATCTTTCAATGGTCAGCAACAAATAACCAAATTTTTGCCTTTGTAGTCTGAAGAAGTTGCCTTTGTAGTCTCACATTAGTCTTCTTTTAACCAATCAATTTTTAGTCGTTCAGAATCACACAAGTTCTCAAGAAATGACTTTCAAATTTCCCATTTTTGTTCACTATAAACCATGCTAACAATGAATCCTGCCTAATTAACTTTCTAAAAATTTCCCAGAGTTTTCAAACCGATACGAGACACAAAGGAGATTGTAAATCACTTACATTTGGTTTATCAAGACGGTAGAACACGTTTTTTCTCATGTACATATCCAAGTCGATATGACTATAAACACATACAAAGAAACTATGAGAATATAATTCGCTCATCTATTTATAATCTATATGTTGAAACAACTAAAACAAATAAAAATGACAAATAAAGACTGTATGAAGAGAAGCTATAGAGACAAAAACAATAACTATATGTTTATAAGTAATAAGAATAATAATATCGGTTGGAATTTTTGCCACGGACAGGTTTCGACATCAATTACATTTTTTTACTGTTTCATGTAACTCAGGGGTGCTTAAACGGTCGATCGTGATCGACTGGTCGATCGCGAGTGCTTTTTGGGTAGATCTCGAGACGAAAAAAAAATTTTAATATATAATATATAATATAATAATATATAATATAATAGGTAGGTAGGTAACTAAACTACTGTCAGCAGAGTTAAACGTTTTTATTAATACTGAACTATACATATACATAGAATGCTTGAGTAAGCATCATTACAATTCAAAGAAGTGGGGACAACAAAATACTGTCCACACAGCATATTTTATATTTACATATATTAACTAATTATTTTATTAATTCAATATTTATTATAATTATTACTCAAATTTGGGATGATATTCTATCAACTACAAAAATTTATTACGTAACACTGCTTGCGGCAAAAGGTGGCTTTATCAAAGGAACGCGCGGCACTTGTCAAAGAAAAGCCGTGTTGTTTCTAGACGAGAGACAGTAGTACAGTCTAGTTTCGGGCGGCGCGTTTGACGGCAACATTTGAGACTTTCGTTCACGCCGATATAAATGTTGCGCCTGCAGGAATTGGAGTTATGCTGAATTGTAACTTGATAGCGATCCTACGTCGATACAAAGTTTATTATTAAATAGTGGAAAATGAGTGCAGTGAAGAAATCTAAAACGTATCATTTTAATAAGGATTAGGAGGAAGAATTTTTCGTGCATTTTTGTCGTGCGTCAGTTGCAATACCTAAGCGTGCTAACTTAGAGAGGCATCATAATACGATTCATAAAAACTATGAAAAGGATTTTTTGCCACAAAGTGAATTAAGAAAACGAAAAGTAAGTGATTTGATATCTTGTTTGAAAAAAGAACAATCCATGTTCACAAGACCAGCCAAACAATCAAAAGCTGCTACGATCGCGTCATTTAAAATATCTCATATTTTGGCGAAACACAAGAAACCATTTGAAGATGGATCGGTGGTGAAGGAAGCATTTATTGAAGCGGGTGAGACTTTATTTGGAGATTTTAAAAATAAAACAGAAATCATGTCTGGTATTAGAGAACTTCAGTTATCTCGTCCGACTGTCACAAGGCGTATTGATGTCATGAGTCAAGACATCGCAGATAAACTAAAACATGATATCATGGAATGTAATACTTTTCTTTACAGTTCGACGAATCCATCGATATGACAGACACTGCCCAGCTGTGTATTTTTATTCGGATGGTATTCAATGACATGTTGGCTAAGGAAGAATTTTTGACAATCATTCCTCTGAAGGGGAAGACCCGTGGCGAAGATATACATGACGTTTTCTTAAATTTTGTTAAAAAACTACGAGCTACCAATATATGAATTAATGTACATTACAACCGATGGAGCACCAGCAATGACTGGAAACAAAAACGGTTTTGTGGCATTGTGTCGAGCTAATGAAGAATTCCCTTTATTTTTTTCATTCCATTGCATTATACATCAACAAGTTTTGTGTTCAAAAGTTTTAAACACGAAGGAAATTATGGGCATTGCAACAAAAACTGTGAATTCTATCCGTGCACGTAGCTTGCAACGGCGGCTCTTTCAGTTGCAGTTGGAAGATAGGGAGTCAGCTGAACACACTGATTTAGTTCTTCACACGGACGTCAGGTGGTTGAGTTGCGGAAAATTTCTAGTAAAGGTTTCAAGAATTATTGCCCGAAATAACAGCTTTTCTAGACGAAAGAGGTGATGACACTCAGATTTTAAACAACGAAAAATGGCTAAGTGATTTGGCATTTTTGCCATCACAATGCACTTAAACACCGTTAACTTGGAGCTTCAAGGTAAAGGAAAAACTATTATTGAGATGATTAGCGCAGTAAACGCATTCAAAAGTAAATTGCAACTTATGATAGATCAACTGAAAAGAAACGATCTGAAACATTTTCCGTCTTTGAAAGCAAGGATTCCTCAGTTGAATTGTGATACGTATGAGGCTGAATTATCAAATATTTTGTGACAATTCGAAATGCGTTTTATGATTGCAGTAAATTGGAAAATATAGCATCATTTATGAGTTATCCTTTTTCATGTAAAACATTGAGGAATTAGCTATTGAAATAGCAAGGCAGTTTAATATGAACTCATGTTCTGTTGAAAATGAGTTGGTGCAGATTATATCAGATATACATCTCAAAGATACAGTATCTAATACAAATATCTGGCGTTTTATATCTGAAGATAAATATCCGAATGTAAGGCAAATCGCCCTTCAACTGACGGCATTTTTTGGGTCAACTTACTTGTGTGCCACGCTTCAACATCCAAAGCCACTCCTTAGTTAAGTTTAACACCATATGTAACTCTTTTGTTTTGTAACAATAAATAAACTCGCAATTTTGAGTAACTATAAGTTTTTTTACTGATATTGTAGAGAAGAACCTAACTAAACCTAACCCAAACCTTGACTAAAATAATGTACCTATATTGTGCAGAAAGCTAATATCTATATATGCTACAGTACGCCCTACCTACGTAGGTAGGGTGTATCGTGTATGTACGACAACCCTGCATCACACACACTTGCAGTCTCTTAGAGTCGATCGTAAGTGTTTTAAAAATATTCAGGTAGATCGCCAGCAGTTCAAATTTGAGCACCCCTGATGTAGCTTGTGTCGATGCACACTAGTCCAGGTGAACGGACGGCTTTACGTGAACATTTAAGCACGGTATGTTTATAGATGACTTACCCAAAAATCTAAATACAAGCAATAGTATCTTTTTTTCAACAACCCCCAATTTGAAAATTATATAGACCTTCTACAGTTATTTATACTAAAAGCTATAATGTTACCCTGGTCTGACAAATTTTGCAATAATTTGTGTTTAAACTAGAAGATTTGACCCGAAAAAGGGATTTTACTGACTATTCTTAATTATCACCTTATCATATTCAGTAAAAGTTGACAAATTTGTCACTAACCCACACTTCTTCTTCAAGTGCCCTTTCCGCTACGGAGTTTGGCAATCATCATTGCTATTCGTATCTTTGAAGCTTTTGCTTTAAATAATTGGCTAGATGTGGACTGGAACCAGTCTGTTAAATTGCGTAGCCAAGATATACGTCGTCTCCACACGCTTCGTAAGCCCTGAATCTTTTCTTGGATAATTAACTGGAGTAATCGGTACTTTTTCCCTCTCATCACATGACCAAGATATTCCAGCTTTCTTCTCATGATGGTGATCAACAGCTTCCATTCTTTGTTCATTCTTTGAAGAACTACACTATTTGTTATTTTGTCTGTCCAAGGTATTTTCAAAATTGTTCTATATATCCACATTTCGAAGGCCTCTAGTTTATCGATATTGCTCTTGTTTAATGACCAAGTCTCTACTCCGTACAGCAGTATTGAAAAGATGTAGCATCTAACCAATCTCATTTTCAGGTTTAGGTTAATGTCATGACTTACCAGAATGTCCTTTATATTAAAAAAAGCAGCTTGAGCCTTTCCAATTCTAGTTTTTATTTCTTCTGTGATGTCATTCTTGTTATTAACACTTGTTCCCAAGTATTTATATTTGTGCACCCGTTCGATTTTTTTATTGTGAATGTACAGGTTGGCATTCAATCTTTTTTTTTTTAATAATCATGAATTTCGTCTTCTTGACATTCATTGTTAACCCTTTCTCTTCACTAGCTGTGACTACCTTGTTTAAAATGGCTTGCAGGTCTTCTACTGTCACCGCCAATAAAACCGTATAATCTGCGTATCTGATATTATTAATTGGTTGGCCGTTAACTTTTATCCCAATCTCTTCTTCCTCCAATGCGTTCTTCATAATTTCTTCCAAATAGAGATTAAATAGCATTGGCGATAGCACACATCCTTGTCTAACTCCTTTTTTAACTTGAATTTCATTTGTTGTGCTATTTTCGATGCGTGCAACTGCCTTCTGATTATAATACAGAGTAGATATCATTCTTATATCGCGAGTGTCTAACTGTTTAGCCTTCAAGATCTCTAAAAGTTGGTCATGCTTGACGTTATCAAACGCCTTGTTGTAATCAATGAAAAAAGCAAATACATCTTGATTCACATCCAAACACCTCTGTGCCAAGATGTTAAAGGCAAATAATGCTTCGCGAGTTCCATATCCCTCCCGGAATCCAAAATGAGTTTCTTCGATATCTTCTTCCAATTTTCTGTTAATCTAACCTAACCCACACTAGCCACTACTAAATAACAAAGCATAAAATAAATAGTGTTGATTATTTTGGGCTACAATAGGATAAACGTATCAATAATTCATACATATTTCCTCAATTAAAAATAAATCGTCTAGAACACTTTCTAGAAAGTTTTGGGAAATATTAAAACTAAGTTTCTAAAATTGTTTCATTTACATATATCATTGATTAATTAATTTGAGAAGGTCTGTATATCTTTGTCACTAAGTTCTTTTGAAATATCTTTTTAGAATATTTGTCTAAATATATTGTGGTACATCAGCCAGATCCCTTAATTTATCTGTGCACGTACGTCGCTGTACAACCGTCCTAACAAATAAACTCGATCAAGTTTTCAAGTCATGTCGTTAATTATCACTTTGGAGGTCAGTATTTCCCGTCGAAGGATTTTCCTCATATTCAATGTGAGTTTAGGAGAGCGAAGGAATTGAAAAGGGTGTTTTTCGGGGGTAGGGTTGTTATTCGAAGGGAGTGGGCTCGGTCGGCGGTTGTTCGCTCTCTTCTCTTCCCGCGAATTCAATGAAATGAAATTGCTAATTAAATCAATTTAAAAAGAAGTCCAAAGAAAGTCCAAGAAATACAAAGTTCGGGAGAATTGCAAAAAAAAATCTGAAATGAATATAAAGTAGCGGAATACAAAGAATTTTTATGAGATTTTGAAGACGTTTTTAATGCGTTTAACTGAAAATGAAAAAATTCTGTTGGAAAAATATATTTTTTTCGTTGAAACAAAAAAGAACTGCTTTACAAAAGCTTGTGCTTAGTGCTAAATTGTAACCAAATTATAGAAAATTTCTACAAAATTAGTCCTACACCAAACAATGAGTATATTTTTTTAAATAATAATTGTAGGGGCGGCAGACTAAAGTACATATGTCGAAAACTGTAGATTTTGAGAAATTTAATAAAACTATATAAAAAAATAATTCAATATTTCCTAAAAACGTTTATGGCATTTTATGAGAGTGTGTACAATATAATATTTAGTAGCAGCTAATTATCATGTCATAAAAAAGTATGAAAAATTGTTTTTCCTGACTTATATTAAAAAGAACATTGGCAAATATGACTTATGTTTAACAGCACAATACAACAGTATTTTTTTAATAATATTCATCTTTTTCTTCTACTTCTTCTTCTTCTTCTCATGACGCTACAACCCTTTATGAATCTTGGCCTGCTTAACCATGTTTTTCTATTCTGCCCCGTTGAATACTTTCTTTCGCCACTGTCTGATGTTCATGATTTTAAGATCCCTCTCTACGTCATCTATCCATATTTTACGGGACCTTCCTCTTGTTCTATTTCCTTGGGGCTTCCATCTCTGGACTACTTTTACAGCTCGATTATCTGGCATTCTTTCTCGGGGACCAAGCCAGTCTTTGTGACTTTACAAATCTAACAATATCTACTCTGTGCATTAGTTCATCCAGCTCGTGGTTTATTTTAATTCTTTAAGAACCATCGCTGCATTGGGTTGGCAAATTCACATAAGGAACATATTTGGCATCACTGCCAAATATGTTCCTTAGTATTTTGCGCTCAAATATTCTTAGTTGATTTTCATCAGTGGTTAAGAGGGTCCACTACTGTTTTGTACATTCTAAGCTTAGACATTTGGTAACTTACTTTTCATTAAATCTTTGTATGCATAATCTAAAATATCAGGATCTATATTAGCTACATTTTCCTCACTAAGCAAATGTCTATAAAATTTATGGAAAACATTTGGTATCAATGTTAGTAGAGAAATCAAGTCATTTTTTTTCTTTTGATATAGGTAAAGGCAATAGTGATAAATAATAATTTGAAATATTAATTATATTTAATGTTTTGTTAAGCGTTTAGTTAGATTATTTATCTTGAGAAATCATAATATGCCATAAGAATCTACAATTTTACCGACTGTCGGTTACGCCTTTTCAGAAAAAAGTTTTTCGTTTATCTAACCGCCATTTGGCCATTTAAAATACACTATGACTTAAATTTGCCATAGAAAAGTTATCACTTAACCGACTTAAATAACGTTTGAACTTAAATAAAATATATATTTATTCTGTTGTATAATATTCTTTTTTTTTTTAATTTTAAAGTTATATTTTGGTAGTAATATTATTTTAACAAACTATCATTTGAATGGCGCTTACTTCTTTTTTTAGGGTTTTTAGAATAGTTTCTCGGGGACACAAAATAATAAATCTTGCATTGCAATCCATTTTGGAGAATCAGTAAAGCAATGTGCAGGAATCCAGCGGAAATAATAAAAACCATGGTTCATTTTCCACTGAAAATGAGGTCCTCAATGAAGCGCTAAAGCATGATGTTTTTTTAGAGCCTATACTAAAAGACCATGAACAAAACCTCCAAATGTCTAGTTCTGTTCTAGATGATGATGGCATTGTAAAATTTAGTATTCCTCCAAGTCCAAATTTGAGTATTGACAGCCGTTTGTTTTCGAATATTTATGAGACTGCCGAAGAAGAGACTGATTTATTAACCTGTGATAAAAAGCCTTACTCAGATAGAGATGATACTAATGATAGTAATAATAATGCCGCAATGGTATTTAGTTCAATAGTTGATGATAAGATAGGTTGTAATGAATTTATACAACATAATGAACCATTATGATATACAACATAATTTTATACAACATAATGATAAACTCCGAATCAGACTCATCATCCTTGACAGTATTTTTTAAAAATGAGACTGAAATTGACAGCATTAGTTCTAGCTCATCAACTGGTTCAATTTCTAGTAAAACATCAGGTGGTTCATCTCAAAGAATTCAATCTGAAGGGAGAGAACAAAGAGAAAAAAAAAAGGAAAGTATTTTATTACGTCATTTAAAATTACGTAACTTGAGGAAAAGTTACTATAATTATAAAAACGAATGCGTTGCTGAAACAGTTTTGCTTCCTAATCCATGTTTAGGCAAAGTAGGACAGAAATAGTATTTTTTTTTAAATTTTGGAACCAATGTAATAATTCAGATAAGAAAAAATTCATTAATGGTTGCGTTAATGTCATACCTGTAAAGAGAAAAAGAACAGTTTCTGATTCACATCGTAATCTAACTTATCAATACTTTCTTTAAAAAATGATTTACAAAAACGGTTTGCTTACAATTCTTTAAAAATACTTTAAATAATAGTTAAAAATTGGTACGGTATGCTATTAAAGAAAAAATTAGCCGTGAGAATAGCGGGAAACATGAACCTAAACATAAAATTACTCCAGAAGAAATGTAAATATTAAAAGATTTTTAGAGGGTCTTCCTGCTGTCCCCTCGCACTACTGTCAAGGGTCGACTAAAAAATTGTATCTATCAGCAGATACGGCAGAAAAATGGTACGTTTTAATAGTTTTTGTTATTTTTTGAATACTCTTTCAGTTTATTTTCTTGTTATACTAAATATAATATGATAATTATATTAATTTAATTTTTGTATGATATTTTGTTACACCAATATAACTCTAAGAAACTCATAAATATATTGTGTATTGTTTATTTTGTATTATTTTTACTTATGTGTTATGCTTTATAATAAAAAAGATTTATTCTCCATTTTTGTTATAATTCCGTAAAATTAAAAGGAGTACAAGTTCCTAAGCGACATTTTTTGATTAAAATATTTTTTTCCAAATATAGTAACCGCCTTTCAAAGAGGCTTAAACACCACAGAACCTAACATTAAAGGCGTAAGCACCAAAATGTTAAATATCTCATGTTTATAATCAATTGTTTTATAACTAACATATGGTAAGTCAAAATGTCTCAGTTCAATAGTATTAAAATGCAAAAAAAATGAAAAAAAAATAAATATTAATCAATATTAAACGTTTTTTGTGTCTCCTGAAAAAAACTGTCAATGGCGCTTTCTGTCGTAACACCGTCGATATGACGTTTGACGGCAAGAAAATAGCTTTATTGTCACTGCAAGCCAATGAACATGCATCTGGATGAGATGACGCGTTGTTCAAAAGAAAAACTTTTCTTTGTAGGTTTTTTTTAAGTAGGCCTTAACAACGTAAACAAACTGGTTAAAAAACAAACTTTAAGAATTTGGCAATCCATCCACGCGCTACGTTGATTCCTGTACATAGTATGTAGTCAGTTTACTTAAATATTTTTAAAAGCTCTTGGATTCTTGAATTTTTCAATGGGTAGAGGTCTTAATTTTTAGGATCGACAAGAGTTGCTACACACCAAAAGAGTTATTTGTTCTTTGTTTTTCTTTTTTTGTATCCAGGTGCAGTTTTTTCAGTTTAAAACTGCCAGTGTTTAGGTAAAAAGGATTCTAAAATTGAGACTAGTTTCCTCACAATTGAGATTTGGTCTAACGTGAGGTATTTAAAATGAGATATCTGAATTTTAAATTAAACGGCCCAATTTCAGATTAATCGACCGAAAGTTTTTCACCCGAAATGCTCAACTGTCGGATTTCATACCTCTTCTTTCATCTGTTGAGCCAACCATTACTTGTAGTAAAATTTTTTTTCTCGCCATCCTTAAACTATTTGTGAAACTCAACAGCCTTAACTTAAAACATGTGGTCACTTATTGGACTTCCCATTCCTCGAAGATTAGAAAACCATAAAAATAATTCTTCAGAAGTCTGTTGGTATTTTTGTTCCTTTATAGTTTTATGCAACAAATCACTTTCACCACTCACACTTTTATTAACTTATTGTTCATAATCTTATCGTTTACGCCTCCAATCTCCCACAGTCACTTCTCTGCCTAGGTCAGCAGCAAACTTCTTTACTGACTCACCCTTATCCAAGCGTGTTATACCATTTAATTTGGTTTCTAAAGAAACCACATCTCGTTTATGTTTTAAACTTATATTGTGCTATAAGTTATGTAGAAACTACACGAAGAAAACACATAAATGAACTTGTACGAGCTTACAGTCTGACAAACCGAACAGCTAGCTATGGTGACTCAAACTGACGGGTAGGGAGGCGGTCAGTGGAAGCATAGTGGCTAGAACAATCGCTAGTACATCATCTTTTGACCATACCAACAGCCAGCGCACAGTTTCACTTGATCTCGCTCTCCAAGCTAACGTATTACATTTGTTCTTTTTAATTACTACCTCGGTTAATCCAGAGGCCCGGTTAGTCGGGAGTGGAAGAAAAAACAATGAACAAAGACTCGTTGATGATCTATGTAAACATTGTCTAAAGAACACAATTTGAGTTAAGATATGAAACGGCGACGGTAATAAAATCTCAAGCTCTTCTTCTTCTTCAATGGCTTTAAAACTTAGGATGAGTTTTTCGCCGTATTCACTATCGCCCTCCATCCTCTACGATCTAGCGCTTCTATTTCCCATTGTTGTACCCCAATTCTAGATAAATCGGCTTTAACATCATCCTTCCGTCTTTTTCTCGGTCGGCAGACTGATCTTCTACCATCTGGTCTTTCAAAAAACACTGTCTTTAACACTCTGTTATCCTCTGATCATACCACGTGACCTGATCATCTTATTAGGTTTGCCTTGATATGTCTTACTATGTTTTCAGTTCCATACAGAGTCACCAATTCAGTATTGCGGCGTCTTCTCCAATCTCCTGTGAATTCATCTCTTTGAGTGCTAAATATTATTCGTAGAACCTTTTTCTCCAATACTAGAAGCTTATTGATTTCCTGCTGGTTGGGAATTTATATTTCACTGCCATACGTAATAATTGGGCGAATAATAGACTTGTACAGTGTTAATTTATAATTTATTTTTATACAATTTATAATACTGACTCACCTCAACGAATAAGATTACAAGGTGAACATGTAAACGTGGAAGAAGGACAAATACAATAAGCGCCTTAATCGATGAAAAATAACAAAGCATCCGGGCTGGAGAACATACTAGCCTTCTTAAAGTGCTATTTACAAGATACTTAAATGGGGAAGAAATCCCGAATAGTTGGAAAGAAACATGGATTACTCCAATTCACAAAAAAGGTCCAAAAGATATTTGCGGAAACTATAGATGTATCTCTGTCACCAGTACCTTAAGCAGGCTGTTTGGTAAAATCTTAAAAAACATGATTGAGAAAGAATACGAACCTCATGAAATTGAACAGCAAGCAGGATTTAGAGCTGGAAGATCTTACGTAGACCACATATTTACCCTAACACAACTGAATGAAAAGAAAGTTTGAAGAAAGCAGAAAATACATCTTTTATTTGTGGATCTCACAAAAGCATATGGCACGATTCCTGAGAGAAAGCTGTGGCAGTCTCTTAAACGATCTTCATTAAATAACACGATCATCGCCGCAGTCAAACAATTATACAATAAAGCATCATCAAAAATCAAATTAAACAACACCTTATCAGAAGAATTTCCAGTAACAAAAGGCTTACGACAAGGATGCTGCCTCTCTCCAATACTATTTATGATCTATTTAAATGAAGCACTAAAACACTGAAGGAGATCCTGTTCAGAAATGGGGATCCAACTTGACCACGATACAACATTATACACTCTACATTTTGCGGACGACCAAGTAGTATTGGCAGCAGACAAGAAAGATTTAGAATTCATGACGAGACGGTTGTTTAAAACATATGAAGAATGGGGCCTCTCTGTAAATAGAAGCAAAACGCAATACTTATGCATCGGGAATGAAGTAGAAGATCTAATGGTCAACGAACATGAAACAATCAAGAAATGTGAACTATGAGGAATATATATATATATATATATATATATATATATATATATATATATATAATATATATATATATATATATGTGTATATATATATATATATATATATTTATATATATATATATATATATATATATATATATATATATATATATATATATATATATATATATATAAGGATCACTCAGACGAGTGGTGGGTTCTTATATCGGTCTCAAGGTATCGATAAATAAAAGACAAAGTTGATAGGCTACTTTATCTATTTTGAAGACGTTTCGCTTTCGTATTCTGGAAGCATCATCAGTTCATCTAAAAAGTACAATATGAGAAAATCATAGATATACTTCCAACTATTTAATAATTATTAAGCTTTGATTTTAACTTTAGGTAGCATCATAAGTAATGTTAATAAAAAATTATTTAAAAGTAGTGTAAATGAAGTTACCGATCAAAGCCTTACAGCTGCCGCCGGAAAAATGGCGTTAAATGAACCAGACCGAACTAAACCGCAAAAAGACAGCCAACCTTGAGGTTAAAAATCTTTTAACAGATCAACAAGGTGGAGGTACCACCCCAAATAATTGGGCGGTCAATTTAAAAGTTTAAATGAGTTTGGATGACAACCCGCTTGTAAGAGACAAACCAATGAAAGAAATTGGTATTGTAATAGCAACTCCTCGCATTAATCAGTCTAGAACTAACAAACAGGAGAATTTCATTTAACCTCATATATAAATAATAACGTAATACATTATAGCTAGATAATCCGTCACAGGTGATCAACGATAAGTTAATTTCCACAGCCCAAGGTTCAGACGCTTGGAACTGTAATTTGAAAAGGATTCTATGAATCCATTCCAATATATAATATATAATCCATTCTATATATATATATACATATATATATATATATATATATATATATATATATATATATATATATATATATATATATATATAAGAAACACTGGATATTATTGACTGTCGATATAAACAAACAACACAGTTTATTAGGGTTTGCAGTCAGAAATATTGGCCGGGATGTTAAAAAAACACTCTTTTGACTTTTTGTCGAGCTTTCGGAATATTTTTATTCCTTTTTCAAGACAGTGTAAAAGACAATTATGTAAATATTTAAAAAAATATCACCATTCTTCAGTGTAACTTACTAGTCGTTGAGATTATTTTTGTAAGCATTGAACACTCAACATTTATACCACACATTAAAATATACAATTATGGACATAATACATTATAAAATTTTTAAAATTTGTTGTAAAAATAGTAAAACTTGATTGATGGCATGTTTTACTGGTGTATATTAACTCATACAGAGAATGGAAAGAAAAAACAGTGTAATTAATATGTAATTAGGTGTAAATTGATGTTATCTTTCTTTACAAGCATTACTAGAGGCCTTTCTTAGGTGTCTATAATTTTTTAACCTGTCTTAATGGTATGCAACATATTATACAGAGGTGTATTTTTTTTTTTGTACAGGTAAATATTTATTTTATTTTTATTTTTGGTGTTTTTTCTAGTAAATAACAATAAATGTTACTTAATTTGTCTATATCGGACTTTTTATTGATACAAGATGTGCTAGATTTTATGAAACACATTTCCAAAAAAACACGTTTTAAATGGTTCTTTTCTTTTGCCAAAATATATAACTTATGGTTGCCTACCCTATATTCCATTTTTGACACCTAAGCTAATGAACATCTTTAAAAACGTTAGTGGCTTAAATATTACAACCAAAAATGTGAAAACAGTATCGAAGCTTTACACAAAGACAAAAGATCCTTTCACAATACAGGAATCATCGAATGTTGTTTATTCTATACCGTGTAGTAACTGCAATAAAATTTACATAGGAGAATCATCTCGTAATTTTCACAGCAGGGTGATATCACATCGCAGTGACATAAAAACCAAAAAAATCAATGCATGTGCATTGACAGAACATGCACTAACTCTAAAACATGAGTTCAAGTTCGATGATTCCTGTATTTTGGCAAAAGAAAAGAACCATTTAAAACGTGTTTTTTTGGAAATGTGTTTCATAAAATCTAGCACATCTTGTATCAATAAAAAGTCCGATATAGACAAATTAAGTAACATTTATTGTTATTTACTAGAAAAACACCAAAAATTAAAATAAAATAAATATTTACCTGTACAAAAAAAAATTACACCTCTGTATAATATGTTGCATACCATTAAGACAGGTTAAAAAATTATAGACACCTAAGAAAGGCCTCTAGTAATGCTTGTAAAGAAAGATAACATCAATTTACACCTAATTACATATTAATTACACTGTTTTTTATTTCCATTCTCTGTATGAGTTAATATACACCAGTAAAACATGCCATCAATCAAGTTTTACTATTTTTACAACAAATTTTAAAAATTTTATGATGTATTATGTACATAATTGTATATTTTAATGTGTGGTATAAATGTTGAGTGTTCAATGCTTACAAAAATAATCTCAACGACTAGTAAGTTACACTGAAGAATGGTGATATTTTTTTAAATATTTACATAATTGTCTTTTACAGTGTCTTGAAAAAGGAATAAAAATATTCCGAAAGCTCGACAAAAAGTCAAAAGAGTGTTTTTTTTAACATCCCGGCCAATATTTCTGACTGCAACCCTAATAAACTGTGTTGTTTGTATATATATATATATATATATATATATATATATATATATATATATTTGAAAAAGAGATAGAGCAAAGAATCGTGAAAGGAAAAAGGGTGATAGGATGCCTAAACCCGATGCTATGGTCAAAAGAACTATTAAATCAAAGAAAGCATCTCCTTTTTAACTCCATCTTCAAAAGTATAGTGCTCTATGGATGCGAAACATGGCAACTTACTAAATCCCTTAAGCGACGCCTACTTGCATTTTAAATGGACTTCTGGAGAAGATCAGCTAGAAAATCAAGGCTTGATAGAATACAAAATAACCATATCAGAAATATAATGGAGTCAAGTCAACCATCATTGACGAAATTCAAAGGAGACAACTGATCTGGTATGGTCATGTGAAAAGAATGGACGATGACAGGCTGCCAGACCAAATTTTAAAATGGACGCCAAGAGAAAGAAGGAAGAGAGAAGGCCAAAACAATCCTGCTGGGCGGCATTCAGAAGGCAATGTCGGAAAGAAACCTTCACCCTGGTGAATGGAATGTCCGACGTAGCTGGAAACTGGGAACCGGAAGGCGGAGAACGCTATAAAAAACCGGGATAATAATAATAACAATGTTACTTTGGATTTTCTTTTTAGCAGCTTCGATCTTAATATTGTTGAAAGGTAGTATAATGCTCTATTTCCAACAGCTATCCTTGCTGAGACCTCTTTTTCTATGTGGTTGTTAGCGGTGATCATTGCCCCCAGGTATTTAAACTCCTTTACTACTTCGAAGTTGTGACCATTAATACTGATGTTCTGCCTAACTTTTGGTCTTGGATTTTTGGTTACTACCATGGATTTCATTTATTTAGACACACCCAGACTACCTGTTTCCTTCTCGAGCTGTGAAAACACCTCTCTCACGTCTCTTGTAGATGCGGGACTGCATCTATATCATCAGCAAAGGCCAGCAACAGTTTTATTCCTTGATCAGCAAATCCTCCTGTCAGCTTAGACGATATTTTACTTATGGTATATTCTAAAGCAAAATTGAACAGCAACGGTCACAAGGGGGCCCCGTTCCATTCCCGAATTTATACCAAATGACATCGATGTTCTGCTTCCAATCTTTACTTGCGCATATGTGTCTGTCACGCATATTTGCGTTAATTAAACTAATTTTCTTGGTACTCCCATTTCTAACATTGCTATCCACAATTTGCTTATTTATCGTCCCAAGCTCGGTTATTCAAATTAATCAATTAAGTAGAACTTTCTGGAATAAAGTCGAATATTTTAACCCGCCGCATAGTAGTAAACTTTTTAACTGTGTAGTAATATTAAAATTTTTATACATTTCTCAGACATATCTTTGCGTATTTACCACATATATCTTCTTTAAAATTGCGTGACCTCTTTCATCACCGATAAAAAATATTTTATAACATGACGTTACAGAACATTGTCGTTTGGGAGTCTATAAAATGTTATATATTCTCTTTTCTGCGGAAAACCGGGCACTAAAGTTTTTATTATTTTTTTAGCGGGATATTTTTATAAAAATATTCGATTGTTTTGTTTTATTCCCCATAGAAAGATATACTTTTATTGAATAAGATATGTGTGTACTAAAAATAAATAATTTGTCGTGTAAGACATAAAATTCGATCGTTGGAACTAGTCGTAAAGTTGGGGCTTAAGACGGAAATAATATGGGTCAAGGGTGTGACAATAAAAAATAACCTTTCTTGCGTAGACGTGGAAAGTAAATTTCGTTAAGTAAACTTCTTAAGGAAGAGAAGTAATTATTACTTTCGATTCATTTTGACAATACAGTCTTAAAACACCGTATATTATAGTCCAATTTTTTCATTTTTCTGGACAATTCATTTCTTGATCTTTTTCCTGAATTGGGTCTCAATTTTAGAATTCTTTCTTCTTAGAGTGCCGTCTCTAAGGCTCAATCACCTATCGACATTGATTGTCAGTCATCATCACACGGCCAAATTTGTCCACTGTCGAACATAGGCCTCCTCAAGATGTTTCCACTCTTCTCTGTCCTGTACAGCTGCGATCCAGTTTGTTACTATTCTTTTAATGTCGTCCGTCCATCTGGTAGGTGGTCTTCCACGATTTCGCTTGTCTGCCCTTGGCCGCCATTCTAAAATCTTCTTTGTCCATCTGTTGTCTCTCTGTCTTGCGACGTGTCCTGACCATTTCCACTTCAACTTCGTAATCCGTTTTATGACGTCTTCCACTCCAGTTCTTCGCCGTATCTCATCATTTCGTATTCGGTCTCTCAAAGTTACGCCAAGCATAGATCTTTCCATTTTTCGTTGTGCTACTTGTAACTTTTTTATTGATGCTTTAGTCAATTTCATTGTTTCAGCTCCATAAGTGAGCACCGGAAGTACGCACTGGTTAAATGCTTTTCTCTTTAGCTTTATTGGGATGTTTTCCTTAAACACGTCTTTTAGCTTGCCATAGGCTGCCCATCCTAAAGCTATTCTTCTAGATAATTCGCATGTTTGGTTGTCTCTACTTATTTGTATTTCGTGGCCCAGATATATGTATTTGTCAACCGTTTCAATATGCCAGTTTTCTAGTTTCAATGGTCCACTAGGTACTAAGTTGGTCATCATTTTAGTTTTCGCAAAGTTTATTTCCAGCCCTACTTTTTGGGAGACTCGTTGTAAATCTTGTAGCATTTCGTTGGCCTCCTTTAGGTCGTCGGTTATTACAACTATGTCATCTGCAAATCGTAGGTGGTTCAGCCTTTCGCCATCGACACTCAAACCTCTGTTTTCCCATTATAACATCTGGAATGCATGCTGCATTACGGCATTGAATAGTTTTGGTGACATGTTGTCTCCTTGTCTAACTCCCCTTTTTAGTTTTATTTTTTGAGTAGGGTGTGGAGGTTTATTGCTGTTGTGGCATTTGCATATATATGTTGAATAATGCTGGTATATCGGTAGTCGATTCTACAATCTCTCAAAGCTCTTAAGATAGCTACCATCTCGATAGTGTCAAAGGCTTTTTATAGTCAACAAATACTAGAACTAGTGGCCGGTTGTACTCTATAGTTTTTTCAATTAGGGCCTTTAGACAAGTTAGATGGTCATTTGTACCATACCCAGGGCGGAAACCTGCCTGTTCTCTTGGTTGGCATGTTTCTAGTTTGTTCTCAATTCTGGCAGTGATAATTCGAGTAAATAATTTATACAGGTGACTTAAAAGACTGATTGGCCTATAGTTTTCGAGGTCTGTTTGATCACCTTTTTTATGCATGGGGAGCGTTATTCCATTCAGCTGGTATTGCTTGGTTTTCTAAGCACATATTGAAGAGCTGCTTGATTGTCTTGATGAGAGCAGAGCCTCCGATTTTTAGCGCATCTGCCACTACTCCATCTCAACCTTGATTCATAATTTTTTGTTCTGTATGTTCTGTCGGGTTTAAGTCCAATTTATTTGTGTATAGTGTTATAGTGATTGTCAATAGGTGATGTATATTTTGTGGTCTTTTTGTAACTAGCATGTACTTCGTTTTTTTAGCGTTTATAGTAATTCCCATCTTAGCACTATTCATACTCAGGCTTTCGATATGATGTTGTAGATCCTCTATACTCGTTGCTATGATCACAGTGTTGTCTGCATATCTTAAGTTGGTAATTAATTTTCCATTAACAGTGACTCTCGCTTCGATATTATTGAGCGTATTTTGGATAATTTCTTCAGAATATAAATTAAACAAAAGTAGTGATAAAACACATCACAGTCTAACTCCTCTACAGATCCTCATTTCTTCTGAGTGTTGCCCATCAATTTGAACTATGGCACTTTGGTTCCTATATAATGTTTGCACTATATTTGTGATTTTACTGTCAATGCGCTTGTTCATAAGTATTGATACTAGTTTTTCATGTCTTACTTTATCGAAAGCTTTTTCGTAGTCA
Source organism: Diabrotica balteata (assembly GCA_918026665.1). Taxonomy (NCBI): domain Eukaryota; kingdom Metazoa; phylum Arthropoda; class Insecta; order Coleoptera; family Chrysomelidae; genus Diabrotica; species Diabrotica balteata. Next base: position 41,830,911 of record OU898284.1, read on the forward strand.
ACGAAGCACAAGTGTAGATCAACATTTACATCCAGACATCGCAGAATCAATATGTTGATGGCAAATAGTCCTTCTCGAGTACCCATTCCATTTCGAAACCCGAACTGCGTCTCGGTAATATCCTCCTCTAGCCTTTTGTATATTCTCTTATGTATTATTTTTAGCAGAACTTTTAAATTATGACATATGAGGCTCAGTGTTCGATATTCAGAGCACTCTTTTGCTGCTTGTTTTTTTAGGGATGGTTATAAATGCTGACTTCAGCCACTCTTGTGGTATTATTTCCGTATCGTACACCGTGTTGAATAAATCTGCCAATATTTCCAAGTTATCCTCTTCCACTAGTTTTAACAGTTCTACTGGTATTTTATCTAATCTAGCTACCTTATTTGTCTTTACAGTTTTTGTTAGCATATATGATTGCATCTATCGTGATCTTCTGTCTCTCTAAAGGATTTAATTTTTGTATTTTCTGCATTTCACCTCTTTCATCTTGGAAAAGTTCTCTAACGTACTCCTCCCCTCGCCTTGACTTCTCTGGCAAATCTACTAGTAGTACTCCTTTTTTGTCTTGTATGTATCCTTGCTGTCTATTTCGACCCATTCCAGTAACATCTCTAATTTTTTTTATGCATATTTCTCATATCATATTTTGTTCCAAGTTGTTCTATCTCTTTACATTGCTTTATCAAATAGATTTCTTTAGTTGTTTTGATTTTTTTCCTTAATTATTCGTTGTATTTCTTTATACTTCTGCAGATCTTTTCCTTTATATGTCCTTCTTTCTTCTATCAATAATAGTATTTATTCTGTCATCCAGTGATTTTTAGCTTCGACCTATGTTCTATTAAACTGTCTTGAGCTTTCTTGAGTTTCAGTAATGTGTTTTTTATATTATATCACTTTTTATTTACATCTATAATTTTTTTGTTGTCAGTTAGTGTTTTTTGCATATTAACATTCACATTATTTATCAATTCGTTTTTTATTTCTTTGTTATTATGTTATGTCTTTTATTCGTTTGTTAGCATTCTTACGTTAATTTTTGGTTGTTGTTTTCTAAGTTCAATTCTTTTTAATTTTATTTTCACGTCAGCCAAGTATTGGCAATTACCATATTCTTTTCTTGGCAGAATTCTATGAGCCTTTCTCCTCTCTCGTTTGTAGTTCCTAGTCCGAACTGTCCACAAATTGGATCATTGGATCATATTAATATTACAGTTCCGTGCTTGAATTAGCTTGAAACCTAGCAATGATTTTTACTTTATATCGATGATCAGTTTTGTCTCCTGCAGTGTAATAAATATTTTGGTTATTTATTGATATCTCTCCATTTCCTGACCATTGTACATCGCTAATCCAAGTATATCTATATTTAGCCTCTCTTTCTCTTTAATAACATTGTGTAGTTGTCCAGGCTGATACATACTTCTTACATTTCAGGTAGCTATTTTCATCTGAGAGGGTTGAGTATTTTTTTTGTGGTATTTTGTGCAAGGGTTTCGCATGTTGTGTCCACATGAAAATATACAGGGTGTTTCATTTAAAATACAGATTATGCACTATGCCATACTTGCACTGATCACCCTGTACATTCAAATTTATGTCTAAAAAGCGTACATTTAAAGTTAAAAGGTAAGGTATCCCAACGTTTTTTCTTATTTTCTAAAATAAGGACACAAACAATTTTATTCCATAAGTGTTTTCCACACTGTATAATAATAGATATAAAAATTATACCTGAACCTTTGGCACTGCTATCTTTAGTACTTTAAATTATTAAATTAAACTAAAACCCAAATTTTAAGGACTCAAAATGGAGGTAGCAGAAAAAAATTTCGAAACCTCTCCTCCTTAGGCAAATTCTGGGTGTGCTACTGTGTACAATATTAAAATAAAATTATATTATCTTCAAAAAGAAGCAACATTTTAAAATGTTTTAAAAAATTTTAAAATGTCGTCTCTTATTGTAGTAATAAAAATTATTAATGACAAGACTATCTGTCACTTTAGTGACAGTGAGAAGATTTGAAGTATTTTGACAGTGGCGTAACAAACTATTAAAACCTAAATTACATAAATTAAAGAAAAGCAAAAGGAGTGTTTTTTTCTTTACACGCAAAACAACAACTGTAACATTAAGTCAGTTAAGTAGTGAAAAAAAAGAAGTAATTTAATATTGGGGAAAGATAGTTACTCAATGCTCTTTAAAACATATTGCAAATGCAAAATGGAAATTTAATAAGATCAATAAAAGGAAATAAGCTAACAGAAAAATAAAACAATCTTCGCTAATTCGTAAAATATAAAGCAAAAAGCAAAGCAAATTAATGAATGAGGACGAAGAAAATGGAATGAGGTAAAAATAAAAAAAGAACCAGTTGAATTAATAATGAATACAGTAAAGTGGACAAAATATGTCAAAAAAAAAGAAATCTGAAATAAGGAAGAGTTTATGTACAAATAAAATCACATGAAACTAAATTAAAATAAAAATTTTCATTTAATCGATACAATAATTTGGCAAAGAAAGAGAGAGACTTAACCCTTCTTAACTTATGAAATTACTCTCTTTTTAACGAATTCGTTTTTCCTGATAGCTGATATTATTATCTATTACAGTTAAAATACATATTAAGTAAGAATTTCAAAACGCAGAATTGGGTTCTTTCTTAAGTATGTGCCTGATCTAATCTTCCATCCAAAGTTTAGTTCAGTCCCTCTCGTAAAACGGCCGTGTCTACATTTCGAATGCCGACGACGAAGCATCGGTTCATCAGTAGTAGTTGTGATGAGGCGCACGCCCCATTCTTTCCGATAAACTTTCGGACAGCCTTTACTTTTTCTCGTTGCAGAATCTGTGATCTGGATTAAAAGATGGCGGCCACCGTCGGCAGCGGGTGGAACGGGGCCAAAACTTTTACAGTTTCTTGTCAGGGGCGGTACTGAACAATTAATCTTTTGCAATACACCACTTCATACTGTATTCTCAACGAGTAATCAACCTAATTTAAAGTTTGTTCTCATATTACAGTAAAAAAATTGAAAATTGTTGCATCGTTAAAGTATTCATTATACTTTAACAATAATAATAATAACAAAGTCCTTTATTGTGTAATTATTTAGCCATAAATAATAATTCCTTAATAATATTCTCTTTGGCTGTATCCCTAAACAAAGTCGTTTTGCTTAATTATGTTTCATTATTACTGTCTACCTTGTGTCATACCAATATTCATAGCATTTGACCTCTCTCTCCTCCTTCTTCTTCTCATTCTTATTCTCCTTCTCCTTCTCCTTCTCCTTCTCCTTCTCCTTCTCCTTCTCCTTCTCCTTCTCCTTCTCCTTCTCCTTCTCCTTCTCCTTCTCCTTCTCCTTCTCCTTCTCCTTCTCCTTCTCCTTCTCCTTCTCCTTCTCCTTCTCCTTCTCCTTCTCCTTCTCCTTCTTCTTCTCCCTCTCCTTCTCCTTCTCCTTCTCCTTCTCCTTCTCCTTCTCCTTCTCCTTCTCCTTCTTCTTCTCTTCTCCTTCTCTTCTCCTTCTCCTTCTCCTTCTCCTTCTCCTTCTCTTCTCTTCTCCTTCTCCTTCTCCTTCTCCTTCTCCTTCTCCTTCTCCTTCTCCTTCTTCTCCTTCTGCTTCTCCTTCTCCTTCTCCTTCCTCTTTTCCTCCTCCTTCTCTTTCTCGTTTCCCCACCCTTCTTCTTCTTCTTCTCCTTCTCCTTTTCCTACTCCTTTTCCTTCTCAATCTCACTGTTTCTCTCCTTCTTCCTCTTCTTCTTCTTCTCCTTCTCCTTCTCTCTCTTCCTCACCCTCTTTCTTTCCTTCTCCTTCTCCCTTTCTATATGTGAATACCAAAGATATTCACATATTAGCAAAGAATATGCGCTCACTACTGTACATCAAGAAATTTACTATCAACGTCTTTGTCACTGAATATATCTCCAAGTACTTTACTCACCTGACAGAAAGAGTTAAAAAACTGGATAACTTCAATGTAGTGTATTCTATTCCATGTGGTTCTTGTTCAGAAGTGTATGTCGGTCAAACCAGCCAGAAACTCTCAAAAGAATAGCTTTGCACAGGAGTGATGTTGTGAGGAAGCCCACCAGCACAGCCTTTAGCCAACATATTAAGAATACTGGACACACTGCTAACTATGAAAATGTGCAAGTACTAAAGAGGGTTGACAACCAATTTAAGAGAAACTTCATAGAAATGTGCTACATCCATAACTGCAGCTCTCCTATGAACTGTAAGAAAGATGTTGAAAACTTAAGTTGTATTTATTCCTTTCTACTTCAACAGGACTTGACAAGAAGTAACAAACTGGAAAATGTAGGGAAATTATCATAACATGCATAGATTACCTACCTGTACTTGAGAAAAGACTTTATTTCCTTGCTGATTATGTTGCCTAGGGCTCTTTCTTTTCATATCCATGTGGTTGTGAGGTGCAAAAGTGAAAATTATAACCTCGTTCCATATGACACCCGGATGTTGACAGAAATATGTCATCAAAAAAGAAGATTAATTCATCTTTTCTATTTGCAGTTTTTGTAGGTTGTAAATTTTAGACTTTTTGTTGTGTTTGTATTTGAAAAAATACCGTGTTGTGTTGTAATGTTTTTATTCAAAATTTTAAATGTATTTTTTAATATTTTTAACATGTTTGTGACAGTGTTCTTTACCACTAGGACCAACTGAACATTTTCAATGTAGGTTTTTAAATGTTGATTTCCACCACTTGTACTATAATAGGTTTTCCATTTAGGTGCTGATGAAGGTGACAACATATCACCGAAAATTTCACATTTAGAATAAAGTTCTACACCAAACTGGCTTATACCATCTCTAGCTGATCCTTGTTTTGACGCTTTCCCGAAAGTTACCCTCCAAAGAATTATATATATATATATATATATATATATATATATATATATATATATATATATATATATATATATATATATATATTATGAATTTTTAATTAATAAACTTAAATAGTGTTTAAAGAAATAATTTATAAGTTATAGACTAGAGAATATTATAAAAAATATTCATATATGAGGGTATTTTTAAGAAATTAGCAAAATAATAAGTGTAAAAAGTTTTATTTTAATAATTATAATATTATAGATATATTTAAGTGAGCCATGTGCATAGCAACCAAATATGCAATGTATTATAATGACAGAAGATTGAATTTGAACTGAATAAGTGATATTTGAATAATAATTACGGATGTAAAATAGTGTTATGTATTAATTTAGGTGTTTAATTTACACATAAGTTAACATTCTGATCTGTCAATATAAGACTTAACCCTATTTGCAAGGTAGACTATTCGAGAACATTCAGATATTGATGAAATAGAACAAATTCGAACATAATTTATTGCTAGATTATTCGGGAACGATGAACAAATTTAAATACGATATAATTTGGAGCAATGGGGATTAGACAGTGTTGAGTTAGACAGTATGAGAATTTATTAGACAGTTCAAGATACTATGGAGTTAGTTAATTAAGAAGTTAAACAGTGAAACAGCTAAACAGTTTTTTAATAAGACAGTTGCAGTTGGACAGTTAACAGTTGCAGTAAGACGGTGCATTCAATAAGCAGTCAATCATTCAGTCAGTTGATCAGTAAATAGTACAAGCAGATGGTGTACAGTGGTCAGTATTAAAGTATTAATTATACAGTACAGTATTCAGTAATCAGTGATTCAAAGTTTTATAGTATTTAAAAGTATAATAAATTTATATCTATATGGTGCTTGGAGATTATTAAGAAGAAAAAATAAGATTATAAGTAAGAAGCAAAGAAGAACAATAAAGAAAAAAGAATAATTTGCCCAATTATAAATGCTATTAAGAAGAAAAATATTTTAAATTGTTGGAAGCTGATATTTAAAACATTGTGGTATATTTGAAGAAGCAATTTCACAAAAACAAGGATAACCGAGGCTGATAAGAGGTTATTGAGTGGTGATTAAACCTTTTATTTTGGAAAACAGTTTCATTTAGGCATTCAGTAATAGAAAGGTACCAAATTTTGTTAATATAATTTAATTGTTGTAAAAATTTCAAATTTAAGATCGGTTGTTCTAAATTTATATTGTCTATATTAGATATATATATGTGTGTTTCATAATAGTTATAATAAAGATCTTACATTAAAAATCTTAGATTAAAAAAGAACTTATTATTCATGTCTCATACACAAACAAAACATCATAGCAATATATTTAAAAAAATATATACAACCATCTCCCTTTGCAACTTAAATCGGCAATGTGTTTTCTTAATTTCCGTAAAATGACAAAAGTGGAAGAGTTTCTTAACGAATATTTAAGCCATTACAGTACGTTTATGTACAAGTGACCAAAATATTTTTATATATTTGGGTGTTATATACAGCAACTTAAACTTATTCGTAAACTAGTTCGTAAGGTTTTATTATGCAATCTGCAATTTATTTAAATTTTGCAATGGATTGTGTATTTTAATATATTCTATTAAATTATTATTGTTTACACAGACCTTGTAAGAAAAGTAGTTTAAGTACTAAAAAGTTAAATCCTTTCTTAAAACTTCTGTATTTACCTAATCTTATTATTTAATATTCAGTTTTAGTTTAAGTTTATCCCAGATTGTCCCCCAAAGCTACAAACCCATAAAAAGTTTAATTCACCCTAAAAACACAGCAGATCTCGGTGATGTAGTCCCTATTTAAGGCTCCGTTGATAAGTGGCGTATTTTTCTGTTAACCGGGAGTGATTTCATGGCCATTATTCTCAAAATGAGTTTCCGTAATCTGCGACAAAAGGACCTAACGCACGACTTATGAAGGAAAAAATAAATGAAAAGAATTCATGGACCGCTCCAGGTGACGGCTTAATTCATTGGCGGGTTGGAGGTCGTATCTTTTATGAATAGGGAGTTTTACGTAGTTTTATGGAATTTTGTACGAAATTGGGACACGTACACTAAATGTGTAAGTATTTTTTCTTAAAGTAGGTACGCAGAGACATGCCAAGAGAAGCTGCCTGAGCATTTATAGGTGAGACTCCGTAGTATTTTAAATTGGATTTCTTGACATTAAAAGTAAAACAAAACAAAGAAGGTAGTCAAAATTGCAGCAATTTCATCTAATAGAAGTAAAGAAGAAAGCAAGGAATTCGTAAATGTTCGATGATGAATATAAGAAAAGCATACACGGGAAAAATGTTTTGCGACAAGCAATAAAACAAGCAGTTTTCAAATAGACTTCTGCAAAAAAGACGTTTTAAGTCAGCGTATTGAGGAACGTAACAGTATGAACCAAAAAAATTATACAACGAACTTCTAAAGTGCGGTAAACGTGACGACTTACAGGTTTCGAAAGAAAATATGGTAATTGTCAGATCTACTTATTTTTAGATATTATTTAAAGAGCTAATGAAGGTTTAGAACAAAACTGCAAGTCAGAGAACCAAACAGTATATTATGCCGCCAAGATTGCACAAAATTGAACCAGAAAAATGAGAAACGATAAATACCAGGAGAAAACTACCGGTATTTGTAATTTCACTATACTAAATACAACCAATTTAACCAATTTTCTTGGTCTTCCCATTTTTAACATTGCTATCCACAATTTGCTTTCGTTTTATGGAATCATATGATTCCTGGAAATCTATGAAAATTTGGTGCACATCGCGGTGAATTCACAGTTTTTCTCCAATATTTGTCGAATGGTAAATATCTGATCTATAGTTGACCTTTCAGCACGAAAGCCGCATTGGTAGTCGCCTAGAATATCTTTCGAATATGATGTGAGTCTCTTTAGCAAGATAATTGATAGCACTCTATATGATGTGCTAATAAGCGATATGGCTCTATAATTTCGGAATTGTTCTTTGTTTCCTTGCTTATATATGGGAATTATAACGCTTTCATTCCATTCTCTAGGCATTTTCTGTTGTTGCCATACTCTCAGAATGATTAAGTCATACAATTTTTAGTGTAAAAAGTTTGCTTTTTTTAACAACTCTCCATTATTGCCATCATTTCCTGGTGCTTTATGGTCGTTTAGAGACGTGATCGGATTCTTTACTTTCTCAAGTGTTAATTGATGGTATTTCGATATCTGCAGAATAAAACGCAATGTCTGCTTCCTCCGTCTCACTTTTTATATTTAGCAAATCCAAAAGTATTCCTTTCATTGTTTGACGATTTCCATTTTTATCAATATAAGTTCACCTGCTTCATTTCTCATAGGCTGTGTTACTCCAACACTTGCACTTTTTCTGACTGACTTCACTTCACTAAAGTATTTTCTTATTTGATTTCTCTCGCCATTTCTGTCCATTTCCCGGATTTGCTGTTCTGGGTAGCTCCTCTTTTTACTTCTGAATAGTTGCCTTGTTTGTTTTTTTTTTCTGTTAAAATCTGCTTTGTTGTCATCTGTGGGGTCTTGTAGCATTTTCTATCTTTTTTTATTTTTATTTCCAGAATTCCTTGCATGCTTTGTCAAACCATTTCCGTTTTGGGCGAGTCCACTTTTTTCCAATGGTTTTCTTGGCTGCTTGTTCTATAACTAATGTCACTTGTCATGTTTGTTCTAACTCTAAATTATGCTCTTCCTCTCCTAGCGATTGGAATCTGTTGCTTATTGGCCCTTGATTATCCAGTTTTTTATTTGGTGTTTATAAGGCTTCTATGTTCCACATTGCTCTTTTTTCTTGTTGTTCTAATTTCTGTATTGATAATCGAGTTCTTAACTTAGATTTCAACAGAAAGTGATCGTTATCGCTGTCAGCTCCTCTCATACTTCGCGAATTAATAATGCTACTAGAGTGTCTTGTATCAATGAGGACACGATCTATTTGATTTCGTGTTCTTACCTAATTTAAAACCCATATGACCTTATAAATATCCTTTCTCTCGAATGGGGTGTATTTACCGATTATGTTATGAGATATTACTTCTCTTAAATAATCTTCCTTACCTAGTTTAGCGTTGCAATCCCCCGTCATTATTTTGACGTCGTGTTTTAGAGTAGCTTTATACTGTTGGTCTAACAATTCATAAAATTCGTGCTTCCTATCATCTTCGACATCTTCTGTTGGGGCATATAATTGGAGATTTCAACATTGATTTTAAAAAAGCTTCTAATGAATTAAACAGTTTCCGTGATCTAATTTCTACTTTTGGATTAACCATAAATATTAATGAATTTACTAGAATCACAACTAGATCAGCAACTTGTTTAGATAACATCTTAACAAACATAAGCAGTGAGATAGTTGGTTGTGGAATTGTGGACCCGTGTATTTCTGATCATCATGCACAATTTCTCTACTTAAAAATAAAATCTGAAAAAAAACATAGTGCTAATCCATACAGAAGACATATAACAAGTTATGGCATCCGGATGTTAAAACAGTCGTTAAACAACGTTGACTGGGCTTCAGTTGTTTCTCTCAAAACAGCAACAGAATTAGCTCAATTTATTACTGAAATGTATGTTAAGTTAACTGAAATTAATTTTCCATTAAAAAAATCACGAACTCATAGTAAAGCTCCAATTTCTTGGTTTGATGATGAATTAATAGAAATGCGAAAAAATCTTTCCACAGTCAAGATAATTGCTGATGTTACAAAGGAATATAGTGAGTATAAAAAAATTTAAGAAGCACTATAAATCAACAATATCATTAAAGAACAAACTGGCTTATGAAATTTTTTTTTCCAATTCTGAAAATATATCTCGTGATAGTTGGAAAGTTATAAATTATCACAGAAATAAATTTCAAAATAAAAAAGTCTGTCCAAGCGCGATTACATCAAACGATTTCAATAATTACTTTACTTCAGTGGCTAAACATATTAGAAGTTCTTTTAATTCTACAAATGAAAATGTAGCCATAAATTTTTGAAAGATGTACACTCTCCTTGCAACTCTTTATTTTTATTACCTGTTAGTGATACTGAAATTAGGAATGTTTTGCATAGATTGAAAAATTCACACTGCACGGATTTTTATTTCTTAAACAAAAAAATAATTGTGGAAACAATCGATATTATTATTGACAAATTAATTATACTTTATAATAATTGTCTTACTGAGGGGATTTTCCCAGATGTTTTAAAAGTAACAAAAGTGCTACCAGTGTTCAAAAAGGGAGCTTTAGATGAAATTGGAAATTACCGTCCCAACTCAATCATTCCCATTTTCGGCAAAATTTTTGAGAGTATTCTAAATGTTCGTTTGGTAGAATATCTAGAAAAACACAAAATACTTCACTGTAACCAATATGGCTTTAGAAAAAAGTGTAGCACTACACTAGCTATACAGAAAATTGTGAGAGATATAGTTGATGGCTTGGAGGAAGGTCATTTTGTGTCCTTGACATTGTGTGACTTATCCAAAGCTTTTGACTGTGTTTCGCATGAATTACTGTTGGAAAAAATGCATAAGTACGGTATTAGGGGAAACACTCTTAATCTATTTAGATCATACCTAACAAATAGAAAACAGGCAGTTTTTCTTAATAACAGCTATTCTGAGTTTAACACTGTCGAATATGGTGTACCTCAAGGTTCGATATTAGGACCCACTTTGTTTCTTATTTATCTGAACGATTTATTTCACTACACTTTTCCTATAAAATGTGTTTGCTTCGCAGATGATACAACTCTCATAAATACTGATATTAATCAGAATAATTTAAAAATTAAAATAGATAGTAATACCAAGAAAGCAAAAAACTGATTCTTACATAATGGGCTAATGCTAAATGAAGAGAAAAATCAGAATTTGATTTTTAGTTCTGATTGGAAGTATATCTTAAGAAATAGTGTTAAACTATTAGGAATCTTTATAGACGATGATTTGGATTGGAGTGCTCATATAGATTACTTAAGTTCTAAACTTGCTACAAGTATATTTTTAATACGCAACTTAGTTTATATGATTCCTAAAAATACCCTTAGAATGTGCTACTTTGCACTATTTCATAGCCATTTACAGTACGGAATAACTGTTTGGGGTAATTCTTCTTACGCAGATCGAATTTTTAAAATACAAAAAAGAGTAGTGAGGATACTTGCAAGAGCAGAGTATAGGGAACACTGTAAAGCTTAATTTCTGGATTTAGGTATTATGCCACTACCTTCACTCTATATATATGAGACGCTGATTGAAATTCATGCCAACAAAGGTAAGTTTAACGTAAACTCCAACGTCCATGATCACGATACAAGATCTAGAGATGCCATTAGAGTACAACGTTTTAGGTTGACAAAGAGCGTAAAAAATTCGACTGACGTTAGTTTGTATAACTTTTTGCCAGATGAAGTAAAAAGTCTTCACTTGTTATCATTTAAGCATAAAATCAAATCACACTTTTTGAAACATTGTTTCTATTCAAAAACGGAGTACTTAAGTACAGCTTTTACACAATAGTACTAGTTTGGTCAGGGCAGTTGCCTATTATAATTATATTTCATGTTTTTTTTATAATTCCACAAAGTGTGTTTGTCGTTTTTTTTAACTGTTAATATTAAATACATACATGTTTGTAATGTTGAAATTATCCAAAAAAAATTTTATATGTTTTATAAGTATTGTCACTATTCCTTTGACTTGTCAAAAACAAAACTATTTTTGTATATTGATTAAATAAATTCTATTCTATTCTATTCTATATTGAGAATATTGTAAGAATGAACCACTTACCCTTGAGTCTAATATAGCAGATTCGTTCGTTTATTGGCTTGAAATCTGTCACTGCTGATTTTATTCTTTTTGAAATGACAAAGCCACATCCGTATTTATGTCTGTTCTCACTACCCGACCAAAAGACTACAGTATCTTTCATTTCCAGAATTCCCGTTGTTGTCCATCTTATTTCCTGTATTGCTGTTATATCCATGTTACATTTTTGTAGTTGTCTAATGGTTTTCGTTGTTATCCCAGGTCTGTGCCAACTTAACACATTTCACGTTCCTATGCAAATGTCCTTATTTCGTTGCGATTGTAGTTTATATTTCCTATCCGTCTTGTTCCGAAGCAATAGTTTCTGTTTCGTGGCTCCCAATTTTTACATGTATGGAACGCCAGCCCATAGCACAGCCCCCTTTTCGGAGGACAATTTCAACCGCTCTCGTCAGTTCCCGACCCAACTTTCCACCTGGGTTGGATACTGAATCTTCAAATCGGTTGCTCGATTTAACAGGAGGCACTATCTTGAAGGTGAGAGTCGGATTTGAGTAGAAGAAGCTAAGTGGAGTAAATTGGAAGCAACTCCATGTTTTCGCTTTCTACCCATTTATTGGGTCATTTACAAATGGATAATCGATAGTCTCTCAGGCAACCATCTCGTGCATCTGGTGTATCAGCAACTAGTGTTGATTGAATTATAAAATCCCATAAATTTCATCCGTATAAAGGGTGAACTACAAGTGAAGTACGTAGTGAAGTGAGTATTGATCAGTGTAGTAGTGCCTGGTGGTTCAGGAGACTGAGAATTCGGAAATCCTGAAGAAGACATCAGAGATTATGTCGAAAGCTCGGCACAATGAAAATCAACGCGATTCAACCCGGAAGACTGGTGAGTTTAATATAATTTTTTATATTAGTGTTAATCATAGCTTTAGGTTTATTATAATACAAACGTATTTAATATAAACGTAAAAATATTTTCCCATTTTAATAAAAACCACAGCCATTTAAAATACTCCATTAAATACGACCATTGATTGGCCACATCGACTGAACGTTTCATCATCGTTTGATTTCGAAGTCAAAAAGGGGAATTAGAATGATAAATAACTCGGGAAAAGAGTGGCTCTTCCGTGCTCTCATATATTTGAAGTCTCTTTTGAAATCTTGATATATTAAGTATTAAAATTGCGCGGTGAAGGGATAATTTGTAGGGTATTTGCGTCGTTTTTTATCGATGGTTTTGACTATTTTTCTTAGAGATTTAAAGTAATGGGAAATAACAAATAAGAATGTATTTAAATTGTTTATTAAACGAATAATTTTTGTAAAATTTGTAGGTTGTTTCTTAGTATAACTCTTATAAATTTTTTTAGCATTAAACCTAATTATAAAGAATGAGAAAATAACAGTAGATTTATGAAAAAAAAATTTATTTTAAATCCTTTATAAAAGGTATATAATAAAATGCCCAAACGGCCTATCACAATTACATTACAGAACGTTTTCGGAATGTTAATTCCATCATCAGTGTTAACAGAGTGTACATGCTATGAGCCACCAAAATATATGGGTCAAAACCCTTTAAATGTTACAAATTTCTAGTTGTTTTACATTATTTATGATTTCTAGTTGTTTTACATTATTTATGATTACAAATTAGGATGTTTAAGTTACCGTTGAATTGGTAACATGGCGACGTATGACCCTACATAGGTTATATAGTGAGAACGAGACACTGAGATGAAGTGTCTTCGAGAACCTGTTGATAACAACTATCATAAAATAATCATCATAATCAACTATATATAAAATTGTGATGGCCCGTTTGGGCATTTTATTATATACCTTTTATAAACAATTTGAAATAAAATTTTTTTGTGATATATGAAATCCAGCCAGCTACACGAACTAAGTTTCCTAGTGGATAGTAGATTTATTGTTTTTGAATGCAATTAGGACTAAAGACAGAGTATGACTTAAAGATGTAATCCATCTTCTGTATAATAGAGAACTTCTCCTAAATATTATAAAAACTATCGAAAACACCTACCAAAACACATCAGTTCGCTAAATGTTGCAATAAGTATGCATCTAAACGAAGCACTGCAAGGACTTAAAAACCTAGCCCTGGACTGGATGAAATTTCCAATTATTTTTAAGTAATCTTCCTTTAGCTGCCAAGCATATACTCTTATATATTGAATTTTTTATTTTCGACGAAACAATTTTCTAAATCCTGGATTACCACTACTATAATTCTTCGTTTGAAACCTAACAAAAACAATTCAAACCCGGAATCTTATAGACCAATATACTTAACACATTCCTTATGTAAATTACTAAAAAAAATGTAAATAGACGGCTACAATTTTGTTTAGAATCAAAAAATCTAATAGTAAAGCGGTTTTAGGAAAAATAGAAGCACAACTGACAATTGAGTGTCGCTAGAATGGAATAGATGGAAATTTTTTAGCATTCGTCAAAAATTTTCTTCTTCTTCTTATGGTGCCCTACCAAATTAGTAGATGTTGGCGACAATGCTGGAATACTCTTCTCGATCTTGTGTGGCTCTAAAAAGTGCATGGGCATCGAGAATTGTCCAATCCCTTATGTTTTTAAGCCATGAGTATTTCTTTCTTCCGATGCCTCGTTTTTTTTTTCTATCTTCCCTTTCATAATAAGCTTAAAGAACTGGTACTTGAAATTTCGAAATATGTGACCCAGAAAAGCAGTTTTTCTTCTTTTTAATATTGGCAGCAATTCTCGTTCTCTGCTCATTCTATTTAATACTTCGACATTTGTTGTGTGATCTGTCCAGGGAATTTTAAGTAGTCTTCTAAATACCCACGTTTCAAAGTCCTTTAATCGGTTCATCACATTAACCTTCTATATTGGCCACTGGCCATATGGTCCAGGTTTCTACACCATATAGCAGTATGGAGTAAATGTAACATTTTACAAAGCGATATCGAAGCATTAAGTTGAGTCTGCTGTTGCTTAGCAAGGTTCTCATATTAGTAAATGCTGTTCTGGCTTGCTCAATCCTGCTACGTATCTCTATGTCTGGATCTAGATCTTCAGTTATCCAACTACCGAGATATCTGAACTTTGGGACCTTTTTGGATGTTCTTGTTGTTTACTCTTATATTCAATTGCATATTTCATGTTCTACTAACCACCATTACCTTCGTCTTTTATATATTAATCTTCAAGCCCACTCGTTATCCTTCAGTGTTTATTCTATCTATTAGTCGTTGTAGTGCTTCTTGGATATCAGCTATTATGACTGTATCATCAGCATAGCAAATATTATTAATAGTCTGTCCGTTAATTTTGATTCCATCTTGAGTGTTACTTAAGGCTTTATCGAAAATCGTTTCAGAGTAAAGATTAAAAAGGTGGGGTGACAGAACACAACCCTGTCGTACACCTTTTTCGATTGAGAAACATGATGTAGGTTCCAGTCCTACTCTCACAGATACCACTTGATTCATATAAATGTTCTTTATGATTTTAAGGTCATTATCATATATCGAATGTTCCTGGAGCAATCTTATTAATTCTGAATGAATAACACAATCAAATTCTTCCTAGTAATCTATAAAGCATAGGAAGACATAGTTTTGCTGATCTCTGCATTTCTGAAGTAGGACAGTTAAGCTATAAAGTGCTTCTCTTGTGCCAAATCCTTGTCTGAAACCGAACTGTGTGGGGCTAATGTCTCTCTCACATCTGTTGTATATTATTGTGTGAATTATCTTTAAGAAGCGTTTTAGGACCTTACTCAATAAGCTCATTATTCGGAATTGGTCGCAGCTATTAGCGTTTGGGTTTTTGGGGATTTGTATAAAGGTTGATTGAAGCCAGTCCTTGGTATTTGACTGGACCCATAAATGTCATTAAAAAGATCTACCAAGGTGTCTAAATTGTCTTCACTCAACATTGTTAAAACCTCTATGTATATGTCGTCTGGGCCTGGTGCTTTTCCCCATTTGCTCTGTTTGATTGCCCTTACAACTTCTGACTTTAATATTTTGGGGGAGGGTTCACTTTTATACTTACTTTCAGATTTTCTTCTAGTTGTGTCTGCGTATAGTTGCTGTGTGTAGTTTCTCCAATGTTAAAGTAGATCTTTGGGATCAATAATCAATTTATTGTCCTTCACAATAAATTAATTACTTAATTAATTATGTCATCTAGAAAAAAAAATTTCTAGATGACAGAAATTTTCGAGTTAAATCAAATCAGGAACTTTCAGAATACAAGAAAATGGCATACCCCATGGATCTAGACTAAGCGCAACACTCTTTTTAGTTGCAATTATCGATATCAAGAACAGTATCCGAAACCCTGTTAAAGCCATCGTATATGCAGATGAACTCCTAACCTATATTTCTCATAAGAATCTTAATATGGCATCAAACATTATTCAACGTTCTATTAATTCCCTACAAGAATGGTCTAAAACAACGGGACTGAAATTTTCTTCAGTTAAAACCAAAGTAGTGTGCTTTCTCAAAAATATCAATTTATTGCAACTCTTCCAAAACTAACACCGTATGATCAAGTTTTAGAAAACGTTGAGGAACTTAGATTTCTAGCTATGATTTTTAATTTAAAGCTTACTTGGAACAAACATATCCAATTACTTAAAAAATCATTTTTACAGAACATAAACATTTTTATGTTCAAGTACTAGCAAATCATTACTGGGCCACAGACACAACTCAGCTACTAAATATTTACAAATTCTTAATCCGCAGTAAATTAGATTATGGATCAATTGTATATAATTCAGCTAAGGAGTTAACATTAAAAAAATTAGATATTGTACAAAATACCGCACTAAGACTAGCTCTAGAACTAGTTCCAGTTGAAAGTCTTTATGTCGAAGCAAATGAATCTCCACTTTCTATTAGAAGATTACGTCTCAGTTTACAATAAGCAAACAAGCTATTAAATAATTCAAAAAACCCGGCCTACCCCTATGCTTTTTTTACACATTACCATTCTAATTACAATTAAAATCCTAATCTTCGACAATCATTTGGCAAAAGAATTAGCAACTTCACATTATCTGGTATTATGCATACCAATATTGATTATGCTGCCCCTTGGACTATACAAATTCCATATTGTTACACAGATTGGTCAACTTATAGTAAGGACAATATCCTTTATCTCTTTTTCTTTAATACTTCTACAATATTAAAAATATGTATTCATCCTGTCAACTAGTTTATACCGATGCATCAAAAACATCCGAATTGGAAACAGTAGGATCCGCCATTGTCACAGAGGATTCTGTGCTCAAGTTTCTACTAAGGACTACTTAATATATTTTGCTGAACTGTTTGCGATATCCAAGGCAGTACAACAAACTATTAATCGACCTGAAGACATAATAGTGATATTCACAGATTCCTTAAGTGCAATCCAGGGAATTCAGAAAATATATCCAAATCATCCTATTTTAGAACAAATTAAAAAAGACCTTGTGACTCAAGCATAAGCATCTACATATTGTGTGGATACCATCTTATGTGGAGATACCAGGAAATGAGGTATCTGATCAAATGGCCAAAGAAACTTGTAAAATGGAGAGATCTAATGATAGAACTAACCAAATTCCTCACTCAGATAAAATATGAAAAATGCATTAATGAGTACACAAAAAACTTATTGTTACAAATATTGTAACTTTTACCAAATAATAAATTGCCAGATCTATCAGCGAAAACACCAATTTTAGTAAAGCGAATGGATCAGGTTGTACTACATCGTATCCGAATAGGACATACCAGACTGATCCATGAACACCTACTAAGGAAGGAACTTCCTAGAATATGCTATGCCTGTGACACCAATTTAACTGTAGAACACATCGTTATAGACTGTCCATTATATCAAATGGAAAGACAAGCTACTGGACTACCAAGTGATATATATACACTCACCGGCAAAATTAACGGAACACCTTAAAATTGGGACATGTTAGATGTCTCGAATTTCCTAAACCTGTTGTCCGATTTTAGTGATTTTTTTAGTATGTTATAGATATATTATTTAAGAATATCGATGTAATAATATTGTTGCTAGACAGGTCAATGTCATTTTATACCGGGTGTAACAATCCTACTGTGTTTTTTCCTTAAAGTTCGGAACAGCCTGTGGAATATTCTAGCATATATAAAATATTGAAATTAAAACTTAATTATAGCCTCAGGCTTTTTTAACATTTTCTTTTTTGATTCATTTGCTTATGTTTGATAATAAAAAAGTTAGGTACGTTAACAACTAGCCATGTTTTTCATCAATAAATCCTCATTTTCTGCTTAGTTTAATAAACAAGCCTAAATTAGGCTATGAGAAGCTAACAATTTAATACACACACCGGCAAATTTAAAGGAACCTGTTATTAATGCAATATTTCTTTATATTTGTATTTTATAGACTATATCTACATAGCTTTGAAAGCTACTTGTCACAAGAAAGTCTTAAATGTCAAATTAATTTGTTTATTTGTATTGTGTTTTGCATTTTACAGTCATTCTGTCTGTTCATAACAAGTACAAACTTGTATTTAATTGAGCGCATAGTAAGAGACTTAAAAAAGCCGGTTTCAAGTCATATGTGCCAATAAAAGCTCCCAGACTCCATAGACACCATCGTTTAGCACGACTACATTATACATCAAAATTCGAATGATAAACACTGGAGTCAAATTCTCTTTACGGACGAGAGCCGTTTCTGTGTAAATTACATCGACGGTAAAGAAAGATTGTATCAACTCCATGGAGAACGAAATATCCCTTTCAATTTTACTACGACCGTACGTTTTGGTGGAGGTTCAATTATGGTGTGGGGCGGTATATGTTTGGGGGCAATAACAGAGTTAGTGGTGATTGATGATGGAGCATTAATAGCAGATAAGTATATCAGAGATATTCTCCAAGACCATGTGGTACCTTTTTCACCATATATTGGCGAAAATTTTATTTTAATGCAGAATAATGCGAGCCCACACGTCGCAGACTGTGTAAGATATTTCTTATTACAAGTGGTTATAACAACGATGAATTGGCCAGCTTGTTCCCCAGACCTAAACCCGATAGAGAGGATATGTGGGACATGCTAGGCAGAAAACTTAGGGCACGGGTTCCTGCTATTCAAAACAGAGAGGAAGTCACAATTGCTTTGATTGAGGAATGGGAGAGACTGCCCAACAACTGATCGATAGCGGTATCAGTAGTATGAGAAGACGAATAACTGCAGTTGTAAGGGCTCGTAGGAGAAAACACACGCTATTAAAGCCAAAAAAAAATGCATAAAAAACCAATTTAAGTTCAAACTGTACAATAAAGTTAATGCGTTTAAAATCCGTATTTTGTTGAGTCTGACATCTTTGTGTTTTATTTCTTCTTAAACAGGTTTTTATATTGTACTACCATTGTAATATAAATTCAAAATACTTCACCAACATTCGTATTATATTAATATCTAAACAGTATATAGACTAGAGAAAATACTCAGATTTTATGGTTGTTCCTTTAAATATGCTGGTGAAACTAAGAAGAAAATGAGCATTTATTGATGAAAAACATGGCTAGTTGTTAACGTACCTAACTTTTTTATTATCCAACACAAGCAAATGAATCAAAAAAGAAAATGTTAAGAAAGCCTGAGACTATAATTGAGCTTTAATTTCATAATTTTATATATGCTAGAATATTCCACAGGGTGTTTCGAACTTTAAGGAAAAAACACAGTATGATTGTTACACCCGGTGTAAAATGACATTGACCTGTCTAGCAACAATATTATTTCATTGATATTCTTAAATAATATACCTATAATATACTAAAAAAATCACTAAAATCGGACAACAGGTTTAGGAAATTCGAGTCATCTAACATGTCCCATTTTTAAGGTGTTCCGTTAATTTTGCCGGTGAGTGTATATATATAATATATATATATATATATATATATATATATATATATATATATATATATATGATATATGACTATAAAGTGCGCTTTAGACAGTGCGGATTGTGACAAAATTATTACGTTAATTATTAGGATTATAATCAACTTTATAAAATCTTAATAATTTGTATTTTATATTAATAATATAATATATTACAGTCTCTATTGTACCACCGCTAATAACCTTCTATAATTGATACGAGCTATTCCCAAAAAAAAATCTACTAAAACTTGGGGAATCTTGGCGATTCATTGAGTCCCATGCTTTTGAATTTGATTATGGATGAAATCATCAAAAGCATTTACAATAGAAGAGGATACAGAATGGGAAACAAAGAAATAAAAATACTCTGTTGCGCAGACGACGCAATATTGATAGCCCAAGATAAAGATAGTCTGCAAAGACTGGTCCCCAGATTTAACATAAAAGCAAAAGTAATATGAAATTAATCTCAGAAAACTAAAACAATAGTAGTCAGCAAAGAACCAATCAGATGTAAAATAGAGACGGATGGCAGCAGAATTGAATAAGTAATGGAAATAAAATACCTGGAAACTATACTGTCTAGCTATGATAACCTGGATGAAGAAGTGAGAGATCACGTACACAAAAAGCTGTAACGAAAATATTTTGCCTACCACATGGAGTATTAATATATTGGGTAGAAAATTGGGGACAAAAATTATGGGGGTGGAGATAGGGCAAGCAAAATAATCGAAACATATGAGTAGCGTCTGTTCAAAAGGTCGTACTTTCACCATAAATAAACTTTACAATAACTTAAAAAAACTGCCTGTTCACATAATTTTCTTTTTATAACATATTTATCCATTTGAAGAAGTTGCAAAATTGAAATGGAGATTTGCCGGACACAATATAAGACAAAAAGAAGACCGATGGAACAAAATTCTTATAAGTTGGAGACCGTGGGAATATAAAAGAAGCAGAGGAAGGCCCCAAATGAGATGGGCAGATGATATCAAGAAGCACGTGGGCTCTAGGTGGATGACTGTAGCGACAGACAGAGAAGAAGGGAAAAGGATTGGGGAGGCCTATGTCCAAAGATGGAACGAAGAAGGCTAATTAGATAGATAGAATATATTTATATATACATTAATATGAAGGTTAAAACTACAATGTGATGTATATTTTTCAAAATAAAAGAAACGACCTTTTGATTAGTCAATGTTAGAAAATATGGCTTTTAATTTGCCACTTCTGAAAATAAGGCCTTTTGACTAGACCTTAGAAATACTTTTAAAATTAAATATTTAAAAAAATCATCCTTATACTCTAATGTCTCCAATATCTGGTTCCATGCAAACACATTCACTGTCTTCATTATTATTTTCCTCATTGACGGTATTGTGCTCACTCAGAAGAATATTTCTATACCATTGTAAATCTTCAATCAAGCTCCAATCATCAACAAATTGTTTAACTAATAATGATGTGACATCTTTTTTTTATTCCCATTGAGACCCTTACCTAGTGGTTGATCTTGCTTTACCACGCTTCAATAGTGATTCAAATTTTTCTCCTCCTGATTCAAAGCGATAGTTTTCAAATGCACAAACTTTTACATCTTTGAATCGACCACTTGGACCTTTAATTTTTCTAATTTTGATTCTCTTGGCAGATTGAATTTGTGCAAGCTTTTTGTAATGTAGCTCCAATTTTTTAATATCTTGGAGTGAGCAATCAGTACCCACATCATGAACATTTCCATGTTTCTTTATAATGTCTATGTAGTCTGTCCTGTGTGAAATGATGGGTTTTTTTCTAATGTCTTTTTCGATTCTTCCGAAGATACGATCAGCAGGTAAGAAGCTATGCCCACGGATTGGAAAAGTTATAGAGATTTCTTCAATTGTGTTATTGCCATTAGCGAGCCAGTATATTAATAAATGTAGGATGTGACTATTTTTATTCTGACCGGCACATCCGTCACAGTAAAAAATTAGTGATGTGACATTTTCCCCTATTTTTAACTTAGCTAAGTATGCCAGCAATCCAGAGCCAATTTCTACACATCCACGAAAAGCCTGCGTCTCATCCAATAAAAAGAAATTAGGTTCATTTTTTTCCACATCGGTAATACAAAAGTTGTAAAAAACTGATTTGTCTACTGTAGTATGCATCCTGTATAGGGGTTCTACGTAATGGTAATATCTTCTGCAAATAAAAACATAGTCTTATGCTGTTAGCTACTGGTTTCTTCAATGATTCGTAGAAAGCATTGGACCTTAGTTTGCGAACTCTTTTTTCTACAATCAAAGTTTGTTTCTTTACGCTATCAGTTTCATTTTTAATTTTATTAGACCACAATATGCACACACTGCAGGCATCAGTATCTGGGGCCTTGGATCTAATGTTAAATTCAATTAAAAATATAATTTAAAACATTGTGCGGGAAACTTTTAGATTGCTACAAACACAAAGGTCATAGTATCTAAGTTTAACTGCTAGTTTAACAGCATTTAATTCAGATGACAGATAGATCATTTTGCTTTTTAATCTGTTGTAGTGGCTTTCTTGGCAGGTAACTTTCTCAGAAATTCTCTTAAGCTGTCTTTTTTATCTCTCGACTTGGCTGATTTCCTATCCCCACCACGGTTCTCTTTAGGTGTTTCTCCTTGACTTAGAGTCACATTTAAGTTTCGATGCCTTTTTTCACCAATTGAAAATGTTTTTGAAACACTTGTTTGCACACTAATGCCATTTTTTATTTATGTGGAGGTGATAAGTGCAACTAACCTTCCGATTTTTCGACGTTGCTCTTGGACTAGATTTTCTACGATTTTGTGGCTCGTATGGTACTGATAGTCTAGACAGATAAACATCTTGTTTTACTTTTGTACGCCGTTTAAAAAACAACTTTCTGTTTTTTATGATGTCTTGTACTGTCAATGTTTTACATTTAAAAGTTTTTGAAGTCTTGTGATTACACGGGCATGTATAGTTAATGCACAATGGATCTTTATCATCGTAGATCCTAAAAAGATAGAAAGACAAAGTTAATTTATGTATTTAAAATACTAGAAGAATAAACTAAACTATGATAAACGTAACTTACTTTTTACGGTATTCCGAACGATCTTTACGCTTTTTATTCCTTGAGCCTGTATTCAAGGACTCCATCAAACTTTACTGGTCCATATTATTTACTTTTTTTTGTGTATTTTCTTAACAAAAACGTAAATTCTTAAAATCTTCATAGGTCCTTTTTACTGAACTTTTTCTAAAAAATGTTTTTATACCCTACAAATATCTTTTAACTTGATTATCTATAAGGATTATATTTCTTGATAACCGCCTAAATACTTTCAGTATGTAGTAATCATCGATAGTGTGTAGTTGTGAATTGCCGGCTTTAAAATATTTGGCGATAGTACTTATTGTGATAAAGTTTACAGTTTTTATAAGATGTCCGAATTCGGAATACGATTTGCTAAGTAAGTAAATATTTGTTAAAACGTATACAAAAAAAATCTTTTTGTGTTTTCTTTTAGAAAACACATTTATATTTCCATTTAGATTTAGATTTATAAATTGGATAAATTATTATTTTATAACTAGAGTTAGGCAATTTGATTTTAGTGTACAAAATATTGTACGAAAGGAAAATGCCATACTATTTATTTTTAGGGGCTTTTCATTGGAGGATACACTTAGTATGTTAGAAGATGATGAAAATTTACTACCAAATGTAGATAGTATTACTTTGATGCCTCCAATAAATGCATGTGATATCCTAACAATCAATCCTAAGTATATAATGTTAATGAATAATTTACCTGAGTCGCAATTACAAGCTTCTGCTGAAATAAATGTGCAAAATAGTGACGGTGACGCATTAGTAACCCATTCTCAAGTTAATATTTCATTACCAGAGCAGTTAGAAAAAAGAACAGTTAAAGGGTCTAAGAAAAGAAATCTACCACTGGGTAAAAGAAGACATTCAGATAGAAGACCAATGTATCATTGTAAACGAATTTCCAGAACAACATGATTCTAAGGGTACCCTTGAATGGTTTATTTATCCTTTTTTTTATGAAGAACTGATACACTTGATAACATCAAAAACTATTCGATATGCTTCACAGAAGAATCGCCAACAAGAAGTTCGAGAATATGAAGCCACAGCTTTTGGGTTTGCACCACAAGCAGTTTTGGAACTGTCATATTGAGTGGATATGTTAACATTCCTCACAGGAGAATGTTTTGGCAACGTGATAGAGATGCCAACAATCAACTTCTGACAGAAGCTCTTACGAAAGATAAATTTTAATTTATTATATCAAATTTTCATCTGACAGATAACTTAGCAGGAGTTAAACTAATTCATCTTGTAAAGCGGTATTCACAGAAGGAGAACTAGACGATCCAGGAATGAAACAAAATAGACAATCTTCCTGTGTAATACTAGTAGTATTTATCATTTCAGGTAGAATAACAACATCTCGTACGTGAGTCTAATGTAAACATGGGCGGAGTAGATCGTAGTGATCAAAATATTAGTCTTTACCGCATTTCTATTCGCGACAAAAAATGGTATTTTTCATTGATCAATAAATGCATTGACATGGCTGGTCAGAATGCCGGGCAACTTCATCGTTTGTATGGAGGAAAACTGGACCAATTATCATTTAGAAGACGCATTGCAACATCATTGTTACAACAAAATAAAAAGCTTACTTCCTTTTCTCGAGGTTGTCCATCGGCCAATGAAAACATTGACATTCGCTATGATCGAGTAGACCATTTAGTAATTCCACAGGAAAAACCAACTCAATGTGGTTTGTGTCACGATAGAGCAAAAATGAGATGTTCAAAATCCAATGTATTCTTACGTGTTAAATGTTTTGTTTCATACCATACTGAAACTTAATACTCTCCCTTGGTAGAAAAAGGGCCAATGTCCAAAATGTGCTATAATGAGTTAATATCACTACTAAAATAGGCCACTTGCATATATTCATCAGAAAAAAAGCCAATGTCCAAATAAATTTAGTTTTCAAGTTATGTTTATCTTAATTTGGTTAAAGTCCATTTCCATTAAAATGAAAAAAGGCCAATGTACATCTCACTGGAGTTTGGCCCCTTAGTTATTAGTTTAACCTAAGGGCCAATGTCCAGCTTCCTGGACATTGGCCGTGTTCTCATTTCTTTTGTGGACATTGGACCTAACCACGCCGTAACTAAGACATTGTGACATATTATGTTTTTCTAACCTCAAAAAATTTACCAGGCTGTGGTGTGATGTTTTGCATTTCTTACTAAGATATTATTGTACAATATGAGTAAAAGAACTCTAAAAATATTAGAAAACTGTACGTTGTTTTCTAAAAATGGTAAGTTATTACTATCATTTCTAAAAATAAAAATTATTATATTTGATTTATTTTAGCTGGCGAAGCCGAAGGTGCTAGTAGAAGTAAATTAACGTCCACAAGTGGGTTTCCCCCTGACTTAGATTATACCGTCAGTAATAATATAATACCATTACGTTCTTTAACTCCTAGTAAATGGGTAAGTAAATAAAGTACTTGTGTACTTTCTTAGTTGTTTCTCATCAATTTTGTTTTCTATTTTCTGTGGATAATTCACGATTCATGTTTTAGGTATTTTCTAACAAGGAAGAATTCTTTGGGGAGCAAAGTTCTAAAGAATTAACAACATTAAAGGAAATTCCTTAGAGGTAATAATTTACTTCATAAAACTTTTGTTGGTAGGCATATTATTATTTACCTACTGACGAAAACTTGACATGGAAAACTATAAATTAGTTCGGTTGATTTTTTCACACACATTGTGGCCTAGAAGACCCTGATTATACGTCATCGGAGAGTTTAGATGGAGGAGAATATCCGGTTACAACAGAGTTTGAGGTAAATATTTATTATTATTGATATCTTTTAGATTCATTTTACAATTTTTAGATACAAAATGAAATTGGCAACGTTGATGATAATATTGATAATGAAATGTTACAAGATAGAAATGAAAACACCCCTGGAAAAGATAGGACAAGGAAGCGAATAAGGAATAACAAATCCTGGAAGGAAAATAAAAGAAGAGAACTGAAAGAGAAAGATAAAGAGTATGTCTCTAAAAAAGGAGTTATTAAAAAGGAAAAGCAAATGAAACGTCCATGTGATTGCAGGAAAAAATGTTATCAAAAATTCACTGAAGAACAAAGAAAAAGATTGTTTGAAGGATTTTATAATTTATTAAAAGATGGACAAGATCAGTATATAGCAGAGACCGTCAAAGAAACGACAAAACAAAGAACAAGAATTAGAAAGGAATGTGAAAAGGCGGACGGCATTAGCCGGAGGAAATTTACTAGAAATTATTTTTTAACTACTGATGAAAACCAGTCTATTGAAATATGTCAAGCGATGTATCTTCAAACGTTTGATTTAACTTTAAAAAAAGTAAGAATAATTGTCGAGAAAAAAAGAGCTAGTTAATCTAATATCTGCCCAATGGATGGGAGTGGAAAGTATTTCAAACATTCTAAAATCCAGGAAGATAGAAAAGATGTAATTAGGAAACATATTAAGAGTTTTCGGCTTATAATAGCCACTATTCCTGGGAAAGTACTTCCAATAACTACCTAAGTCCCGATCTTTCAGTGGCAGAAATATATCGTCTTTATTGTGAATATTGCCGAAACAATAATATAAACCATGAAAAGGAGTCAATGTATAGAAAAATATTCAATGAAGACTTTAATCTTTCCTTTCACAGCCCGCAAGTGACACTTGTGCTAAGTGTGACCAGTTTAATGTAAGTCTAAGAAGTATGGAAAGTAAGCAACTAACTAACGAAGAAGAAGACGAACAGCTTTTAATGGAGAGGGAAAAACATTTAGATTTAGCTGAGACTGCTTACAAGCAAAAGTCGTTAGACAAAGAACGAAACAAAGTAGACCAATTATTTGTGGTTGCTTCTTTTGACTTAGAAAAATGTCTACCAATCACATACCTCCGGTGTTTCGTTTTATAAAAGGCACTATGGACCTACAACTTAACAGTATTTGAGACTACCACATTGGGCAATGTGGGAATTTGTTTCCTATGGAACGAGACAGTGACTGCTCGTGGTGGGCAAAAAATAGCTTCATGTGTAAGAAAATTTATTTTGTCGCTACCAAAAGAAGTAGAAATGCTCAATTTGTACAGTGATTCTTATTCTGGCCAAAACAGAAACATTTTTGTATCCACAATAATATTGTTAGTGATGGGTGAGATGAAAAAATAGGAAAAAGTTTGAAAGAAGTACATTATAAATTTATGGAACCTGGCCACACCCATATGGAGGCCGTCACAATTCATGCGTCCATAGAGACAGCTAAGAAAAAGACAACATCTGAAATTGAAGTTCCACACGATTGGAGCAATTTCATAACAAGTGTACGAAAGACTCCTCCCCTTCAAGTTGTAGAGATGGAAACAAAAAAGATTTTTTAAATTTTAGTAGAGTACTATCAGAAAAATTAGTACATCGTAAAAAGATTGATGATGGGCAAGCTGTACCATGGATGCAAATAAAGTGGTAAAAATATACTCAAAAACATAAGTACCAATGCTTTTGCATTGGTACTTATGTTTTTGAGTATATTTTACTCAAAAATATACTCAAACAAAAGTTTTGCAGATGAGAAGGCTTTAAAAAAAATTGATTTAAGGAGGGGTTCTACTAGAAATCGAAAAAACGAAATGGAAATTGAGCAACCAGAACTCATTAATTCAGAACCTTTGCCTCTAGCCGACATTAAAGTAAAAGATTTGTTGGGTTTACTACCGTACATTAGTGAATACAACAGGCCATTTTATCAAGATCTTAAAAAATCAAATGACATCGATGCTGACATTATTCCAGTTCCAGACATCAACGACTAAGATATTGTTTAATTTAATTTCTTTTTTTTGGTTACATTTAATTTGTATTTTGTATGTATGTTAAAAAATAAAGAATTTTCTTCTAAATCATACTATTTTACTGCTCTGTTGCAGGGCCAATGTCCCATTCCGGCAAAATCTGCACAGGGCCAATGTCCATGTTTTCTGGTTATAAAGAAAAATAATAAAAATAGTATTCAGTGCAATGAAGCTTGACATATATTAATACATATTAAAAAAAAACACCACAATATTTCATCAACCAATTAGATATTTGAATAAACAACATACTCTAAACCTTTTTTTTTGTCTTTATAGAGGGGGGTCTGGAATCTCAGTCCAGGACGCCGCCTGAAAACTAAAAAAAAAACCTAAAATAAATAACTAATCTAAAACATACTCTAAACCTGTTAACCCAATTTTCTCTAAACAGTAAAAATGGACATTGGCCCTTTTCTATCAAGGTACAGAATAATAGTTTATATGCCTAGTGTACCATATTTTGTACAGTATTTTTTTTTTTACTTGTGTTTCATAATTATTTTGTTTTTACGATAAATATGTTTTTGTTAATTGATATAACACGTAAATTTAGAGAAAAATATTAAAAAATATTTTCATGTAGGTTTTAGGCATATATGAGTTAAATTTTAAAAATAAAGGAAAAAGAAGTATTAAAAAGATCAGAAAAATATAAAGTAACTGTTTATTATATAGCAAGAAGTTCCGATTCAAAACACACAAATATAGAAAATAATTTTAATCTTTTAGTTACGACAGAATTAAAAATTATGTTTGCACTGGGTCGTTAGTTGGAGATAATGTAATCTCCCAATTCACACACAAAACAGTGGCATAATTAAAAGTGATCTTTCCAGAAGGGCACACTAACGCTATTCTCGGAATACGGTAGTAGGAAACTTTTCCAGACTAACTAAATTAAACTTGAATGATAAATGTTTCTCGACAGATAACTTTTGAGACGCAAATAGTCACTTATTAAATGTGGGCACTGTTTTTGAAGTATATATTGCAAAAGTTTTTCTGCCGACTATGAAAATTTCGAGCGAATATCTCTACCGAAAAAAATAACACCAAAATGTTGAGTAGCATTAAATACATCTTTAACATCGTAATTTAAATGGAAATTGTAGTAAAAATAAATAGAATACGACGAAGTTTTTTTATTTTTGTATTGAATAGTTCAATCGACAGAGACAAAAATGCAACAGAATTTTTAAAAATCATCTTTTTTTTATTTATTTAATAAAACTCCAACAGGAATCTTATGAATATTGCTATCTGATAATTTACTATGATCAATAAGCAGGTTAGTTCTATATACAAATACTACAAGAAACTTATCTAAGGTTCATCATCATCATCATCCAGCCCCATTTTTACATCCATTGTTGGATATAGGCCTCCTCCAAACGTCTCCAGTTCTCTCTATCTCTAGATACTGCAATCCAGTTTGTTTCTATTCTCCTTAGGTCGTCGGTCCATCGGGTGGGTGGTCTGTCTTGACTTCGCTTGTCGGCTCTTGGTCTCCACTCCAATATTCTCTTCGTCCATCTTCCGTCTTCCATTCTAGCAACATGTCCAGCCCACCTTCACTTTTGTTTATTGATTCGCAGTATAATATCGTCTACGCCAGTTCGCCGGCGTATCTCCTCATTTCTCACGCGATCTCTTAAGGTTAGGCCCAGCATTGATCTCTCCATTCGCCTTTGTGTTACCCTCAGTTTTTCGGCAGTAGCTTTCGTTAAAGTTAGGGTCTCTGCTCCGTAGGTCAAGACTGGTAAGATGCATTGGTTAAATGCCTTCCTTTTCAGATGAATTGGGATATTTGTTTTAAAAATGTCTCTCATCCTTCAATATGCCGCCCACCACAACGTGATTCGTCTATTTAGCTCGCAGGTTTATCGCTTTATCTAAGGTTATATTCAGCAATATTCCTTTGGCTCTAATACATTATAGTACTACTAGCTAACGTGTACACTTTAGTCGCACTTTGCTCTGCTTTTTCACTTTCACTCACTTATAGCAATAACTCAAACGGCTTCGTTCTCTTAAGTCTTCTTATCTGGTTGGCGTTGTCTAGGAGTTTGATGGCCTCGACATTCACGTGGTTGGAGAGCCTTTGGTCATAACTCTGGCCAAACTTACTTATTGTCTGGATAACCGTATCCATCTGGAGGTCTCGATGAAGATCACAGTTTCTGATGTACCATGGAGCGTTAACGATGTTCCTTAATACTTTATTCTGATATCGTAGTATATGTTGGATCATACTTTCTTTTGTACAGCCCCATAGCTGTATTCCGTATGTCCATATCGGTTTAAGGACTTGCTTATACAATAACAATTTGTTATAAATAGACAGAGTGGATTTTTTCCCATCAACCAGTACATCTTTCTGAACTTAATTTCTAATTCGTCTTTTTTTTTCTTAACATGTGCTTTCCAACGTAGCTTGGAATC
This sequence comes from Diabrotica balteata, assembly GCA_918026665.1. Taxonomy (NCBI): domain Eukaryota; kingdom Metazoa; phylum Arthropoda; class Insecta; order Coleoptera; family Chrysomelidae; genus Diabrotica; species Diabrotica balteata. The sequence continues at coordinate 41,861,006 of OU898284.1, forward strand.
TAACGTCATACCCAAATATTTTGCCGTATTTGCATAAGATATTTGGTTTCTATTTATACTAACTGAGATATGTTGTTCTCTTTTGTTATTAAAATTGACATGAACAGATTTTGTTTCATTCAATTTGATATGCCATCGGCTGGTCCAGATGGTAATTTGTTTAACAGAGTTCTGTAGCATGGTAGCTGCATCCTCGTGGTTTTATCCGACTGCTTAAATTGCATGTGTCGTCTGCAAATGTCGCAATTGTGTTAGGTTCTAATGATGGAATATCGCTGGTATGGAGCAGGTATAGCACTGGCCCCAGGACACTTCCTTGTGGAACTCCAGCTTTAACTTCTCTTAATTCTGAATATGCTTCCTCATATTTAACTCGAAAGTATCTGTCGGATATATATGATTCTAGTAGTTCAGATATTGTTTTGGTAAGCAGCATCTCATTTTATGATATAGTCCGTCATGCCACACCTTGTCAAAAGCCTGCGCTACATCGAGGAAATTGCGGAACAAACTTTTCCTTCTTATAGAGCTTTTTCTATTATATCTGTTATTCTATGCACCTGATCTATCGTTGAGTGGCTTGCTCTAAACCTAAACTGATAATTAATAAGTAGATTTTTTTCCTCTATAATCGGTTTTAGTCTCTTTAACAGTAATTTTTCGTATAATTTAGACATGACAGGTAACAGTGAAATAGGCCTATATGAAGAAGCTTCTTGTGGAGGTTTTCCTGGTTTTAGTGTCATTATAATTTCTGCCACCTTCCATATCTTTGGTACGTACCTCAGCCTAAAGGAAACGTTTATAAGATGTGTTAATTTTATAATATATAATATATAATATATAATATATAATATATAATATATATTATATATTATATATTATATATAATATATAATATATAATATATAATATATAATATATAATATATAATATATTTATAACACTTCCTTAGTAATTAGATCAAATCCATGAGCTTTCTTTGGATTTATATTTTCTTTTATTTCCAAATATACTTCTTTTGGAGTTACAAGGCTAATCTCCATTTCGTCTTGATCAAGGAGCTCCCTGTTTCTTATTTCTTGTTATTCATTTGGTTGAAAAGTATTTTCTAGGTGGTCAGCAAACCTGTTAGCCTTTTGTATATTGCTTCTTGACCATCTACCATTAGTATTTCTAATTGGTGGATACTGTAAGATTGGCAGATTGGCCTTTTTAATCGTTTAGTAGCCTTCCACAAAGAGTAATCAGTAGCGCTATCATTTGATAGTTTACTTAGGTACATGTTAACCGATTCGTTTTTAATTTTTTGAATTTCTCGTTTTAATTTTTGTGTGGCATTATTTAATCTAGTTTTATTAACTGCTGCTCTAGAGTGATGCCACTTGCGTCGTAGTTTTCTTTTTTCGGTTATCATTTCTCTGATTTCTTTCGGGTAGTTATTTTCTTTTATTTTTTTGACATTGTTCGTGCTGTTGTTCCAAGCAGCTTGTTGTATATTTTTATTGAGTAATTCTACTTCTGCTTCTAGTTGATCAATGGTTCTTAATGGAACTGAGAGGTTAATCTTCTCTTCAAGGTCTATCTGGAAACTTTCCCAGTCAGTATTTTTGTTAACAAGTCTAGGGGGCTTTCTTTTTTGATAACAGTGTCACTGAGTGTGAGAATAATTGGAGAATAGTCCGAGTTCATATCCAATGCCTCTTCTATCTCTATGTAATTTGTAGAAATATTTCTGAATACAAAGAAGTCGATAATGTCTGGAATTTTATTTGTGTCAGTAGGCGCGTATGTTGGCTTTCCCGTTGATACTGTGTCTCATTTTATGTATTTTATTGCTTCTAAAAATTCTTTCCCTCTGGTTGTAGTCAATCGTGACCCCCAATGCGTATGTTTTGCATTGAAGTCTCCTCCAAGGATAAATCTATGGATTTGTCCGGAATATCTTATATTGTTTGTTAACTCGCCGTTTATTTTTATGCCCTTATTTGCATTTTTCATACATTTGTTAAATATTTCCTCTCCAAGTAGTATATTTCTTGTTTTCCATAAATTCGTTTTCCCCTTTCTCCTGTTAGTCGTCGTAATGAAATCATTCCTGTTCTGAGCCATAATACTATTTCTATGAGCTGTATGGTTTTAAGTTTATCAGTAGGGTGCTAACCTGGCTGTAGACCTAGCTCAATGACAAAAAATATCGAGACCGCAAAAGACTATACGATACTGGTTTTCACAAACTGACACTGCTGTGCCAAATAGATGACTGAAAAAAAGTCGTTTGAAAAATTTGCTCATATGTCATTTATGACCACCTTGTAATGTTTTCCATAATAAATAATACATAGCTCTGTTCCATTACACCCCGTTTCCTTTTTTTTATATGTGAAATACACTAAGCCTCTAATTTTAAATGTACAAACACATCTGAATTTTTAAGCTCTAAATTATTACTATCCCGTTTATACGACCAGAAACAAACAATTATATATATTATCGATATAATTTTCACAGTCGACTGCCATTATATAGAAAATCACAGCACAAAGTATTACATAATGGAATAAATTTAAATTTTAACTGAAAATATAAACCTTTATTACACAAAATCGCTGTGGTGTTAATAAATGATATTTATGGGTATAATAAAAACAATCAGGCTCCGCAGATTGTCAAATAAATGCTTTGTGCAAAAAATTTATTCCACATCGAAGGTGTATTGACCGAAAATCCAAAAAATACATGGGTGTTGGATCTACCCTATTAATATCGTTATAAGTTCATAGGAGTAAAAGATATATTAATACAGTTGTATAGAAATTTTACTAATGACAGCAAGAGATTGGGAAGGACGAATAAAGTATTGCAATTTTTTACTGTAGTATCCGCCAGAGACATTGATCAACATCTTTTATAGTGTATTTTTATGTATGAGAGAGTAATAAAACAATAAATTATGTATGCAAATCCCTAAACTGTTGATACGGGTGACTCAATGAAAAACAGATATTTGTCAACAAGTTTACAGAAGTATATAGGAAAACAATTTTAAATTGAGTATGACCACCAGGTATAAAGGTTGGAGCAGAATAGAATACAATAGTTGTGAGGGTTACTAATCCCTAAATAAGGTTGCCAGTGTCGGAGTGATGGAGGTTAACAGGTACTAATGAATTTGCAAGAAATGTAAGATGTTTATTTTATTGGTTATATATAACCAATAAAAGTTTAATAAGTAGCTACCTATTTGCAAAATAAAGTTTAATTCTTTAGATTAAATAAAACGTTTTATTTTTTTTTTTAAATGAGTGCATTCCACGAAGTAAGGGTTTCAACAATCAAACATTTAATTCTTTAATTCCAGGAATCTACGACAGTAATTGACTAGATAATTACCTTCTAAACTTATTCCACAGAAAATGTGATAGTGGGTTTTTCCATTTTGTAGGAAGGTCCAAGTGGCGTATTCAAAATTCTTAACAGTTCACTAAAAGTAGGTACTTCAGTTGCAAGGTGCAGTTTATTGTGTATACTAGTGTTATGGAAAATTTGGAAGTGCCGTGTAAACGCCGAAAAATTGGTCCTTTAACAGTTAATGAAAAAACATTAATATTTAATTGTTTTAAATCATTTACAGACAAACGTTTATGTGAAAGTGTTGATGAGACCGTTGAGTTAGTTAGCATTACACTTGGTGTTAGGAAATCTACGATTTACAGAGTTATTAAAGAAGAGAAATGTGGTAGTTTTCAAATGCCACGTAATGCTCCAGGGAAACCAAAATTTCAAATAGAATATCATTTTAAAGAAGGTCTTCGACGGAAAGTGCATGATTTCTTCTTTAGACAAGAATTTCCAACATTGGATAAAGTTCTTGTCTCAGTTCGAGATGATAAGGATTACCCAGAAATGAGTCGAAGTACGTTATGGAAACTTTTAAAAGAAATAGGCTTCCGCCGGAAAAAGAATCCCAGAAAGTCTATTTTATTAGAAAGAAGCGATATTGTCATATAGAGAAGACATTTTCTAAGAACCATAAAATAAATGAGAAACAAAAAAGAAAAATACTTTATCTTGATGAAACATGGATCAACGAGGGTCATACACCAAATAAATTTTGGTAGGATAAAACTGTTACAAGTCAAAGGCACGCTTTTGTAAATAACTTATCTACTGGTTTAAACCCACCATCAGGAAAGGGACGCAGGCTGATAATAGTACACATTGGCAGTTCAGACGGTTTTGTTGAAGGTGGTATATTAACTTTTGAATCAACTCGTACCGGTGACTACCATGAAGACATGAACGCTGATGTCTTTCAAGAATGGTTCGAACAAATGATAGATCTTCTTCCTAAGAACTGTGTAATAGTAATGGATAATGCAAGTTATCACTCCAGACTTATAGAAGGACTGCCCACAACCAAGTGGTTAAAAAAAGACTTGCAGAATTGGCTGAGTTCAAAAAATATTACGTACCATCCCGGATCTATAAGAAAGGAATTTTATTCGTTGTGTGCCCTTCATAAAGAAAAATTTAAAAAATATGAAATTGATGAAATTGCCAAAAATCGTGGAATGACAGTACTTAGATCCCCACCATATCATTGTGAATTAAACCCGATTGAACTGGTATGGGCACAGATAAAGAGTGAAGATTCAAGAAAAAATACCACTTTTAAAATTCATGATGTTAAACAGTTGTTTTTGGATGTCGTAAATAATGTAAAACCTGAAAACTGGGAAAAGGCAGTAAATCACACTATTAAAGAAGAGGAAAAAATGTGGAAGCTCGACAATATTACTGATAAAATGATCGAGCCAGTTATTATAAATCTTGGTTCTGAAAGTTCATCTTCTGAATCTGATTTGGATTTGTAACAAGTAGCTGTAAGTTTTATATTAATATTTTTATTCATCTATTTAACATACCTTAGACGGTTTTAAAAACTCTTTTTCTCTTTTGTAATTTTTAAAAATTAAAAAAAATGTGAATTTTTTAAAACCCTTTTTAATGTAGTCCAGTCAGTTCTAATATAGTGTGTGATAAAAGAGGTCACTTTTGTTTACATACACATAACACTTTATAACACTGAAATAATTCATTTATTTTTTACAATTATTCAAAGTAATTCTTCAATTAATCTTGAGCACGCCCATGGAGTGGTCGAAGGTACCAGTTAAAATTATGCTAATTACTCTCTCGTTCATAAAAATAAACTATAACAAGCTAATGGCTGCATTATCTGCATTTTATGATCACAAAGACCATCAATAAATATTTGAGAAGCCAACTTTCCCATCACGTCTTCAGCAGCTGTTTAATAAGCATATGACACTACTCTGGCAATTTATATCACATTCTTGAAAAACCTTATATTACTTTTGCCTTCGATTTTTAAACTCTGACTGGTAGACATTCTCCAAGTGTTTGTGACCATGTCGCTTGTTTAGTGTCTCCTAAAGTTGTTCGAAATCATCTATCTTCTCTATAGCTATGGTCTAAAGCAGGGGTTCTCAAACTGTCAATTGCGATCGATTGGTCGATCGCGAGTGCTTTTTGGGTAGATCTCGAGAAGAAAAAAAATTTAATAAGTAGGTAGGTAACTAAACTACTGTCAGCAGAGTTAAACGTTTTTATTATTACTGAACTATACAAATACATAGAATGCTTGACTAAGCATCATTGCAATTCAAAGAAGTGGGGACAACAAAATACTGTCCACACAGCATATTTTATATTTACATATATTAACTAATTATTTTATTAATTCAATATTTATTATAATTATTAATCAAATTTGGGATGATATTCTATCAACTACAAAAATGTATTACGTAATAAAATAACACTGCTTGCGGCAAAATGTGGCTTTATCAAAGGAACGCGCGGCACTTGTCAAAGAAAAGCCGTGTTGTTTCTAGACGAGAGACAGTACAGTCTAGTTTCGGGCGGCGCGTTTGACGGGAATATTCGAGACTTTCGTTCACGCCGATATAAATGTTGCGCCTGCAGGAATTAGAGTTATTCTGAATTGTAACTTGATAGCGATCCTACGTCGATACAAAGTTTATTAGTAAATAGTGGAAAATGAGTGCAGTGAAGAAATCTAAAACGTATCATTTTAATAAGGATTGGGAGGAAGAATTTTTCTTTTCTATGGTGAAGGATAAGTGCATTTGTGTTATTTGTCGTGCGTCAGTTGCAATACCTAAGCGTGGTAACTTAGAGAGGCATCATAAAACGGTTCATAAAAACTATGAAAAGGATTTTCCGCCACAGAGTGAATTAAGAAAACGAAAAGTAAGTGATTTGATATCTTGTTTGAAAAAAGAACAATCCATGTTCACAAGACCAGCCAAACAATCAAAAGCTGCTACGATCGCGTCATTTAAAATATTTCATATTTTGGCGAAACACAAGAAACCATTTGAAGATGGATCGGCGGTGAAGGAAGCATTTATTGAAGCGTTGTCCATGGTTCAAACTTACATGTACCTTATTGTCTTTTATCTCCACAGTAATTTTCTTTTTTTTTTCTTTTTTCTTTTCAATATATTTCCGTGTTCAAAAGACGAAATATCGGCAGCGACTTCGTCAAAATATCATCCAAAGAAGAAATCCCAGAAGTGATCTTAAAGCTTTTAAAAGAGATGTTGGCAGAGACTTTTCAGTGAAGAAATATCTTTAGAAATTTTATTTTCTAAAGTACCAATGTGCATAAAAACTTTGAAAATATCAGCAGAAACTTTTGAAATACCACAGGAAACAACTTTACTTTCCAACAATATGATTATCAAAAACTTTAAAAATCGACGAAATTGCAACAGCTAACTTATCCTCAAATACATAAGTTTCTGGATCAAAACACTCTTATTCCAGGACGTCTCTCAGATATTATGTTAATTAAGCGTTTTTTTCAACAGAGTTTAATTGAACCTTGAAAGCATTTATTGAAGCGGGTGAGACTTTATTGGGAGATTTTAAAAATAAAACAGAAATCATGTCTGCTATTAGAGAACTTCAGTTATCTCGTCCGACTGTCACAAGGCGTATTAAAGTCATGAGTCAAAACATCGCAGATAAACTAAAACATGATATCATGGAATGTACATACTTTTCTTTACAGTTCGACGAATCCATCGATAGGACAGACACTGCCCAGCTGTGTATTTTTATTCGGATGGTATTCAATGACATGTTGGCTAAGGAAGAATTTTTGACAATCATTCCTCTGAAGGGGAAGACATGTGGCGAAGATATATATGACGTTTTCTTAAATTTTGTAAAAAACTACGAGCTACCAATATATAAATTAATGTGCATTACAACCGATGGAGCACCAGCAATGACTGAAAACAAAAACGGTTTTGTAGCATTGTGTCGAGCTAATGAAGAATTCCCTTCATTTTTTTCATTCCATTGCATTATACATCAACAAGTTTTCTGTTTAAAAGTTTTAAACACGGAGGAAATTATGGGCATTGCAACAAAAATTGTGAATTCCATCCGTGCACGTAGCTTGCAACGGCGGCTCTTTTAGTTGCAGTTGGAAGATAGGGAGTCAGCTGAACACACTGATTTAGTTCTTCACACGGACGTCAGGTGGTTGAGTCGCGGAAAATTCCTAGAAAGGTTTCAAGAATTATTGCCCGAAATAACAGCTTTTCTAGACGAAAGAGGTGATGACACTCAGATTTTAAAAAACGAAAAATGGCTAAATGATTTGGCATTTTTGACTGACATCACAATGCACTTAAACACTGTTAACTTGGAGCTTCAAGGTAAAGGAAAAACTATTATTGAGATGATTAGCGCAGTAAACGCATTCAAAAGTAAATTGCAACTTATAATAGATCAACTGAAAAGAAAGGATCTGAAACATTTCCGTCTTTGAAAGCAAGGATTCCTCAGTTGAATTATAATACGTATGAGGCTGAATTATCAAATATTTAAGACAATTCGAAATGCGTTTTTATGATTGCAGTAAATTGGAAAATATAGCATCATTTATGAGTTATCCTTTTTCATGTAAAAACATTGAGGAATTAGCTACTGAAATAGCAAGTCAGTTTAATATGAACTCATGTTCTGTTGAAAATGAGTTGGTGCAGATTATATCAGATATACATCTCAAAGCTACAGTATCTGATACAAATTTCTGGCGTTTTATATCTGAAGATAAATATCCGAATGTAAGGCAAATCGCCTTCAACTGACGGCATTTTTTGGGTTAACTTACTTGTGCGAGTCTGCATTTTCTGAAATGAAGATAATTAAGTCAAAATATCGCAATCGACTAACTGACGATCATATGACATTATGCTTGCGATTAGCACTCAGTGGTTATGTACCATCTTATGAAAAGTATGCTGAGGACATGCAGTGCCACGCTTCAACATCCAAAGCCACTCCTTAGTTAAGTTTAACACCATATGTAACTCTTTTGTTTTGTAACAACAAATAAACTCGCAATTTTGAATAACTATGAGTTTTTTCATTGATATTGTCAAAAAAACCTTACTAAACCTAACCCAAACCTTGACTAAAATAATGTATCTATATTGTGCAGAAAGCTAATATCTATATATGCTACGGTACGCCCTACCTAGGTGGGTAGGGTGTATCGTGTATGTACGACAACCCTGCATCACACACACTTGCAGTCTCATAGAGTCGATCGTAAGTAGTCTAAAAATATTGAGGTAGATCGCCAGCAGTTCAAGTTTAAGCATCCCTGGTCTAAAGCATATCTAAGGCATCTCTTCAAATCTCAATAAATAGATTTACAGGCCCTTACAGCCTTTCTATTGCAGCCTTACTCTTGCAGCTGATTCCAACTATTTCGTGTAGTTATTCCATGACGAATTTTTTTCTAAAGATGTGACTTTAATGTTGCCCATGGTTCAAACTTACATTGTACCTTATTGCCTTTTATCTCCACTGTAATTTTCTTTTTTTTTTCCTTTTTCTGTTCAATATATTTTCGTGTTCAAAAGACGAAATATCGGCAGCGACTTCGTCGAAATATCATCCAAAGAAGAAATCTCAGAAGTGATCTTAAAGCTTTTAAAAGAGATGTTGGCAGAGAATTTTTAGTGAAGAAATATCTTTAGAAATTTTATTTTCTAAAATACCGATGTGCATAAAAACTTTGAAAATATCAGCAGAAACTTTTGAAATACCACAGGAAACAACTTTACTTTCCAACAATATGATTATCAAAAACTTTAAAAATCGACGAAATTACAACAGCTAACTTATCCTCAAATACATAAGTTTCTGGATCAAAACACTCTTATTCCAGGACGTTTTTCAGATATTATATTAATTAAGCGTTTTTTTTTCAACAGAGTTTAATTCTCTATCTTCCAAGTCCCATCATAAACCTCCCAGAATGTATACAAATATCCCACTTCTGACAGCAATGTAATGTTCATTTTAATTTATTTTACTAAAACAGGATTGTTTTTTAACTTTTATATATTTATTTTGGGAGAGAGTGGGGCACCTTTAAATATTTTTTCCTATAGGAGTTCTTCACGCTTTTAAAGAAAACATAAACAATATTTTATTCTTCTGTAGCCCACTGGTATATATTTTGTTTAGTTTTTGAATGTTTTTTTTCAAGTATGCGTTAGAACAACATACTTTTTTGGGAATTTTTTATTTTTTTAAACCAATGTGGAAAGCTATCCCCCATAGGGTACTTTTAGAAAAAATATTAGCACATATTACATAAACCAAGTAAACTTTATTAAAATAGTAAAAAAATATTGATTAATTTATCAAAAAATAATTTCTCTTTGGTTAAACCTAAATAAAATAAAAGATTGTGATCTTTCGGTGCCCTTCGTATTGAAGGGATATGGCAGTTTCCGAACTACATCGTCTATTTGTATTGTGAAAATATCCTTGATTTCAGGAAAATAGAAAGTTGATCCTTTTTTTCTCATAAATTACACGTATTATTCACTATGCGCTTCTTCGAAAATTTGTGCAACATAGTAAACCAACAGTTTTTTTTGTACAAAATTTAACAATAATGTAATCATCAGTTGTAAAGGCAGTGCATTGGTTAGGCAAATGGATCTAATAATTTGCAGTCATATTTCCAATCATACACACATACAGACAGGTCTTTGAAACACACATCGTTAAAAACATATTCATCATCAAATAATTTATCGGACGAGAAATCATGAACTGAAAATGAATCACTTTTGCTAGATGTTTCAATTACCTGTCAAACTTTCTCTACAATTCTTTTTTTTTTTCTTATCTATCTGTTGCTCTAAGGTCTCTATTTTTTGTTGTTTCAGTAAGAATTTTAGACCTGCCTCGCTTTTTACCGCGCTATTTTCCACTTGCTTTCGGAAATGTTAGAACAGCCTCAACAGGAAATAATGGAGAAGCGAAACCTTCAATAACAGTTTTTGTTTAAGCAGTTCTAAACTACAGGAACTAGTTGGTGATTGCGGTTCAATGGCGAGTTTTAGACGGATATGGATTTTTCTAGACTATGCCTATAGCCTAGACACGATGCTTATCGTAGTCGAGGACGTCTCCAACAAGGTGGTCGGACGATTTAAAGCGCATCCAGTCTAACTGGATTCAAGTTGCTCAAGATCGGATGCAATGGAATTATTTACGGGAGGCCTATGTTCAGCAGTGGACGCAAAATGGCTAATGATGATGATGGATTTTTCTACAAGTGGTGAAGTTTGCTGCATTAAAGTCTTCATTACATGACGCAATTCTATTAAATAGATATATTCCAGTTTTTTGTCTGCTACTATATTTTTAATTTTTAAAAGAATTTTCAAAACCTGGTTTGCATGTTCAACATTATGAATTTTAATGCTCTTATCGGAATGTGAGACCATCGAATCATTTTGAAAAACCTTTACTTGAAAAATGGTTACAACCATTCAATGGTTGTAACCTATGTGTACAATGCGAAGAATAGGTGACTATTATAATACAATTGGTTTTTGTCTAAATAATGGCTTTTAGATAAATTATTTTACTTTTCTTAGTCTATAATAACTAGAACACACTTTATCAAGTTTGAACGCGACACCCTGGCATTTGACGTCTGACCCTGTGTCCAATATCAAATCTTCAGAATTCATATCCGAAATTGGACAGTATAATTTTATCACCCACTAGACCGAGTGAATTTATTTGTTATTAAATACACACACGTAGTTAATTAGGTTACATACGGATTTGGTCAATTATCAACAATATAATTTGGACATCAGTCAAAAGTGCTGACAAAGTTAAACAATTTACATAAATTAGACACACATATCACGCGAGGCCCGCGAATATATTGACCCAATTAAAACTTATATAAAACTAATATCTCTTGCCTAGAGAAGAATTCAATCAATATTCACTCAACAAACTTGATAGTCTTCAGCGATCAACTGCAACAGTCTCTACTCAAAGTAATCCCGGGTCAACACCCATAGTGTACGTCTCATCAATAAACTCTGCTAGTATTATTTGGTGTTTCCATTACAACTGAACCAACATCTCCACTTAGCCAACGAAGGGGAATTTGTTCACCCTGTTAAATATTTTTCACACCTAAATAAAATAGGGGTAATTTTCCTATTTTACGCATTATGTAGTGTTTTTATCAGTTCAGTAAGAGCAGTTCAAGTTGACACATGGCCATGGAGCCATCACAGCGGGTAGTTAAGAACTCGCAATTCATGTGTTAAATGCAATATTTCTCTCCGCCGAATTAGGGCATTTTCTCATGTTTATTTTACGTGTTTTAATATTGATACGTGTTGATATTGTATAGTAAGTTACGGCCGTGTTGGGCCTCTCTACTCTTAAAAGATTTAATTATAAATCGATAAACTAAAAAGTGATTTTATTTCTCTGGAGCTTTATTTGCTTACATTAAGAATCCTTATCCTTCAACGGTCACTGAAGAACCAAACCTATGAAGATCATCCATTCATAAGTCCTTTGAAGTAAGGCTTGAAATCAAAAGATTTCCAACTCTCATGATGTAGGTAGCCAGTACAAGGCTCCCTCAGGTCAGTCACAGTGTATTGAGTATTAATTACCAAATGTTCCAGCGTTTAAGAAAAATCGATGCGTTCATCCATCCACTAGTTGGACTATTTACCAAGCCTAAAGTACCAGATGGACAAACACACATAAAGTACCATGGAACCTTGTCCTTGCCGAGGGAAAATATAAATAAAGGTGTCCACATTTGACAGAAAGAGTTTGTCCCATTTGCTTTATTTCTGTTTTTAAGATTATGTTTGGAGCTTAAACAACCACCATTACACCAGTTTCGTTGAGAATGAAAATCCTATTTGCAGCGAAAGGTTACTTCTGAAGAGCTCGACTATATAGTTTTCATAAAATTCTTAAATATTAGTTTTATTAAAATTGTTGTTTTCACCTCTTTTTCAGCCTCTTGAAACACAAGTATTTTGATCTCTTGAAAGACTTGTGTTTTCTAGTTTGAATCATGATAGTGTGGAGTCTCTCTTCATAAATCCCTTTATATAATCCAAGCCTAATTTTCTATATTATATAGTTATGCCTATTTTTGAGTTTTCCCGGCTTTCCTTGATGTTGTTGTTTTCAAATATTTTATTCCCAGCGATTTTCTCTAATATTCTTTTCCTGTATAAGTATTCCTTGGATTCCATATTTGGTCCTTCAACTTTGATTTTTGTTTGTGTTGGTGCCGCTATTATATAATATTATATATTATTATTATCTTCTCTCTAACTTGATCTACTACTTGTTGTAATTAGTCATAAAACGCTTCCCTTGTTGTTTGTGGCTTGTTATTTTGTGGGCCGAATACTCCAATGCTGTTCAGATCTTTCTTCTCCATTTTTATCTTTGCTGTTACTATTCTTTCTGATATGTATTGACACTTTTTGATATGATTTTGGTACCTTTGGTGTATAAGTAAGGCTACACCATATTTGGCCCTGTTTTCTTTTGCTTCTCCACTGTAGACTAATATATATTTACCTTATTTTTTGTCCTTTTCCTTTCTTTTTTGCTTCCTGTAGAGCACAAATATCTATTTCTTTCTCTTTCAGTACTTTTGTTATTTCTTGGTTCCTTGAGTTGAGCGATCCAATATTCCAAGTAGTAATTGTCATCTGGGTTTTGGATGTTTTTTGCTTGTCCTTATTTCTTGCCGTAGTTGTTATCATAGTATCAAACAGGGTCCGAGGCTCTACATTGTTACTTTAAGTAGTATTGGTTTTTATGATTGGTAGGTTGCTAACCTTGCCAATCACCCACCACATTTAATCCGGCCTTGGGACCGGCTGTGGTAACCGCAGAGCTACTGATAGCTACATATCATTATGTAATCGTACAATTTTTAGCTTCCTGTAGTTTGTTTTTGTTTCATTCGCAAGATTGCTACGTTTAGCTTATATTTTTTTAGTCCGTCATTTATTTCTAGTTTTTTTACCTCAATCCTCTACAATTCCATGTAGCTATATTTGACATATTTGTTAGTTCAGCTCGTTTATTCTTAAATTACTTTGTTTACCGTAATTTTGATCTTCTTAGCTTCGTAGTTTGATGCTCTTGAGTAATTGTCATTTCCTCAGTACAGACTACCAATCTTAGTTAGGTTTATGCTGCAATTTCCAAATATAAAAATTATTGTTAACATTTATTACTTAGAAAAGGATACAGCACTGACTGGCACGTACATTGTAGCACTAATTTACTAGTGCGATATTTATTAGCAGTAAAAGACCTTGATTTATCTTGTAAAAAAATTTCCTTCGTTAAGAAAATCTACGCGCTTACAAGGCGATCATTGCAAATACAAAACTACTCCTAGTGGAATATGAGTTGATCAATACGCCACGGTATTCACCAGATTTAGCTGCGTGTGAACAATTCCTATTCCCAAATTAAAAATATTGCCCAAAAATAGTACATTGTTTACCGGGTAGGAAAAGCTTAACATTCCTGGACGACTGTAAAGATTGCTAAGTCGAAGCGCAAGCCGAGACCACAGAGTCCAGGAATGTGGCTTTTTCCTACGAGGTAAACATACTATTTTTCCGCAAATCGTTTAAAATTCGACAGATATTGATTGATTTAAAAAAACGCGATAATTTTATTCCCAAAAAAATGGTGCTTTGAAATTCCTAATAAAATTACTTGGGTTACTATGGAAACGTATTGAGGTTGAATTGTCAAACTTGACGCTTTATAAATTTAATTGCTGGTGTTCTCGAAAGTAAAATGATAAGTGATGATGTTCCGTACTAACAACTGTACGGAAATATCATTTCCTTACAGTAAGGAAATGACATTTCCTTACAGTAAGGAAGTCCTGACTTTTTCTTCAAGAAATTTTGACAGGAATGTCAAAATTTCCTGGTGATTTGCGGAAAACAACATTTTTAATATCTCGAGCCGAACTACTTTTCAGAAGTGACAAAAAAAGTCAGTAGCAGGAGTATTGAACCAAGAGAGAATATGTCAAAAAATAAGTAAGAACAATAGCAAAAATCGAGCAGTTTCTCATTTACACATATTTAAAGCCAAACAATGAAAAGTTTCCGATTACTGTATTAATGATTTCCTTCCTCAACGTCTGCAAACTTCAATATCTGCTACCGCAGCAAGTAGATAGATAATATTTCTCAGTAACCTCTTTATGGAATCACGATGGCGCCGATTATCAATGGCCAACACATCGGCATCAGACGTGCACGTAATCTTTTTGGGTCTCACGTCACATGGAAAAAGCACGTAGTTTGATTCCGAGCCCCGTCTCCGTCCACCAACACCGCCATAAGATTGCCATGATGCGCCAGCTGGTCTCATTTAATTTCGTATTAGCGGCAAAAGCTACAAGAAAGACAAATAGCTGGGATGGCGGCGTTTTGTTGATTATTTTGTTCATGTGTGGGGATAAGGGTAAATACTATTCCTGAACTTCGATATTTGTATCACAAAACCACAAGTGATTTGTATAGACCTATTATTTCTTTCTTTTTACCTTCTTCTGAAGCCTAAACGCCAATAAATGCGATGAGATTTCTAATAATAATTTAAGAATTTATCTTCTTAAACAATAAATAATTTATTATTAATTAACTCAATTAGTTAATTCTAATTAGCAGTAATTATTAAAGTTTTTGGATAAATTTCTGTAAGAAATGTATTCAAGTGTTGCTTATTGAATTTTGTAATGATCAAGATTTCGTCATATCCAATACGTGGTATCAACTCTTACCAAGAAGATTGTATACATGGTGAGCATCAGGAGATCGTCCATGTTATATGATATGAAATCAAATTTATTACATCTTGACAAACCAAAGATTCCGCAACTCTATAAAAAGAGTGGCCGCTTACCTGGTGCGGACATCTCGTCTGACCACAACCCCCTAATCGCGAATGTAATTAGCGAATTGGCAAAGGCTAAAAAGCCATTGCCATACATAAACATCAGAGAATTAATTAGAGATGAAGAGCTTTATCTACATACAGTAAGCACATCAACGAGAACTTGAGAAACATACAAGGAACTTGCATAGAGACTGTGAGAAACTAAAAATAGCTATAGTCGAGGCTAACAAAGTAGTCGCAAGTAAAATAAAAATAAATCACAAAAACGAGTGGATGACGGAAGAGATACTTGATCTAATGAAGCAACGCAGACAGTACAAAATACATCACAATCAACAGGAATACAAGGAAATCCAACGTACGAAGGGTAAGAATTAAAAACGCAAAGGAAAGATGGATAAAAGAACGATGTGAAGAATTGCAGTCACTACTGTGAAGAAGTAAATGATTAAAATTTCAAAATGATTGCATTGCTTTAAAGACCTTTTGCCTTTAATAATGTGTAGATGCATTTCGATGAGTTACGCATTCTCCAACGCGTCTAGGCATGCTTTTGATCAGATGGTCAATGTTCTCTTGTGGTATCTCAATCCAGGCAACCACCAACTCCTCTTGAAATGCTTGTAGAGCATGAGGAGGACGTTGCAAGTTGAATAATCTGCTACCCACCATATCCCACACGTACTCAATTGGAGATAAGTCGGTAGATCTTGGTGGCCATGCTAACAATATAACATCATTATGTTGAAAGAAGTCTATTGTGACTCAACATGTGTTCGGGCATTATCTTGTTGGAAAGTTGGATTTGCCAGGGTATCAAGATAGGGTAAAAGGTGGGGTTCTAGAACTTCTTGTATATAACGCTGCGCGTTCATGTTACCTCTGATGAAGAATAAAGGTGACCTGGGACCATAAGCTATAGCACCCCAAACCATAACTCCAACAGTGTTATGAACATGTCTTTCAACAAAAAACTGTGTATTCCTCCTTTCACCACGTCGCCTTCTAACCATCGTTCGACCATCGTGCATGCTTAAACAAAATCGAGACTCGTCACTAAAGACAATACTGTTTCATTCCTGATTCCAGAGTGACCGTTTTCTGCACCACTGAAGGCGGTGTTCTGGAGTTAAAGGGAGAAGCCAGTGTGGTCGGTATGAAAACAGGCCAAAACTTCTCATTCGTCGGTAAACACTTCGCATGCCAATAGGTCTTCCGTGTTCTGCAAACCGCTCATTTTCAATGGAGCTGGTAGTGGAGAAACGGTCTCTTAAGGCCAATAATCTTAGGCGGCGATCTTCACGGTCTGTGGTTCTATGGCGGCATCCAGTGCCCCTTGCTCTTTACGTACGATCTTCTTGAAGCCATGCCTGACAACACCCAACCACGGTGTCTACACTGTTTTGCTCTCTAACTGCAACCCCCGAAAAAAAAGTCCAGCTTCCCGAAGTCCCATTATACGGCCCCTATCAAACTCACTAAGTTGACGAAATCGTACAGGTCTCCGTACTCTAGGCATCGTAACCAATCCTAAAGCATGTCAAGAACCACAATCCGCCAAATTTGAATTTTTACTGCGGCTGAAATATTCATTTTTAGATTGTTAGTGAATTTAAAAACAAAAAGTATAAAAACCGTAATCTCCAACTAATAAGGCTAAAAACTTTATCACTTGTTTTTTCAGTAAGATAAATAAATTACACCAAATTTTATTGCAATTAAATCATTAATACTGGGTGTTCGGATTTCTATGTCACTTAGTATACTAACTTAGCCACGAAAAATTTATCCGGCCCTCCCATTATTGGGAAGTCATAAAACTGTTGGGAGAAGATAACATCGACATGCTGGCAACAATTTTCAATGCCATATATAACACCGGCTACATTCTAACGGATTGGCTTTAGTCGACCTTTATAATGATCTCTAAATCACAAAGAGCAACAAAATGCAATGACCACAGACTAATAAGTTTAATGAGCCATTTGCTTAAGGTGTTTCTTCGCATCCTTCATACAAGAATGTTCAGAAAGCTAGAAGATCTAAGCGGTGAGACACAATTTGGTTTCAAGAGCGGACCGGGTACACGTGAAGCAGCCTTCTGCTTGAATACACTTGTACTTGTACAAACACAGTTTCCAGCTGTTCTCCGTGCGTAGAGGTTTTCTCCCGGCTCTGGAACTCAAAACTTTTTGCAATGTATGTTACCTGAAGTCATATTTAATTTAATAATGAACATCACAGTTTTTTAACAACAAGATGTATAATCTTTTATAACTATAAGTAATTTAAAGGGTTTTTACCCATGTATTTTTGGTGGCTCAGGCATTTTAACCTAGCAGATTTTAAACCTGATGATGGACTGTTTAGTCCGAAAACGTTTGTTTTTTTGATGTAGCCCTTTTAAGGGTTTTTAAATAAATATACGCACTTACAAAGACCAAAATAAAAATAGCCATTATGATTGTCAACCTTCGTGGTGAGACAGAACTCTAAGTTCGGCCTCTTTACGAATACAGATAGCTGGCAGTGACGTTTTTTTTTTAAATATTACCCTAATCTGTGCAGGTTTGAAGTAGCTGATGAAATAGTTTTTATAAGTAAACAGTTTTTAATTAATAAATAGTTTAAGCTCTTACTGTGTGGAATTCTATTACATAAAATAATACTCTCAAAACCTTAAAAATTCCAGTTTATTATAAATTAACTCTCTTTCTTCCGATACCCACTGCAATAATGACTTGTGGCATTGTGCTTAAATGAGCTGGCTAATAGGTTTATAATTGTAGCAATTACCATTGATATTTTATGTTGTTTTAGTCGATTTTAGTCTTGGAATTTGTTCCGAACAGTTTTACTTATTATTTTTTGTTGTGAATAACTAATTGTTCTACTTATTAAAAAACATGCCGGGTAAAACGATAACAGGAGAAATGCGACAATGTGTAGTTCATTTATTGGAGTATTTTAAAAAATTAGAAGAAAACAATGAACCTTTGCTTTCGTTATCATCGGTACATGAACGAGTAGCGGACGCTTTGAAAATCAGTCTTCGCGCAGTGACAAGAATAAAGAGTGAATACTAGACAGGGGCAGCTTTTACTACACCAGGAGAGTCACGTAATATACAAAAAAAAGACTAATGATGTCAGCGATACTATAAAAGGAGAGATTAGAAATGT
Source organism: Diabrotica balteata (assembly GCA_918026665.1). Lineage (NCBI taxonomy): Eukaryota > Metazoa > Arthropoda > Insecta > Coleoptera > Chrysomelidae > Diabrotica > Diabrotica balteata. Next base: position 41,879,572 of record OU898284.1, read on the forward strand.
ACTGTATGGCATGAAAGCAAAAGGAGAGCACGTTACAATTAAAGTTCTAAATACACAATTAAGAAACAAGCATCTCTATGTCGGTTCTGATACAAGTTTGTGGCCTCTTATGAAAAATTGTGGATTTTCATACAAACTAGAGAATAGTAGACGAGTGCTATGTGAGAAACCATGTATTGTCTCTAAACGACTGTATTTTTTGAGGCATTATATGAGAAATTTTTGTAAGTCCAAGCCCACTTTAGTTCGTTTTTTTAGATAAAACATGGATATTCCTAAAAAGGGTATATAAACGTACTTGGCAAGATGACTGTGTGAAAAGCATCAGAAAAGGACACGAAAATACAGGTAAATGCTTTGTTGTTTTACATGCGGAAGTAGGCAAGGATTTGTTAAAGATGCTGGATTACTGTTTTCTACGAAATCAAAGAGTGCAGACTATCATGATTCTATGGATAAAGAGTCTTTTAAAATTGGGTCTCCGAAAAGCTGATACCAATGTTGGAGGAACCATCTCTAATTATTATGGATAATGCCTCATACCATAGCTCTTTAATAGAAAAGTTACCGAATGCCAGTTGAAAAAAATCGGACTTACAAAAATGGTTACGAGCGAAAAAAATAATTTTTGACGATGATTCGGGCAAGACAGAGCTATTGAGTCTTTGTCGCCAGAATTAACCACAAAATACCAGGTACGTTATAGACGAGCTACTCCAAGAATATTTGCATCAGGTTTTAAAATTGCCTCCATATCACTGTCAATATAATCCGAATGAGTTGGTCTGGGGCATTTCTAAACAATACTATGATCGTCATATTGGAGAACAAGGACGTGGAGATGAAACAGTGAAAAAGTTTGGGGCGATGCATTAGCTGAGGCAACACCTGCAGTGTGGGCGAGTTGTGTTAACCATACTGAAAAATTAATTCAGGACGACTGGGCAAAAATGGTCACATATGATGAAAATGAAAGTAGGATTATCATCGATTTGGCGGAAGATTCCAATGATAAAGACAGTTTCAGTGAAGACGCCGACTGATTAGCTAGTTAATCAAGGTCAGTTCGTTGTAACAGTTCATTTTTTAATTAAAGTGGGTTAAATAATTAACACTTTTTTGGGTATATTTCAAAATCCTTTTAAAATGTACTTTTCGTTATATCCTGTCCTATTGTACTCTAAGCTACGTTGATACGTAGAACAAATAGGAAATGATATAACAACATTAAAAATTAAAACTGGAAAAAAAAAGCACGAAACAGGTCAGAATGGAGAAGAATCCTTGAACAGGCCAAGACCAAAAAGGGTTGTCGAGCCAGTGATGATGATGATTGTACTTCAAGCTAGAAAAGACTTCTTCGCAATTTATACGTATATTCCGTTATTAGAAATTTAATGAAAAATAATTTAAAATTTTCTTTTATAACTATTATTTCGTTTGACATGCTACATTTTGCTCCGCCACTCTAGGAGGTAAACGAATCGAGCTTAGACAAGAAAAGACAGATGAAACAACTTATAGGCAGTAATCGGCTATTATAATAAAGAACATGCGCTAAAACTTTGACTAAATATTAACTTAGTTGTAGTAACATTCAATTATTAAATTACGTATTGTTTGAACTACTTGTGTTTTTATTTTCTACACCATTGGGTGGTCCTTCGAATTGAAAGCAATTACAAGACTTAGTACGCTCTAAATGGTAGCAATATCACCTACTTAATTTGTTTAATAAATGTCCGTTTAATTCTATCAGTTTTTTTTATTGTTTTTAGAAAAGAAATTCGTGCAGGCTGTCCAACAATATACTGAGTGGTAAGTAAATAATTTTTACTTTATAAGTCTGTATTTGTATTTCTTAATAGAATAGTACAATTCTTAAATTACCTAGAGAAATATTTATATCAAACATCCCTCTAATACTTGGCATTTCTCCTAATTTTTGTTGTCAAATCCTTTTCGTTTTGTACTAAGCCAAAGCCATGAATTATGGATGACCACGGGAATAAGTTTCGACCTATTGAGCGAATACAGTAGTGAAAAGACTTGCCCGCTCGGTTTTGCCAGCAAAGAACTTCCTAATCTATAATTTCGTAACGATGCAGAACTCTCGAATAAACTTTTCGAGCTTTTTCCGAAGAAGCACATTCAAAGTTTAAATGACCGTACTAGTTGGCAGTTGTTGAAATACAAGAAACTTATTGTGCGTTCTCTGCACCGAAAGTGGATGGCTAGGCGCTAGGAGGCAGTGGTAGCGAGATCATTAGGGTATTGACAATGTGAAAAAGTAGTTTTTTAATAATGGCTGGTTTTGGTAATTTTATAAATTGTTTAACATAGAGAATAATTGAAGAGTACAGGAGAAAAACGCTATAAGTCAATTTTTAAAATTTTTGGAAAACGCGATTTTTAGATTCAAAACTTCATAATTCATAAATAAACCTGCTAAACCACTATGGTATTGAGTATTTGACAACTCATATATACAGAGTATGATATTATAAAATTGAAATTGTCATGTACAGTAGGTAACGAAAGAAATTTAAAAAAACAACCAAAGGTCTGGAGGAAAAAGGCAAAAACGCTGTAATTGACAAAATAATATAATGTGAATTCAACGAAAGAAAAATATAAGCTGAACTAGACTTGTTTTACTTAACTAAAGCTAAAGACATTAATATTATCTGTTAAATGAATCAATAACATTGTAAAATTCTTAAGATAAAAAATAAGTCATGTTTTTTTAGCTGATCAAAATACATTCTTCCTTTTTCTGAACAAAATTTCGTTAAAACTTGGAGATCTTTGTATTTTGCCATTTTAATGGGCAGTGACTCAGTATAGGATCGAGAAGGAAAAACGAATTCTTTTCCAGTATACGCTGCTTCCTACCAGTCACTTTTTTTTTAATGACAGCCGAAACCATTGTTCCATTGTAGGTGTCTCTGAAATAAATTAGTCTGGAATGTTGCTTTCAAATGCTTAATTCTCTTATTGGTCTAGTTTTAAAAGGTGCTTTTGTAACATACATAGGTGCAAGAAAAGTGTCCCAGCTACGCACCAAGTAGTTATCAACCACTTCTACTTTATAAGGCACAGGTTTTTGACGAGCCAATCGTAAAACTGCTTCCTTCTGGGGTTTCTGCTGCCCTTTTTTGATTAACGATACCAAAATCTTTATTTGGTCTCCATGTACGAGTGACCTCTTATAGGAAAGGTCACAGAAATAGAGTCAAATCTGTTTATTTTATGGATTAAATAATGTAGAAACCGGAATACCGTCCAATTTTTATTTTGGCCTCCACACTAATCGCAGAAAATCACTAAGTTACGAACTTTAGGAGGAAGCTGGATTATCACATAGTCATACAGAAATGAGCAAACTTCGTTGGCACCCTTTCGAGCTACTGTCTCAGGGTACTAGTACATAACAACTTCATTATCACTAAGTCAATGGACATTAAAAGAGTAGAAAGACAACTGCCTTTTATAATACACGTCGTTACTCGTAATATTAGGTATTGGAAGGTTTTTATTATAATCCATGGCTATGACTTCATATTCTCTTGAGATCCTTGCTCGTAGTTAAGCTTTTGTTTTTCGTTTGTAAAATTCTGTGCTTTCAGCAAGTGAAGTTTCTGCCCTTTTTTAATTTTATTAAATAATTTTTTATCTTTACATTCCCTTATTTTTATTTTGGAAGCATCAAAAATGCTGCAAGTTCGGTTCTGGGATACCCAAAGGAAATATTAAAGCGTGGTTGAATGTTTTTCTACATACTTTATAGCACACTGCTGTATTGAATGTTTCTCAAGGAACATTTTGTACATCTTTTTAATGTTAAGTTCCTCTGGAAGGTACTTCCTGCTAGATTTTTTTAGGCTGTAGTGAATTCATGCGTCCTTTGAATGATTTTATGTGATTTAAAATTAACTGCATAGTTTCTTCAGACAATTTTTTGGGTCTTGAGCCATGTTTACCTCTGTTGTCCTTGGCGGTTGTACCATGTTTTAGGGCTTTTTGTACAGTTTGTAATCTTCTCGTGGATATGCCATAAAGAGCAACAAAAGCTTTCTGACAAACCTGAACGTCTTTTGCAGGTGATGTATGCCCCTCATCATTAGTTACCGCAAGGCGAATTCTGTAATAAAAAGAGCCATCTCTTACGTTGCAATTCTCTTCATCTTTTCTTGGCCTTCTTTGAGTTACAGGAAGTATGGATATTAGAACACCCAAATACATACTTTGCTCGTCCCAATTCAGCATAGAATTAAAATTACGAATAATTGTATTTCTTTGTTCAACCGTTATATTTTCAAAACACTGATAACGTTTGCAACGGCAGTCCTCGCCTGTTTCGTGAGTTTGCACTTTTAGCGCTTTAGCTACATCACGTATTCGCCAAAACTTTTTCGTTTTCTTGTAGTTTTTGACTGTAAAGCCTCTTCAATTTTGCTGTCCTCACTTTCCATATTAATAAACAATAGTTCAAACTTAACAAACGTTAAAAAACAAACTGTGATTATGATAATATTGATCCTTAAATAAACAACTTGTATGAATGCTGAATACTGACTGTGATTTTCCGTTGGAAGTTGTCCCTACGGACAGGCGCATTGAGCACCTAAATCTGACTTATAGCATTGTTGCCTAATTTAACCTTGACATGCAGCGCTCTTCCATTGTACAGCATTATTTTATTCGTTTGTAACGTTTGACTTATTGCACTTTTTTTTGTTTGATATTTGTGGATTGTACTACGTGTATCCAAGTATCGAAAAATGTATTCCTCAAGAAATCGATAAAAATTGACTTACAGCGTTTTCCCCTGTAATCTTCAATTATTGTTTTTTTTTATTATTTAATTTTGAGTGTTTTCTACTTTTTCTATTTTTAGTCTCGATGTTATGATCCTTCCATCTATTGGCATGAACTTTATCACGCTATCTGTAAAATTTTCATTTTTGTCATAACCCACTTTTAGCTATGCCAAAGCTTTTTTTGTAATTTCTCCTATTTCTTCTTGTCTTCGTACGATACTTTTATTGTTCTGAAGCTATTTTCTTGTGAAATCCTCAAGGAAAAATTCCTGCAGCTGGCTGTATACCACGTATCACAAAAAAGAGGTTAATCTTTGTAACTTGGTATATTTAAAAACCACTAAAAGGGCTACATTAAAAAGCACAAACGTTTTTGGAATGACAATTCCATCATCAGGTTTAAAAAAATACTAGGTTTACATGCGTGAGCCACCAAAATATTTGGGTAAAAACCCTTTAAAATAAATTTAGTTTTAAAATGTTGTACATAATGTTGTTCTAAATATGTGATGTTTAATATTAGATTAAATATTGCTTCAGGTAACATACACCCATGGTTTGAGTGAGTTCCAGTGTCCGGAGAGTAAACCTCTTTAGACGTACTACAGCTGGTAGCTGAGTTTTCTTTCTTTTTTTTTCTGTGATATTTAAAAGTAATTACTATTTTAATAGGAATAAGCTAGAATTGAAGTTTAAAATAAGTTTATTGATCTTTCAATTTCCACCTCGAAAATCGTTCAAGTACAAACATTAGTAAATTAAAATTTGAATAAACTAATGTTTGTATTTTGAGAACGATTTCCGAAGTGGAAGTTGAAACGTCAATAAATGTACTTCAACCTTTAATTAAATAATAATTACGATTCTTGTAGCATCACCGCAATTTATATTTTATATATTTTTAGCTCACTTGCTAACATGCTAGATTGTCAACTATCCCTCCATCTTTTAGGTGGTCTTCCGGGGGGTCTTGAACCGGGCGGATTGTTTTCTAGGGCAATTTTTGGGAGTCTATTCTCATTCATTCGTCTTACATGGTTGTACCACATCCTCTTGCGCTGAGTAACTACTTAATTACTTAAGAAAAAAAATTGTTTATTTACTGTTTGTATTATGAGAACGATTTCCAAAGTGGAAATTGAAACGTCAATAAACGTATTTTTATATTTAATTGTGGCTTATTCCCAATTAATAGTAATTAATTTAAAATACCACAAGAAAATAGCTTCAGAACAATATACTTAATGACTCAATGTGACCGGACCTATTTGTAAATCAATCAATTTAAAAAAATTGTCAAGATGGCGTCGACTGAAAAGGATGAAGTTAAGTTTGTGTAAGTGCTTGTGCATTCACTATGTTAAAAAATTGAGTAATGGCCTAAAATGTGTGAATTTTTTCTTATTAGCTCACCCCAGCTGTGCTAAAAGAATGAAAAATGTAAAAATTGTCGATCAAGGCATGATCTGTTGTGATTCAAATTTAAAGGTTGTCAGTGAGACTAGTGCTGAACTCGTAATTACTGAAGATGTGAATATTATTGAAGAAGATGTCTTAAAAAGGGAAGTAGTATATTGAAAAATTATACTTAGTCACAAAAATTTTATAATTCGTGAACTCCAAGAAAAAATTAAATTAAAAAACAATACAGTAAAAAACGTAAACAACCAGTTTACTCTTTCTCATCTGCTGAGCGAAACCTCTTATGGCAATTTAAGCGATCTCAAACCAAGCTTAAGGTCAATGAATGGTAAAGTAGCTAAAAATAATAGGAAAGTGTCAGATGTAAATACAAAACCCAGTCATTCAAAGTCCCTTTCACCTGGCGTGACTGTCATTAGTGATAATACCGGTAAGGTTAAAAGTCAATTTAAAACAGCCAATAACAACCAAATTGTAAACAATAATAGAAATCATTTATTTAACAATAAAGATGTTAGGCACGCCATTCACGATGCTGTAAATCAATAAAAAAAATTAGATATACAAAATTTAGAAGAAACTGATGTTGAAATTAAGAGAGATGAGTGGTTGACTCAGAATCGTCGTAAACGTAGACGTCAATATTTAATTGGTGGAAATGAGATGTAAAAATCGGTGAAGTCCGTTCCAAAATTTGTGACCACGCAGGCACACGTCTTAAACCGCAAACAACCCATAATGACGTACATAAAATGTTAGCTGTATCATTTCCTGAAGTCCAATGTATGTATGGTACACAAATCAAAAATTCCAGAAGCATATAGTTCCATGAAGGTCACCTTTAATCAAGAAACCCTCAAGAGAGCTTGGAATAAAGATGTTTGGCCAAAGGGTGCAGTGGTATCTATGCTTTTTGTGAAAAGGAGGATACCAATGTAACTGGATTCTCTTTAAAAAGTATTGTTAAATTTAAAAATTATTTAAAGGCCATTCAGTATAATGCCCAATCGTTGCGTAACTTTGTTTTTAAATTTTGAAGTGCTGCTCAATGATATTTCAGCTGATTGTTTGTGTCTTAATGAGCACTGGCGTTTACCTGATGAGCTACATACTGTCAATGTTAAAGGCTATCGTATGGTTTCTGAATTTTGCAAGACGGTCAAGTATCATGGAGGTGTAGGTATATATATATTAGGAATAACATAAACTTTAATCACTTGAATCTTGAAAATCAGTCTTTTGGACAGCATTGTAATATTACAGGTATTTTATTAAATAAATATAATGTGCAGCTTATTACTGTCTATCGTACTACAGATAGTGATTTAGACAAACCCTTTGCCGCTATGGCTAAAGCTTTTAAAAAAATTAGTGTTGATAAACCGGTTATAATTACGGGTGACTTTAATGCCCATTTAATGAAACAGACATCAGAGCTTTGAAATTCTATAAGTTTTTGAGATCTTACAATATTACAAAAAAAAGTTAAATTTAACACTCGAGGTAATAGATGTCTTGATAATGTTTTCTAAAATATTGATGGTACCCCAAAACCTGTGGATCCCGTTCACAGATCTGACCACAGAAGTATTTCCTTTGAGATAGCTTACTCATCCACAAATTATGCAACCAGAGTTTATTATGGATCTATAACAGATGAAGGACTCTTCAATTTGAACCAGATTTTTCTAAAATACAACTTTAGTTTTGTATACAATGATAATTTGGATATTAATTTTAAATTTAAAATGCTAATTGATGTGTTAGTAAATTCGATAAATATCTCTTTTCCAAAAAAAAAAATAAAATTGCTGAATAAAAATAATCCAAGTAAAAAAGTAAACTGGTTCAATGACTTTTTAAAAAAATGCGTGAGAGACTATAATTTATTATAACAATAAATAGAAACGATCCCATTGCTGCACCTAAAAGTACCATTATCAAACTTAGAAAAGAGTACAGGGAATCCATCAGGCTTGCAAAAATTAATGCAAATAATAGGTTTATAAAAAATTCTGGAAACTCTCAACAAGCTATGTGGAAACTTAATGTTAACAAACATAAAAATATTTTCACTGATAATTCTAAACAAGGCAGATAGTTTTAATAGCCACTTCTGCTCAACTGTTGAGAGAGTAATAAATGAACTTGAGGTTCCTCAGCTAACTCTTGATGACTATTTAAAGTGTATACCACAGGAAAATATCTCATGTTTTAATTTTCAGTCAGTTAACTTCAGTGAGGTTGACTTAGTTTTTTCAGAAATAATAAAAGTAACAGCAAAGATCCTGATGGATTTAACACAAAAATTATTAAAACAATTAAAAATAAATCTTCAAGTTTTCAAAACTGCAAAGGTAGCACATCTGTTTAAGAATAAAGGCTCTATTGATAAGTACAATAATTATCGACCCATTTCTTGATTGCCCATCTTATTAAAAGTTTATAAACGAATTATAGAAAATCAAATTAATCTACATTTTAAATCTAATAAACTGTTTGCCATAAACCAATATGGATTCCGAAAATATAAAACAACAACCTTAGCCATTTCACTAACCATATTTTGGAAGGGTTTAAAAAATATCTTGACACTCTTGCATCGTTTTTAGATCTTACTAAGGCTTTCGATTGTATTACACATAGTACTCTGCTTAAAAAACTTCCTTATTATAATTTTCATCGTGATGCTATCCATCTAATTGATTCATATCTATCAAATCGTCATTAATATGTTTACTTTAACTAGTGTGATTCTCAAAAACAATCTCTGTTGTTTGGTGTCCCTCAAGGCCCGGTTTTTGGTCCAATAATGTATCTTATCTATATTAATGATCTAGTGCACTCTCAAAATGAAACAGTTAACACAGTTTTATTTGCTGATGACACTACTTTACATGTAAGCTATCACCCTTCTAAATTCACACCCTTAATTACCAAACATCTGAAAAAAAATTATTCAATTGCTTTCTAACTAACCGTTTCATTTTAAACAACTCCAAATTACAAAGTGATAAAATCATCAAACATCAAACCCATAATGAAAAGAACTTCCTGTCTAGGAATTTTCTGGATAATACTGTTGATGTTCTGATAGAACTCAATTGCTTCTTCCTCCTCTTTGTCTGCAGTGCGAGCATAGACTTAGATGATGTTTATATTAATGGGGTTGACTTTTACTTGTAATAACATCACTCTCTTTTATATTGGTGTAAAGTTAGCAACGCATTTGACAACCTGGGGTGATGTGATTATTTCGACTTCATCTTTATGTGATCCATCACTCTTTCCCGAGTAATATATCTTGTGATCTTTGGATTTTTCCAGAATCTCGCCATTTAATTTCTGCTATTCCCATGATTTTAATATGCATTCTGTTTATCTCCTGTATTGCATTGTGGATTTTTCCTGCTTTGTATAAAGTTTTGACATTCCATGTGCAGATCTTGATATTCTTTCTGCACTTCAATTTATTATGTTTGGATAAACTCAAAACTGTCTTTCCCGGAGACCAGATCGGAAGACTTACTCCAGAATTTATTTTAGTATTAAGCATTGCCATGATTGATTGATTAGAGCGTATCGATGTGGATCTTTAATGCAGTGTTTGCCCTACTTGTGCTTCCCCATCTATTTGTCGTTGATCAAATCATCCACCTTTGAGGCCGATTTCACAACCTCAGGACACAGGGGATCCATAGCACTTACCAACTCATCTGCCCGAAGCCGCTGGTCAGTAAGTGGGGATTGCTTATACTGGCAATCGCTCGGTGAATGACTCGTCACACTGAAAGACTCGTCACGCTGAAGAGTATGAAGTAGAAGGAAATATAGTGACCCGTCTGGCCTCGGAAACCTAATAGCCATTCGGAGATAGACACAAAATAGAAAAAAGGAGGAGGAGAACCGTGTCATCAAAATAGCAAGAGATAAGTCACCAATTGGCAGAAGAAGTATCAAACCTTCCATAGAGGTATTAATCCGCCAAGACAATTTTTAATGACACAAAGTTATAGGCCTTTTTAAAATTAATAAATAATGTGTATAATTATTAGACTTCGGCAAATATGCATATTGCATATTTTGCATATTGTGCATATTTTATGCAAATATTTTATATTTTGGCATATTTGTATAAAAGTTTGCATAAAGTGCATAAAAGTTAAGATTTTTATACTGTATTGAATTTTTAAACATACCAATTTATTTCAATTCTTGTATAAAATGTTGTAGTCATTTTAATCAAGAAATGATCTAAGTACGTAATCTCTACAGGTACAAAACATTTACAATTTCAAAGAAGATCAATTTAAGTAGCCCTCAACATTCTTAGAAAGTCTCGGTCACTGAGGCATTCAGTTATTGGATAATCGCTAAGGGTTCGCTCATTTGCATTTTATGATCTAATCCCCAAATCTATCTACAATTTATTGTATCTTAACAGCAGGTAAACGGCTAATAGTTTTGTTCCTAATTTAGGGATTTTCCAAAATCTCCCAGTTTATTGAATTAGGTACCTAAACATTTCTAATTTGATGCTCAGATTTGTAAATCATTTTTGTTTTGATATTCAAAGCGTAAACACTCGTTGTGAGTAACAAAAAGGAAGATTGTGATTTTATAATGCCTAAAACAACCAGTGCTTCAACTTGGATTAAACCTTATAAAGAGCTGTCTATGGATATGGGAAAAATCTACTGTTCAGTCTGTGGCAAAATTGTAAGTATCTAATATTTTCTATTAAATATCTAATATTTCATACATACAGGGTGTTTCCAAATGACACTTACAACGTTTGACTGTAGATACTTCTCGAAAAATTGAACAAAACGATATAGTTAATGAGGGGTCAAACTTATTTACTTTTCGAGATACAGGGTGTTAAAATTAAAAAAAATTAAATTCTTTTAGTTAATAACAACAATAACTTTAAAACCAATAAACGTATTTACTTGAAATTTCTGCTCCTAGGTTGTTTTTAAATGAAAAATAGCTTCCTTTAGTGAGAAAAAATTGTCCATGGTACAATACAATGGTGTGTATTTAGAAAAATTTTTCACCTTTACTTTTTTTTATGAAGTCAGCTATTCTAAAACACAATTATTTTTATTGTAATTGAATTAACAAAAAAAAACTTTTGTTGAATTTTAAAATAAGTTATATGATGTACTAATGGTTAGTAACAAAAACTAATTTGTGGATTAATACTGCATTTAAAACACTTAGCGAGTGTTTTTTTTCCAAACCAGTTATTTGATTAACCAAAAACACCTTGTATATTTTTATATTTTAAAGGTTGGGTTAAAATAAAGGTTTTTATTTTTATTTATAGATAGCATGTGAGAAGAAATTTCAGATAGACCAACATGTGAGAACTGCTTCACACATTGCAAAAAAAGGAAAAATAGGAGGAAAACATCAAACTTCAATGGCTAAATGTTTCCAATCTACTTCAAAAAAAATTAGATGAGCAAGAAACTTTTAATGAAGACTTGTGTCGCGCATTAGTGTCTGCAAACATACCGCTTTCAAAATTAGCAAATGTAAATTTTAGTTCGTTTCTAAAAAAATATTGCAAACTTAATGTTCCAAGTGATCGGTCTCTAAGAAGAAATAATGTGAACGGGCTATACTCGTCGGTGTTAATTAATATTAAGGAAGAAATTGCAGATAATTATTTTTACATATCTGTAGACGAAACCACTGATTCCTCAGGAAAGTATATTGCTCATTTATTGATTGGTGTTCTTAAAGAAGATACCTTACCAAAATCTCATCTTATTTCATGCCAGCAACTTGAGAAAACAAATGCTTTAACAATTTCGCGTTTTATACAAGAAACATTAGCAACTTTTTTCTTCCGACAACTATTCCTTCTAATAAATTACTGCTTATTTTATCGGATGCTGCTCCTTATATGGTGAAAGCAGGACAAAATTTAAAAATATTTTTCCCAGATTTAATACATGTTACTTGTGTAGCGCATGGATTAAACAGAGTTGCAGAGGAAATACGAAAAAAGTTTCCTCTTGTAAATACCATGATATCCAGTGTCAAAAAAGTATTTCTTAAATCTCCTATAAGAATTCAACTTTATAAAGAAATGCTACCTAACATTCCTCTTCCACCACAACCTATTTTAACGCGATGGGGAACATGGTTAGAAGCAGCTAATTTTTATGCAGATCATTTTGTTAAAATAAAGAACATAATTGATACGTTAACAGATGAAAGTTCCCAATCTCTTTTGGATTCTAAACAAACTTTTCAGAGTAACTTGCTTCAACAAGAACTTTCATTTATAAAATCAAATTTTAGTTTTGTTCAAAAAACAATTACTCAGTTAGAATCACCAAAACTGTCATTGTTCGAAAGTACGGCATTAATAAAAGAATTTGCGTCATGTTGTCGGAACGTTAGAGGTAATATTGGAAAAGATATTTTAAAAAAATTTGAAGCTACTATGGAAAAAAATAAAGGTTACCATATTCTTTCTGAAGTAGTCAGTGTTCTAGCTGGAAATATTTCGGAAACAATTAATTTAGAACCAAATGTTTTGGTTAGTTTGAAAATGCTCCCGTTACATCAGTTGATGTTGAACGAAGTTTTTCCATATATAAATATATGTACTCAGACAGAAGCCACAAGTTTTTGTTAGAAAATTTTGAACACCACTTGGTCATTTATTGTTACCATAATTCTAAATAAGTTTATTCATACTTAAAAATGATGTAGTTACTTAAAATAAATGTAAATCTTAATGAATAGTAGGAAATATTTAGTTATGTACACTTTTTTTTTAAATAAAATTGTTACTATTTTACGATTTTTTTATTTATTTGTATGCATATTTTGTAAAATATTTGCATATTTTCGGGTAAACACGTGCATATTTATGCGCATATTTTCTACATTTTTATTTGCATATTTGCCGAAGTCTAATAATTATAAATTTTCTGTAAAATATGACTCCGTATTAAGTTTAATGTACACATTGGATAAGTTGTTAATTTCTGCTTAAATATATGCCTTTTATTTCGGCTGTATACATCTTTAATCTTTTTCTGATGGTGTTTTATCTTTAGATAATACTTTTAAACAGGAGATTTCTCTATAAATTTTATACATTGCTATAGAATGTTATAAATTAGAAATATGTTTCGTATATTCGCATTTATGAACGAATATCCCTAAACTTCCCCCGCGCAACGTACCTGCGCGTACTCAGAAAAGATAGAAGACAGCATTTTAAAATGCAGTGACCCTAATTTCATGGTCTTTGCCCGAACCCGATGCGACTGTCTTACTAATAAAACTTCTAAATGAGGCTACCGTAATGGCAATTTTGAACTTTTTCAAATACACTCCCACGAGTCTTATAAAACGCGGAAAAATGTTTCATCTTTATGAAAATGAGATTAGGCTTGCAATAGCGATGGTAGTAAAGGCAATTTAATGCAAAATGACTTATTCTTTTAACGTTTTTTCTTTCGTTATTTCGTTGAAGAGATATCTGCTGAGAGAGATGGTTGATTAACTTGTTATAGGTACTTCTATGAAATTATCTTTATTTTATCAGACGAAATTTGAATTTATTTTATAAGGAATATTTTTTTATTAAAAATATCTCTGACAAAAATATTAATAATAATTAGTCACAAAAACATGGTTTAAATAAAATAGTTCTCAAAGAATCGTTAACGACTCACGAACTAAAAATAAACCTAGTGTTGGCTGGGATTTACAGAAGAAAGCCACAGGATTGCCCCCGCTGCTAATAACACAACTATAAACAATATTCACTCCCGCGCGACTCCCTTACTATTCTTTGTCCAATTTAACGCCTTAACAACTTTATTTCTCACTATCGCGGCTATCTCGCTTTCTCTCTCTATTATATTCTCATTTGAGATCCCACATACTTTGTCTCGTCTCTGGTGTTCTTCATTTAGCAACTTGTCAAAATACTCATACTATCTTTGCTTTATTTCAATATCGGTTCTTAACACTCTTCCATAGATGCGGTGACACACTAAGTTACAGACATACAAATAGGCTTAACTGAAAACGAGTATAATGGAACGATGTTTCTAGATGTAAAAGTTGCCTAAGACAATGTCAACTGGTTCATCTTACGGGAAAAAATGATACAATTACAAATCCCTCAAGAAGTTGCCAATACGAAATGCAAATTATATATAAACAGGCACGTAGGACTCAGAGGACATTATAGGTCCCCAGTAAAATACCAAACTGCAAATTTAGGTCTGCCACAAGGATCAGTCCTTGCACCATTACTTTTTAATATATATACTACTAATTTACACACCTCTATATCTAAAGCAACTATTATACAAAATGCTGATGATTTTGTTGTTTACACACGTAGTAAACATCTCGACGAACGCATTAATCATTTGAATTCAAGCACGAAACTCGTTTTAAGCTCCATAAGTGATTTAGGGCTTCAAATCTCCGCAGAAAAAATCCAAAGTTATAATCTTTACCACGCATAACATGAAACTGATGCAGAAAATTACAATAGATGGTATAGAATTTCCGATGGATACCAATGTCAAATACTTAGGAATCACATTAGACAGAAAATTAACCTGGAAACTTCATATTGAACAAATAGAGACAAAATGCAATAAAGGGCTAAACTTTTTAAAATCTATTATGCGAACTTGGTGGGGTGCAGAACTTCAAACAGCTCTACTCTTCTATAAAGCTTACATAAGATCAATAATTGATTATGGTTCTATACTTTATGGAACAGCCAATAAAACAAATCTACGTAAGCTGGATATTATACAAAACAAATCACTCAAAATATGTCTGGGAGCAATGAAATCTACACCAGTTGAACCGTTAAGAGCTGAAGCAATCGAACCTCCATTAGAACTGAGAAGATCATTTTTAGCTGATAAAATGATTATTAAGTCGCTAAACTAGCTCACCTTTCATTAGCAGCATGTTTAAATTAAACGAATACGACCTAACTAAGCCTTTTTTAGATTCATAAACACTCTCCTCCTATTTTTGATGGATTAAGAAACGTGACCTTAAAACCACAAACAAAGTTAGAGACCGACTGCTTTGATCACTTTGTTTCCTTTGATGTGAATATACCCGTTTATTCGGAGTTAGCATCATTTAATAGTATAGTCATAAATCAAATTTTAGAGGATTTATTTATTTAGCGTATGGACTTTCACAGTACGATAAATATACAAATACAATTACAATAATATACACATATATATTATATATATATTATTCAAACACTAAAAATAGTAAAAATAGAATGAATAGATTGAATGACACTAAATATTAATGTCCAATTTACATAGCCATTCAATTGCTTCTGGGAAACATTCCTCAAAGTCTTGGAGGTTTCCACGGTAGGCACGATTCAAGCAGTCTGAAACACAATGGCCTATGGTCTGTCTAGATTCTCCGCAATCGCACTGTGGACTTTTTGCACGACCTCACCTGAACAGCGAATCAGCACATTTACCATGTCCGGTACGTATACGATTAAACCTTGCCCAAATGGACCGGGGCAGATTTGATCCGATGAAACCCTGAGTTGGGGTGGATATCTTAATATAGTCCGATTCTACTGTTGGCATCCATCTTGTTGTCCATTGCCTATGTATATCATAGGAATTACCAATTTTTCGGGCAGATCGTATTGGAGGATTTCTAGATCTCAATCGTTGGTGCTCTTTTGAGATGTCTGGGATATCTTGATGTATTGTTAATTGTACGTTGGCTACAATTTTCTGGTACTCTCTCACTAATGCTGCTGTACGGCGTAGATCTGGTGGAGCAATATTGCTCAGAGTAGGCAGCCATCTCACTGGCGTTGAATTTATTGTTCCAGTGATTATTCTTATGGTTTGGTTAAGTTGGACATCGATTTTGCTTGTATGTGCACTATTTAGCCATACTGGTGCACAATATTCTACCACTGAAAAAACCAAAGCTAGAGCAGAGGTCCGAAGAGTATCTGCAGAAGCACCCCAAGTTGTTCCAGCAAGTTTTGATATTAAGTTATTTCGTGTTCTTAGTTTACCGGCTGCGTTTGTAAGATGACTTTTGAAGGTGAGTGTTCTATCAAGTGTGACGCCTAGAATTTTAGAGGAGCATCCAAACTACGTCACTATATACACTGATGGATCAAAAAACACCGATGGTACAGGTTGCGCTTTCGTTATACCTAAACGTATACAGAAAAAATATAAGTTAACTCACTTACTAACTATTCTGATGTTTTGGCAATGCTGTGGGGTTCTGACGACGTAAATCTTGAATGACAAGCAAGCTTTGTTATATGAAAAATGCTATATATTACTTTTATTTTAAGGTTAGCTATCATTATAAATGATGAGATACTACTTAATTGTATTTAATTACTGATAAGTACGTAACTTTTCTATGTGGCCACACATTCCTATTTTACCTTATCAAATGTTTTAAGCTAAAATCAAAACTAACAATGTAGGTTTATTGAATATTAAAAATACATAAATAAATAAAAACATAAATGTTTAATTATTTACCCTTTTTAACTCTGCTGTATTAGAACACGCGTACTATGAATTAAATTAATTTTTAAATTAAATAAAATGTTTTTAAAAACCATTTGCGGACTGAAATCAAAAACAAAAGCATGTTGATTTAATTTTAAAATGAATGAGTACTTTTTAAATGAAAATATACATTATTATTTACTAAATTCAAGGTATTTGTATAAAAACGCTTTCACCATTCTCGTTTTATTGGTGTAGTAAAAAACTGTCTACTTAATGTATATTGCCTACAAATTACTCCCAAAACGATTACTGGTGTTAAATAACCTGTTTTCGACTGTACTGATAACAGTGACCAATCGGAAGATTTATAGACAGCGCTATAAAGTAAAAGAATTTAATACCTACAGTAAAAGACAACCTCCTTCGTTGCAGGTGACTAATTGGACGTAGTTATGCAAGAAGAATTCAACTCCAAAAAGTGTGTTTTTCAGGAGAGACGTTTTTGCAAAGCTCTCTATTGTAAATTACAGGTACAACTTACAACCTTACTGAAGGTTGTACCGTGTTTGAAGGGGATAGTATTTTTATTATTGGTACTTAAACTAATTTAATATATAATAACAGCTTTGGTATTCCCAAAAAATGGTGGTTGGTTCCTTATTGCATATTATACATAGTAATTAATTACATTTTACAATAGGGAAATAAAAACACAAATTTCTTTAAATTATATGTTTTTTTGTATTATTTGAAAACAATAATACGAAAAACTAATTAAAAAATAAAGACAAATCAAATATTATTCTATAGCTTAAATATAAAAAATAAACTGAACTAAAGTAATGAAATTTTAAAATAATTATTATGACAATACTAGTGTAATGAAAAAAAAAACAGGATATTTTTGTTGTTTAATTTTAACATAATGGAATATTTTAATCAATTTCAATTTGAAAGTCTAGCGTCCCATTGTACCCATCAATGTCATCTTCAATTTCTTCATTAGATGATAAATTACGATAAAAGTTTTTACAATCGTTCAGAATTAAATGAAGAAATGATGCGATATCCTTAAGCTTTTCAGGCGATATTGGTTTTCCTTCTGGCCAGAGACTTTTCAACAAAGATGACATGGAGGGGGACCTGCCAACCCCTCGTTTTTGCACATTTATTTCAACAAATTCGTTACTGTAGTTGTTACTGACATAAATAGACATTGGTTTATTTTTAATAATGCGGATTTGTTTAAATTTTAACCAGTTTATCTTGGTGTTTGTTGTATCTTTTTTTCTGTTGACAATAGTTTTTTCAATATCACTTGTAGACTTAAAGTCAACAGATTCCATTTTTACTACGTTTAAAATATTTCGTCTTCTAGCATTCTTTATAACACTAATATAGTCTTCAGGTGCGTAAAGTCTTTGCTGAAGTTTTAGGGCAGACTCGATGTCACCGAATTCACTGTCGTTTGGCAGGAAACTGTGCCCAGAGACTAAAAATTTCATAGTAATATTTTGAAGGCTAGGGTGGACCTCTAACACAGTTTTTAGCATAAGAACTATCTTGATATTTGTATTCTGGCCACCACACGAATCACTCCATAGTGTCAAATTGGTAACATCCTTGTTAACATTAGCCATAATGTGTTTGTGTAAACAAGATGAAACTTCCTGAGCGCCCCGACCAGCTTCTCCTCTACCCAAACATAGCAAAAGCCCTTTCCACTCTTGCCACTGTGGATTCCGCAATTGTATAACATCAGTTGTCTTTTGTAGAACATGATGTTAGTTGGAATACGCGGCAAAGGTAGAGTTTTCTCTAAGTCAAAGTTACGTTCTGAACTCTTGTTGTCGTTTGCAAACTTCAAATCGTCTTTCATTTGAACTTGAGCTAAGTTTGCAAGTGCCACATGTTCCTCATGAGTTTCCTGATGTTTCTGTTTTTCAGTACTATTTTCAGCACCATTAATCTGTAGAATAAGTGTATCACATTGATTGCAAGTATCTTTTTTGAGTGGTTTACGTCTTAGGTTAAAGTCCTGTAGAAAAATATGTTTATACTTGCTGAAGGACACTGGGTTGCTGTACTCATTTTTATATAAATCATACATTTTCATTAGCGTAATATCAGTTGGCAAGTACAAGGAATCGGTATTGTTTCGTCGATAATGACTTTTGTACTTTGGAAATTTATTTATATGTTCTACTACATTACTTTTTCGGGAATCAGAAATTTTATTGAGCCCCCCTTTAATGCCTCTTTTGTCTAGGAAAGAGTTAGAACGCTTTTTTTAAGGGCTGTATCTATACGTTTAGTAGAAATTCGCAAGCTTTGTACAAAAAAGTTCCTACATACTTCCTTTTCAGCCAAGTAATATTTTCTACTGAATAATCTTTTGGTAGCATCTTCACCTCTATGACGTGTAACTTCTGATTCATTAACAATAAACCCAATCATTATGTTTTGCGAGTTGTAATTCCCTAGCTCCCAAAATTTATTAAATATAATTTTCCTTTCTTCAAGATTTACTTGCTCATAACATTTTTTCTTACAGTTACAAATATAATCTCTAAATGACTTTGAATAAACCTTAACACCTTTAGTATTCACATATGATTTATTAAGATTTTTCTCTTTTTTTTTCTGTCCTCCCTGTTCATATTCCCATATTTTCTCTTCCTACCTTTCTTGGGCCTACCCGTATAAGGAACTTCTACTGAACTATCAGGAGAATATGCAGTGCTTTGAACAGCATTTTGTCTCTCTGTTAATGCAACATTAGCATCAAGAGCAGATGGCATAATAATTTCTTCTTCAGGAAGTGGAAGTTCTAAATTGTCATTTTCAGTAATAGGAAAATTCATTAAATTTTCATCAGTATTAGGCCCAGTCTCATAAATTATTGGATTATTATCAATATTACTCTCCGGAATCATATTGCTATCATTACTGTATGTTGTTGTAAAAGTCAGCACATCTTCATTACTATAACTAACTGGAATGACTAAATTTTCATCATCGTTATTACCAGGAACATTCTCAAGATCAGTTACAACCATTGCATCCTCATTGCTAGCAGAAACCATATTTTCACCATTAAAAACAGGAAGCAGGACATTTTCCTGAAACCACAAACGTACTTTAGCTATCAATATTTCTGTGTTCTCTGTTTTGCGATATGGAACCAATCACCATCAAATGTGAAAAAACT
This sequence comes from Diabrotica balteata, assembly GCA_918026665.1. NCBI lineage: Eukaryota > Metazoa > Arthropoda > Insecta > Coleoptera > Chrysomelidae > Diabrotica > Diabrotica balteata. Next base: position 41,899,569 of record OU898284.1, read on the forward strand.
CTTTTGTGTTTAAGAAAAAAATTGTAGATAAGAGTTACATGAAAAAATAATGTTAAAAATCACTAAAAATACATAAGTAGGTACCAGTAATCTGATAAGAGTAAAAAATACCAAACTAACCTCAAAATACGGTGCTTTATTCTCCTGTGGTTCGTTGCACATATTTACCATCATTTTGCCTCGTGAAGACATTATTAGTGAATGTTTTTAAACTAATTTAACTTTTATTAACACTAACTAAAAACAAATATATCAGTACAGGAAAAACTGCGACAGCAACAAATCAACAACACTGGAATACTGGTTACTGGCTACTGGTTCTCTTTTGTAAAATGTAATATGGCTCCTTTGATTTATTTTAGTAAATGCAGATGGAGTTGGTTCCCTCTTGTAAAACACATTACTGACTTTATGCGGTTGGATCCTGAATGCAAATCTTAAAATGATAGTTACGTAAATGGTAGTTGATTCAAGCTGTTATAACACAAAATATTGATGCTGAAGCCATTGGTTCTTTTTTGCTAAACAAAGTTTGAACCTTCATTAAGTCATATAAGCAAAAATATCAAATTTTAAATTTTGGTAGTTGAGTCCTTCTTGCATAACTACGTCCAATTAAAATATTAATACGGTATAGTGGGTGTATCAAATAGACACATTTGTCGTACCGCCTATATAATAGAATTTGATTAAGTGCTTAGTGTGATTTTAAATTTTGAGATCTCTTAGATAGAGCTTAGATAAACCTCTATCTTCTTTAATATCTACTGAAATTATCATCACATTGAACAAATTTAAAGAGGGTATATAGTCACTTAGTGTGTCTTCTTCTCCTTTTTACGGTGCTTATCCGTTCTGGATGCTGGTGATCACTGTAGACTTCGGCAAATATGCAAATAAAAATGTAGAAAATATGCGCATAAATATGCACGTGTTTACCCGAAAATATGCAAATATTTTACAAAATATGCATACAAATAAATAAAAAAATCGTAAAATAGTAACAATTTTATTTAAAAAAAAAGTGTACATAACTAAATATTTCCTACTATTCATTAAGATTTACATTTATTTTAAGTAACTACATCATTTTTAAGTATGAATAAACTTATTTAGAATTATGGTAACAGTAAATGACCAAGTGGTGTTCAAAATTTTCTAACAAAAACTTGTGGCTTCTGTCTGAGTACATATATTTATATATGGAAAAACTTCGTTCAACATCAAACTGATGTAACGGGAGCATTTTTCAAACTAACCAAAACATTTGGTTCTAAATTAATTGTTTCCGAAATATTTCCAGCTAGAACACTGACTACTTCAGAAAGAATATGGTAACCTTTAATTTTTTTTTTTTTCATAGTAGCTTCAAATTTTTTTAAAATATCTTTTCCAATATTACCTCTAACGTTCCGACAATATGACGCAAATTCTTTTATTAATGCTGTATTTTCGAACAATGACAGTTTTGGTGATTCTAACTGAGTAATTGTTTTTTGAACAAAACTAAAATTTGATTTTATAAATGAAAGTTCTTGTTGAAGCAAGTTACTCTAAAAAGTTTGTTTGGAATCCAAAGAGATTGAGAACTTTCATCTGTTAACGTATCAATTATGTTCTTTATTTATAAATCGCTTCATCGCGTTAAAATAGGTTGTGGTGGAAGAGGAATGTTAGGTAGCATTTCTTTATAAAGTTGAATTCTTATAGGAGATTTAAGAAATACTTTTTTTGACACTGGATATCATGGTATTTACAAGAGGAAAACTTTTTTCGTCTTTCCTCTGCAACTCTGTTTAATCCATGCGCTACACAAGTAACATGTATTAAATCTGGGAAAAATATTTTTAAATTTTGTCCTGCTTTCACCATATAAGGAGCAGCATCCGATAAAATAAGCAGTAATTTATTAGAAGGAATAGTTGTCGGAAGAAAAAAAGTTGCTAATGTTTCTTGTATAAAACGCGAAATTGTTAAAGCATTTGTTTTCTCAAGTTTCTGGCATGAAATAAGATGAGATTTTGGTAAGGTATCTTCTTTAAGAACACCAATCAATAAATGAGCAATACACTTTCCTGAGGAATCAGTGGTTTCGTCTACAGATATGTAAAAATAATTATCTGCAATTTCTTCCTTAATATTAATTAACACCGACGAGTATAGCCCGTTCACATTATTTCTTCTTAGAGACCGATCACTTGGAACATTAAGTTTGCAATATTTTTTTAGAAACGAACTAAAATTTACATTTGCTAATTTTGAAAGCAGTATGTTTGCAGACACTAATGCGCGACACAAGTCTTCATTAAAAGTTTCTTGCTCATCTAATTTTTTTGAAGTAGATTGGAAACATTTAGCCATTGAAGTTTGATGTTTTCCTCCTATTTTTCCTTTTTTTTTGCAATGTGTGAAGCAGTTCTCACATGTTGGTCTATCTGAAATTTCTTCTCACATGCTATCTATAAATAAAAATAAAAACCTTTATTTTAACCCAACCTTTAAAATATAAAAATATACAAGGTGTTTTCGGTTAATCAAATAACTGGTTTGGAAAAAAAACACTCGCTAAGTGTTTTAAATGCAGTATTAATCCACAAATTAGTTTTTGTTACTAACCATTAGTACATCATATAACTTATTTTAAAATTCAACAAAAGTTTTTTTTGTTAATTCAATTACAATAAAAATAATTGTGTTTTAGAATAGCTGACTTCATAAAAAAAGTAAAGGTGAAAATTTTTTCTACACACCATTGTATTGTACCATGGACAATTTTTTCTCACTAAAGAATGCTATTTTTCATTTAAAAACAACCTACGAGTACTAAATTTCAAGTAAATACGTTTATTGGTTTTAAAGTTATTGTTGTTATTAACTAAAAGAATTTAACTTTTTTTAATTTCAACACCCTGTATCTCGAAAAGTAAATAAGTTTGACCCCTCATTAACTGTATCGTTTTGTTCGATTTTTCGAGAAGTATCTACACTCAAACGTTGTAAGTGTCATTTGGAAACACCCTGTATGTATGAAATATTAGATATTTAATAGAAAATATTAGATACTTACAATTTTGCCACAGACTGAACAGTAGATTTTTCCCATATCCATAGACAGCTCTTTATAAGGTTTAATCCAAGTTGAAGCACTGGTTGTTTTAGGCATTATAAAATCACAATCTTTCTTTTTGTTACGCACAACGAGTGTTTACGCTTTGAATATCAAAACAAAAATGATTTACAAATCTGAGCATCAAATTAGAAATGTTTAGGTACCTAATTCAATAAACTGGAAGATTTGGAAAATCCCTAAATTAGGAACAAAACTATTAGCCGTTTACCTGCTGTTAAGATACAATAAATTGTAGATAGATTTGGGGATTAGATCATAAAATGCAAATGAGTGAACCCTTAGCGATTATCCAATAACTGAATGCCTCAGTGACCGAGACTTTCTAAGAATGTTGAGGGCTACTTAAATTGATCTTCTTTGAAATTGTAAATGTTTTGTACCTGTAGAGATTACGTACTTAGATCATTTCTTGATTAAAATGACTACAAAATTTTATACAAGAACGCTACAATAAACGCTGTATTCCTGATATATTTCTAATGGTAATTATAGTTAATTCCACAAAATTTTATACTTAAAATATAAAATTCTGCAAGAAAATATCTTCAACCACAGAGTGAAAAAAACTTGACAAAAAGTTTTTATTTTATTTTTACAGCGTAGTTATGTTGTCGTCCCTTCACATCCACGTCCTAACTTTGCTCTTGGCTTGTTTCGTGTTGCGGTTTCATGAATTAATAATGTCTATTTTCAGAACACGATAAATCGTAATGGGAAAACTTTCATAAAAACTCTTACATCAGTATGTGTGTCATCTCTCCTGTAGGATTTAGCTGAAATTCCTGTACTTTGCATAAAGTGTTTACAATGTAAAAGTTCTGATCAGGTAAATAGGAGTTGAAAAACTTCTGTTTGTTGGCTCGAGAAAATCATACGGTAAATTAAGGTGAAAATTTATAGAAACTTCGTGTGCTTTTATATTTATTGCTTTTAAATATCAAAAAATATTTCACCAAAGCTTATTTGTTCAAATCGTTTAATCTGTGATATATTTATATTTATTCATATTTTGAATATCAAAATAAATGTTAGATCAAATTCTTCTAGTTTAGGGATATTATTATTGGCGCTAGACATCGATCATTAATATAACCTTCATTGTTCAAAATGGATAGACATCTACTAAACGCGTACATATTAAGTGAATAGGGTAAACTAGTCCATAGTGGGACGTTTTTTTTTTAAAAAGTGTATAGCACCTTGATTAAGCGTTTGTAAATTATAGTAAGGGTACCTATGCATGGGTATGGATGTAAGGAAGCAAAACTAATAATAATTTCAAGTAATCCTTTATTTATAATAAATTTTATTCAACAAGTTCCACTATGGACCACTCGTCCCACTATGAACCAGTATATGGTCCATTGTGGGAATCATAGTGGTCCGTAGTGGGATTTTTAGTAAAAAACTCTTTTATTCTATTTCAATTTATAACCAATTAACGGGAACATAAACTGGCGAGCAGCCCTAGCTGTAATTCCACTAATGGCAGGAAAGGGCAGTTTTAACTAAATATCTTCTTTTTCTACGGTATCGACATCGGGTTTATCGGGAAAACAAATTTGCCGGCCACAATTCTCTTCATGAAAGAGATATTATATGCATCTCCACTTATCTTAATAACCTGTCGGACATAATGTTTAACAGTTTTTTTTGTCATGTATCTTACTATAACATAGTCATGACTTTGAATAGTCAAATCTTGATTTTCTGATGGAAGCTTTCTAAATCGCTAGAATCGTTGCAGATTTCTGCAGAACATCACTGTTCGAACTAATTTCGTCATTAAAAACTTGACGTTTAAACTTTTTTAGCCTTCTGATTTTTCTCTTCTGAAAATGTTTTTTAGTCAATCTTTCTTTATGCTGTTTCTTTATGGCATCTTTTATGGGGGTGTCTGTTATTATTGCTGACTGTAGCTTCCTTCTGCTTCTTCTAAGATTTTTCCTAGGAGCAGCTTTGGCATGTAGCCTAATTTGCTGAGGGTTATTATATTGATGGGCCATTAATTGGCTGACATGTCGTGGTTCTTTTACATCCTGAACGTCTTCCACATCCTGAACACCTTCGTTAGTCTTATGTTCGTTACCATTTCCATTTTCATTTTCTGTGGACCTGTCAGTGACATAAGATGACATAAAATCAGTATCTGAAAAAATTTAGGAATTCAGACGTGATATGCCTGTTTTTTAAATCCGTTGAGAATGTTGACAAGACCGAATGCTTTAGGGTAGGCGGTACTAACAACATTACAAACATCATAAATGCTTATAGGTATGACAGGATGATTAAGCATCCAGTCATGGACTCCTTGGTATAATAGCTTTTAAATGGAAAAAAGCAACTCACGTCGAGCGGTTGTAATTTATGACTGCAATGGGGTGGCAATGTCAATGAAATAATCCCATTCTTTTACATAGATTCAGCACACGAACATCGTAACAGCTCTCATGGTCAAGAATTAGCAGAACTGGGAATTCTTTACTTCATCGCACGTATATTGATAAACTGCTCTATATATACTTCAAAAAATTATCTTCCGTCATCCAACCAGAAGGAAACGCTACACCAGCTGATCCTAGAGGAGCCCCACTAAGCATGAAAGGCTTAAATATTTTCTTGGGTATACAAAGAATGGAGGCACAAAAAACCCATTGGCGCATATTGCAGTGCACATTGTTATTAATGCGCCTCTTTCAGCGCTTGTCACTTTTCCAGTTTGTTTTTGTTTAATGCTAGCAAGTACCTTCCCGGGTTTATGCACATTGGTGACACCAGTCTCATTACAATTGTATATCTGGTTCGACTGGATATTATATTTCGTTATTACACTTCTCAAGTTTAATTGAGAATGTAGCCACATTATGATTGTTGAAGCTGGTGGCCCTGCCAAGGCTAGTTGCTTCTGGTTTTTAAAGCGATAACATAGGGTGTCGTTTCCTAAAATTATTCACCATTCCACTCCAGCTATAATGGCATACTTATAAGCCAATTCACGAGTACGTATTAATTTTAAGCCGTAGCACATTTCACAAGCTTGAATTATGTACTCGTACAATAGCTGTTCCTCTCTACTTGTAAATATTCTTTTGAAACCATGGGTTCGTTCATATTCAAAATCACTTGTGTTTTCTTCATTACCTTTATTAGCTAATTTGAACTTCTTCACTTTGCGCTGTAGAGCTGACTTGCTTACACCATACTTTTTGGACGCACTCATCAATGACATTTGATTTTTTATAACATCTTCTACTACAAAATGTACAGATCTTGCATATACTTCATGATTCTTTAGGTTTTTCTCGAAAACTGCTGTTGGGATCTTGAATATCTCGGCATATTTAATTCTACAAAGAATGAAAATGTTTATCATGTTTTAGTATATTTCAGCATAGACCGCATTCTATTATCATATCCCAGTATGGACCGCTTTTTTATTCCCACTATGGACCATGGCACATCAAAATACAAATGAGCAAAAATTGTATCAAACTAGTAGAGCGAGGTTTAAATAGAATACAATAATATTGAGGTTATGTATGTTTTAGATATACATACCAAATTCAAGTTAAATAGGATACATTTCGGCGAATTATTCGAAAGAATCTGAACATGGAAATAAAAATTTTCAGCTGATCATTCACCTGAATTTCCAAAATATCGAAACGCAAAGTACTAATTAAAAAACTAGCACAAGATTCGGAGGCGGCACTTTTATGATAGCACACACACTGAAATATAGCTCTACCGTGATGATAAAATAGCCAGGAGAGTGAAATTCCCACTATGGACCGCGTCCCACTATGGACCAGTTTACCCTACTTATTATCAAATTTAAACCGCTACTATGTAACCATCACCTTTCCTTCAATCTTCGCTACAGGATGGTTAAATGCTATGTATGGTCCATATTAATTACGGCATGGAAACATGGACGTTTAAGAGTACCTTCCATTAATAAGTTGGAGGCAAAACACGACGTCAAAATAGTGACGAGAGATTGCAACGCTAAACTAGGTAAGAAAGATTATTTAAGAGAAGTAATTGGTAAGAATAGCTTGCATGACCTTTAAATGATAATGGATACCGGCAACACAATTCGCAATATCTAATAACATGATCGTTAATTCCAACCAAATCGAGAAAAAGGACATTTACAAGATCACATGTGTTTTAAATGATGGAAGAATACAAAATCAAATAGTTCATGTCCTCATTGACGCAAGACACTCTAATAGCATTATTAATTCGCGAAGTATAAAAGGAGCTGACAGCGATAGCGATCACTTTCTGTTGAAATCTAAGTTAAGAACGCGATTATCAATACAGAAACTGGAACAACAAGAAAAAAGAGAAATATGTAACATTGAAGCGTTACAAACAGCAAATAAAGAACTGGATTATCAAGTGGCAATAAGCAACAGATTGCAATTGCTGGGATAGGAAGAGAATAATCTAGAGTTAGAACAAGCATGGCAGCAAGTGGCATCAGTTATAGAACAAGCAGCCAAGAAAAGCATTGGAGAAAAGGGGACTCGCCCAAAACGAAAATGGTTTTGGAAAATTCTGGAAATAAAAACAAAATAAAGATTTTACAAGACCCCACAGATAAGAACAAAGCGGAGTTTAAGAGAACAAGAACACAAACAAGGCAACTATTCAGAACTAAAAAGAGAAGCTACTTAGAACAACATATCCGGGAAATCGACAGAAGTGGCAACAGGAATCAAACAAGGAAATTCTTGAGTGAAGTGAAGTCAGTCAGAAAAGGTGCAAGTGTTGGAGTAACACAGCCTGTGAAAATAAAGCAGGTGAACTTGATAGCAACAGCAATCCTCGAACGATGGAAGAGATACTTTCAGAATTTACTAAATATTGAAAGTAAGGCGGAGAAAGCAGATATTAAGTTTCATTTTGCAGATATCTAAATACCAGCACCAACACTTGAGAAAGTAAAGAATGCGATCGCGCCTCAAAAAGACCATAAAGCATCAGAAAAATGATGACATACATGCAGAGTTGTTAAAAAAAACGAGGAAACCTTTTAAACCAAAAATTGTTTAGACATCATTCTAAGAGTATGGCAGCAACAGAAAATGCCTAGAGAATGGAATGGAAGCGTTATAATTTCCATATATAAGAAAGGAAACAAAGAACAATTCTGAAACTATAGAGGCATATCGCTTATTAGCACATCATATAAAATGCTATCAATTATCTTGCTAAAGAGACACACCCATAATCGGCAGATATTCTAGGCGACTACCAATGTGACTTTCATGCTGGAAGTCAACTAATAGATCAGATATTTACCATTCGACACATATTAGAGAAAAACTGGTAATTCAACCGCAACGTCCACCAAATTTTCATAGATTTCCAGCAAGCATATGATTCCATAAAAAGAAGCAAATTGTGGATAGCAATGCTAGAAATGGGAATACCAATAATATTAGTTGAATTAACGCAAATGTGCATGACACACTTATATGCGCAAGTAAAGATAGGAAGCAGAACCCTTGTCCTTAAAGAGGAAGTATTGTACACGCTAAAAAGAATCAAAAATGGTAAAGTCTCAGGTCCAGATTAAATACCAACGGAAATCCTTAAACTAATAGAAAAAAACTCGATTCACATTTTAGTTGAACTTTTCAATAGCATTTATAGATCAGCAAAAATACCACAAAAATGCTTTTATCCACCTTTGTTATTATACCAAAAAAGATAAAATGCCAAACATTGCAGTGATTACCGTACAATCAATCTGATGAGCCATGCACTGAAAATATTCCTGAAAATTTATACACTCTATAGTACACAGAAAACTGGAAATGGACATCAATAATACCCAGTTTGGTTTCCGAAATGGACTCGAAACAAGAGAGGCCTTGTTTGCATTGAACGTTATGCCTCAAAGATGTCTTGACATAAATCAAGATGTATTCATGTGTTTCATAGATTACAACAAGGCCTTTGATAAAGTGCGACATGATCACCTTATCAGACTCCTGACAGAAAAGAATTTAGATAAACGAGACATCCGACTAATAGCAAATATTACTACAATCAGAAAGCATAGTGAGAGTAGAGAATAATACCACTGAAGAAATTGAAATAAAGCGAGGTGTGAGACAAGGGTGTATACTGTCACCAACCCTGTTTAATCTCTATTCCGAAGACGTAATGAATAGAACACTCTTTGAGCAATCCGTAGGTATTAAAATAAATGGTGTTAGATTAAACAATCTGAGATTTGCCTATGACAACCGTTCTGATCACAGAAAAACTTGAAGGGCTACAGACATGTGTGAATAAGATAGCAGACTACAGCGAAGAATATGGACTATCTTTGAACATAAAGAAAACTAAATTTATGGTAAAATCAAAATCAACACAAAATGTCCAAAATTTTATATTTACACAATGAAATTATCGATTGAGTTAGAACACATATTTAGGCACTTTTATAAATGAAGACAACGATAGCTCAGCAGAAATCAAAATAAGAATAGAAATCGCCAGATCCATATTCACTAAAATGAAGAGAGTGTTCTGCGGAAATGTTTTGCGCCTTGAAATGAAACTTCGCCTGATGAGATGTTACGTACTTTCTGTGCTGTTCTACGGAATGGAGTCATGGACGTTGAAAAATATTGATACCAAAAAATTAGAGGCGTTTGAACTGTGGATGTATCGCAGAATCTTGAGAATATCATGGACCGAGAGAGTCACAAAGGTGGAGGTCTTGAGAAGAATGAATAAAGAAAAGAAGTCATATTTACGATCAAAAAAACGAAAACTGCAATACTTGGGACACATTACAAGAGACGAAAGATATGAACTGCTTCGAATAATTATGCAAGAGAAAATAGCAGGAAAAAGGTCCATAGAAAGGTCTCCAAATAAATGAAGAAAAGACGATATACATGGTAGTAACTAAAAATCGAAGACCAAGATTTAGGCAGAACATCAGTATTAATAAACACAACTTCGAAGTAGTGAAAGTAGATTAAATACCTTTGAGCGAAAATCACAGCTGACAAATACATAGAAAAAATCGGTATCAGCAAGGAAGGCTGCAGAAAATTGAGCATTATACTCCCTTTCAACATTATTAAGATCTAAGCTGCTAAAAGAAAATTTAAATTAACACTGTACGTAAGTTGATTATTCGCATAATTATTACATATGGCAGTGAGACATAGACTCCCAACCAGCGGGAAATCAATAAGCTTCTAGAATTCGAAAGAAAGGTTCTCAGAATAATATTTGGCCCTCAAAGATATGAATTTACAGGAGATTGAGAAGACGCCACAAAATTGTTATGTACTGAAAATTTTTCATCGTCGTCAACAGAAGAAGCTTAAGCTGAAGATATTTATTTTTTAACTTCTGCAGAATGGAATACAGTGGTATCTGAATCAGGAATATCCTTTGAGGACTTTGTTACGTGCGATGATGAAGTTATGGCTGCTAGGCCATTAGCTGATGACGAAATTGTCGATTTAGTATAAATAAAAATGTCTCTTTTACTCGAATTTTTAATTATTTCACCTCTCAATGAAGTCGAAATCTTCCGTAAGTCGAAAACACTATAACTGGATTTTTTAAGTTTCACTACATTGATGTTACACTTAGAGGTTCTACTGTAATATGTTAATGTATGTATGAATATATCTAGCTTGTGAAACTTTGCCCGGACTATTATAATTTTAATAATATGAGAGTTAAGTGAATTTTGTGTGAATAAATATAACTGACTAAGTATTAAAAAGAGATTATCAATGGTGTAAAAAAAATTGGAATTAAAATTTATTACAAATTTTTTATTCTACTCTATTATTTTCTATTTTATGTGTCTAAGGGAACTATTGTTACTATGCATTAGATTTTCAGTAAATGACAAACACAAACCAGCGAAACCACATGCGTAGCAAATGCATAACATATTTTCTTTCCATTCCGAAATAAAACCTTTCCCATTTTCTCCCTAGTTGTAAAAATAAACATCTTTCCCAAAGTAAGCGAAATGATCGGCACACAAAAGAAAATGTTCTTCCACGTGCGCCAAAAAGCAGCAAGAGACGGTACTTAAAGTGGCTAACGGTAATGACCGAACGGATTAGGTGTGAACTTGTTCCTAATCCTGGACTAGTTCAGGTGCCAGGGACTCCAATCACTGGCGCAGTCGATATCTGGAGTAACTCTGTGCCCGGTCTTACGGCTTACAGCTTGCCTGCTCAATCCAGAATTGGATTCGCCGGAAATATTTATCGAAAATGGAAATTTATAAGCACACAATAGTATATAAATTATATACAGTGTCTACGAAAATTAAACTAAATCATAAATGACAACAATAAAAAGCTTTGTATTTTTAGATTTTTACTACAGGACGTTCACGTTCATGTATTATTTCCAATAAATGTAATTTTAAATTGTGTTAGTGTATTCGTACGACTGTCTTTTAATTTCTTTATCTTTTTTTTTTTTGATTGCTGTATTGCCAGATTCCAGTAAGAGCCTAAGAAGGATCCATTGAATTCTGGCAGGCAACGGTGGGGGAAATCTTTTTTTGACATCTACGTCACGGAACAAGACACCCTGGTATCTTTCGGACCGAGTGGGATACTATACCAGAACATCCCAGGGCAGTGCCGGATTAACCGTGTTCCGGCTAAAACCGTCGCCGTTCCAGAAAGGTGGTCTTGCCACTCAATAAACAACTAAAGTAAAAAAACTAAAAATTTATAAATAACCATACCTATTACCGTGAGCTGAAGAAAATGAAAAATAATCGAACCCCGGGTGAAGATGGAATAGTATCAGAAGCACTAAAAATTGGAGGGGATGTATTACTTGAAAAAATTAAACAATTTTTCAATATCTGCCTTCACAGCTCCAATATTCCAACAGACTGGAACAACGCTACTATGATTCTATTACACAAAGCAGGAGACAAAGCAAATTTAGAGAATTACAGACCAATTAGCCTCCTCAGCCATATATATATTATATATATATATATATATATATATATATAATATATATATATAATATATATATATATAATATATATAAAAGTTGTTTTACACGAATACTAGTTAAGAGAATGGAAAGAAAATTAGAGACTTATCAACCAAGGGAACAGGCAGAATTCCGAAAAAGTTACGGAACAAATGGCCATCTACAAAGTGTAAAAACCCTAATAGAGAAAGCAGTGGAATACAATAAACCTCTAGTTCTAATATTTATCGATTTTTACAAAGCCTTTGACACAGTTGAGCTAAGCAAAATATTACAGGCGCTTAAAGAATGCAGGCTAGATTATAGATATACTAAATTATTATACAAAATATACCTGCAGGCAACAACCACTGTCAGATTACATACTACAGTAATCACATAAAAATAGAACGGGGGTTAGACAAGGAGACCCAATGTCACCTAAACTTTTTAATACGGTGCTAGAACATGCCTTTAAGAATTGGATTGGATGACAAAGGGAATAAAAAATAGATGGAGAATATCTAAACAACTTACGTTTCGCCGATGAGATACTTATAATAGCTGAAGATCTAGGTATGGCAAGAGAGATGGTACACTAACTCGTTGATGGCTACAGAAAATGTAGGTTTAAATATAAATATCTCGAAAACAAAAATCATGACCAATTTGGTACCCAACCAGAACATCAGTATTGGTGGGAAAGAAATAGTACTCGTAGATAGATATAAATACATGGGACATTAAATTATGATTGGCAGGGATAACCAGACACATGAACTGAAGAGAAGAATGGCCTTGGGTGGGCAGCATTTGGAAAACTGAGAGAAACTTTTCAAAGTGAGCTGCCCACATGCCTAAAGAGAAAGGTATTTGATCAGTGCGTCCTCCCAGTCTTGACGTACGGAGCAAAAACACTTACCTTAACAAAAGCAGCAGCTACCAAACTGAGAGTCACGCAGAGAAGAACGGAGCGGTCCATGTTCGAAATAACTCTGCGAGACAGAATAACCAACGAAGATATCAGGAGAAGAACCGGAGTGACTGACATCATCGATAAGATAGTCAGACTAAAATGGAGATGGGCAGGCCACATAGCCAGAATGACAGATGGGCGATGGACAAAGAGGAATGGAATGGAGGTTATTGCAATGGAAGCCAAGCGAAGACAAGAGAACGTCGGTCGACCACCTACAAGATAAACTGACGATTTAAGAAGACTCAATAAAAACTGCGTAAGAGCGGCGCAAGATAGACGGGGTTGGAAACATGAGGGAAGAGGCCTATGTAAGAGGACTCTTGAGGCTGGATGATGATTACCGTAAATGTTTCAGACGTTAGGCCATAAACTAACAAATAATATTAACCATAAATTTCAGATCCCTGGCTCAATTTCCTCCTCTGTCCTCCTGCTCTTTTTTCTTCATCGCCCCAAAAATCAGACAGTGTACTTCTCTCCATTTTTTCTCTTCTCTCAACATTATGTTTTACAATGTTTTTTTCATCGAGTCCGAAGCCCATTCGCCTCTCGAAATCTCCCCTCACATTTGCTCATCTCTGGCAGTTAAAAATGTGGGTGGAAGTGTCCGGTATCCTACAAACAGTACAGTTTGCCGAGGCACATTTACCTATTCTATTTGTGAAGGTGCCAAAACTACCATGTCCGGTCAGTCTCAGATTGGAAATAAGTTCCTTCGTTCACCTTGCCTTTCCATTATCATTCGACCATTATCTCTGCCACTCTAATATCGTTCTTTCTCTCTCATTGTCATCTATATTTACATCCATCCTTCCTCGCATACATCCTCGCTCGCTCTTTACATAACAAACCGATCGGTATCATCGCTTCAACGACATATAGAACCCTATTTGAAACTGTCCTAGAATATGCGCTAGATAGCCTGAGGAGCATTCGCCTTTGCGAAGTCTCCATCAGCTTAGCGTATTTCACAGTGTTTAGTATAGTACACCATATGGGGGCAGCTTAGGTTACCACCTACTGGAAAATTCTATTTAGCACCTTCCATTTGGTGCTACCTTGCCTCCAATTTTGGCATCAGCTGCATCAACGGCTCCAGATTTCGCTTGATTTTCTCTACTGTCTTTTGGATTTGTACTCCGAACCTTAATCCTTCCGACAACCAGACTTAATTCTTTCAACCAGGACTTGTTTTTTCTCCATGATCCCGTATTAAAGGCATTCTTGACGTCCAGCAGGATGAGAGCCACCCACCTCTTTGTATCCTGTGTAACTAAAGAGGTTACTTTTATTGGCGGTCGCTCAGCGCATGCTTTTCTTCCAGTTATCGCTTAAGGCAGCCTTTTACAAGCTGTTTATACAATTTAGTTATCGAACTAAGAAGGCAAATTGGCATTTACCTTAGTTGGTGTTTTAATTTTGGCTTCTATAAAAGTCGGAACTGCAACAGAAAATGATACTGTTTAAGGTACTTGATTTCTTTTCTATAATGTCGATTTTACTTCGAGTTGTGGCTTATCCCCTTATTGTCTTAAAAATTATTACAAAAATGTTATGCTAATTCCAAGATTATAACACTGTTTTTTTTTGCAGACAAATGAATTTTCTGTTGCTACCGAATCAAAAAATGATCTGTATGACAGACGAGATTCTATTTTCACGCTTGAAAAAGCTCCTTTTTTAAGAAACATAAATCCTTATTTAAAACATTTTTACCTTTTCGAGGTACATACGATCCAAAGATACACATCTCTTAAAATGCGAACATACTAGTTTTTTTTGTCTTTGTTGTGTTAGCACTAGAATTTGAGGTTTTTTTCTTTCGTAACGTTCCTATAATGGTTAGACGATGTTCACATTGAAGTAATCGTGCGAGCTGAACGGTTGTAAAAAAAATATCCATGGTAACGTTCCTTCCCGTTTCCCAAATCGGTTTACACAGACGAGGTACCAGTGACATATTTGATGTATCAACAAAATATTTTCCTGCTAGGTGTTTGCCAACATATACTTCCATCTTAGACGTATAATACATCTCAGCGTCTGCCAAAGCATATATTTTTATATCGTAATGATTTGGTTTGTTCGGTATGTAAACTCTGAATGAACATTTGCCGAAGAAGGCTTCTAACTTTTCATCTATCGTAGTATATTATGCTGAAATATTGTAATGCTTCCATAGATTAGAATTAACTTCAAAAATCTCACGTATCACGGACAACTTGTCGAATTCCTGCCTTTGTATTCTAGTACTTTTGTCATAGAACCGAATCTGTCTTAAAATGAACTGGAACCTCTTTAACGACATTGTAAGGCGAATAATTTTCATTGACCTTCTATCTGAGAAGCTTTCAAAAATCATAAGCTTTTAATTATATAAGATCAATTGGCCTAGCCCTTCTGTTATTAACTGTGTCATAGCATTTCAATGCAATGAACTTATTGGTGTATTCTATTATTTTTTCTAGAATACCTGTAGTGAAAAAACAGTCCTAAATCTCCTTTATCACCAATTTTCGCCTAATACTACCTTCTGGTCCTGCCAGATTGGGTAGAAGATTTTCAGCACGAGTTCGAACGTTACGATTAAATTTATGATGTTTCCTTCACCTTGTTCCATATTTCCCAAACAATCGTAGTATGTGCAGTATTACTTCTACTGGTACATGATTTTCGACATATTCTTCATCACAGAAACCTTCTCTGAATTTGTATCATATTCTAGAACTTCTGAACAATCATCTTGCAAACTTGCTTTGTCATCTAGTTTCAATTCGGAATTAGCAACAATCTCGTCAAAAAATTGTTGCAACCAGATTAGTTGTCTTTCGTAAGCCATATTCACATCATCATCATCATCAATGGCGCTACAACTCTTCGTGAGTCTTTACCGCGTTTACTATTGCCTTCCATGTTTGTCGGTCCTGTGCCAGTAATTCCCATTGTCGCACTTCCATCTTCTCTAGATCTTCTCTGTCTGCATCTTTCCACCTTTTTCTAGGCCACCCTACACACCTTTTTCCATCTCGCCTTTCCCAAAACATATTGTTTATAAGGCGATTGTCGTTACTTCCAATTTCACATAAAACTCCTAAAATTAATGTCTATTATTTAAACTGACTTAAAACGACAAAAACTTACCGTTGAGTATAACGCAAATGGTAACCTCGGTCGCTCACACCGTCAAGTTGAATAACATATGAACTACTTGCATTTAGCCACAGATTTTTCAAGAATGAATAGCATGATGAGGATTCGACAGCTATCTGGCCGCGCGGACAAAACAATATGCGCATTTAAGTTACTTTTTCTTCCCACTTTATAAATAGGCTTAATGCTTGTTTACCATCTTTTCCTCGGTCGTCCCAATGATCCTCTTCCATTTGGCGATTTGTCTCTTGCTATTCGTACTATTCTATTTTCTGTCATTCTTTAGATGTGTTGATTCCATTCCACTTTTCTTCTTCTGGTCCACGCGTTTATTTCCTCAATACCACATCTCTCTCGTATTTCCTCACTTCTTATTCTGTCTCTTAGAGTTTGGTTTGTTATTTTTCGTAATACTTTCATTTCTGTTGTTTCCAGCAGTCTTTGTGTTTTCGCTGTATCTTGTTTCCGCTGTTTCCGCTGTGTACGTCATTATCGGTCTTATGGTTGATTTATATATCCTGGTTTTCGTTTCCGTTGTGAGGTATTTGTTTCTCTAGATTGTGTTGTTGAGACATCCTGCTGCTCTATTTGCCATGCTCACTTGTTTGTGTACTTCTTCTTTCACTCTTCCGTAGTTTGACAGTTTTATTCCCAAGTATTCAGTTTCCAGCACTTGTTCTATTATTTTGTTATTTACTATTAGTTTACATCGTCTCGGTTCCGCTGATATCACTTTCGTTTAGTTTTCCCTGTTAAGATCACCATGTTGTATATGACCGCCAGATCTTCGAATTCTTTAATTAATCTATGTAGGTCATCTTCATTTTCGGCTGTACTTATGGCATCGTCGGAGTAGCATATTATCCTTTTTTTCTTTTCTCCCATTCTATATCCTTTTCTTTTTTAAATTTCTGTATGATTTCATCAATTATCAGATTAAATATTAATGGGCTCAGCGAATCTCCTTATCTAATGCCAGTTTCATATTTGATAGGTTGCGTTAGGTTTCCTTTACATCTTACCATAGCTATGTTTTCTTTACATATACTCTTAATGGTTTTTACTAAATCCAGTAATATTCCCTTCATATAATAAATGTATCGCGTCTCGAATTCTCACTCTACAAAACGCTTTCTTCAAATCTATCAGACACATATATGCTGGTTTGTTGTATTCCAGCGACTTTTCTTTTATTTGTCTAATTACCAAAACTGCATCCGTGCATGATCTTTCTATCCAAAATCCTTGCTGTTCCTCTTGCAAAGATATTCGTTCGTTTATTTATTTCGCTATTATTCTTGTTGTCAATTTGAGTGTTGTATTTAAAAGATTTATTGCTCGATAATTATTGGGGTTTTTCTTATCTCCTTTCATGAAGAATATCACCATAATCGCTCTCCTCCATTCATCTGGTATTCTGTTCGTGGTAATTATTTTATTAATAAGAAGTTGCAGTTGTTGTACAAGGTAATCACCTCCATATTTTAAGAGTTCATTAGGTATTTGATCTTCTTCGGGTGACTTTCTGTTTATTAATTTGTTTATTCCTTCTTTCACGTCGTTTTGAGAGATTTCGGTCTTTTCCTCAGTTATTATATTTGGCGTTTCTGGTAAAGGTTCTTCGTTTTGTTTTTTAAACATTTCTGTCAGGAAAACCACCCACGTATCCTTTTGTATGTGTTCTATTTCAACTAGTTCTTTCATTTTGCTTCTTTGTTGTCTTATGAAGCGCCATACTTGTGTCTGTTGTCCATAGAAATCCATCTCTAGTACTTTTGTGGATCTTTCCCAGTAATGTGTTTTTGTTTTTCTTACCAACTCATCAATTGTTACCAATTGATGAGTTTCAGTTCTTATTCTCTTATTCTCTTATTCTTATTCTTCAAATGATTCGCATTTGAGTTTTAGCGTGATAAATCTACTACGTCGGTGTCAGAGACCGTACGTTACCATACGAAGGTTAAAGAAAAAACATTTGTTAACATCTGTTTTATTAAAAAATAATTATCCTATACAAAAAAAATAATATAGAAAGAATAACAAAAGAGACAAACAACAACAAAAAATAAATAATGAAGAACAAAAAAAAAGTATATCAAAAAAATATGTACCTATCAAAAAAAAAATATATTAAAATCGCATAAAAATAGATAAAAAAATCATTAAAAAAGACATATATCAAAAAATCACATAAAAATATATAAAAAAACTAAAAAAGAGCATACTTCTATATTACAGGATCCAATTTGTAAATAGAATACATCTTGGATCATCATTGCCGTATTCCCGTCATCCTCCGCCAATCCTCTCGGTCCAAGCATGCTCCCTCCTCCAAACCTCTCGATTCCATTGCTCTTCTAATACCTTCATTCCATGATCGTCGAGGTCTACCTCTTTTTCTTCTACCAGGGGGCTTCCATCTGTGAAGTTTTTGGGGCCAACGTTCGTCAGGCATTCTTAACAGGTGTCCAAACCATTTTAAACCTCTTCTTTCTATTCTGTCTATGACCGTATCTGTAGCATTCATCTGATTTCTTATAGATTCGTTGGTTTTCCTTTCCAGCCTTGATGTTCTAGCACTTCTTCTCAAATAATCAGCATACTTCTACAAAAAACTTAAAATTAATAATATTCAGAATATTGAAAAAATGCTGATACAATTGTTCAATAACAAATTAATCCTTTAATTTGTAATCACACAGTATTCTTAACTTCTTGATCTTTTATGGTTTCACCGTGTATAATTGAGACAATGTGAAACCATATCGAGTAATATTTTAAATAATTAGAGTCCATTCACCTGCAAACCTGCACATAATAAATTGTCGAATAATATGTCGAATAATTTCTTTCTAATTGAACTTCCTAAGTGTTGCAATAACGGCCTATATTGAATTGTATTGTAAGCTTATAGTTCAAAGTTGGTTATTATGATAGAAGCATTAACCTCAGTGCTAAGGTATACATTATTTGTAAAATTATAATTTGGGGCTTTGAGCTCATTTGAGATTTGCTCATTTGAATGTAGAAAGTTACCTATCCAACAACTAGAGTGTAATTATTAACAGCTGTCAATAAAACTATAATTTTTACTCCACGACTTCAACGATCAAGAATCGGATAAAGGGGCATTAGAAAACAATTCGATTCTGGTATTTACATCGAATCTGTTTACAATTAATTGTTACAATGTAATGTGCCAGTAAATTTATATGCAATTAAAAATAAATTAATTGACCACAAATAGTCTGGCTAAAGTTAATGCCATTCTAAAATAAATTTGATAAATAATTTATAAAGGTATCCTACAAACTTTCAGCATTATTGATGTAATTTTAACCTGTTTTTTACTGATGATACCTTTATGATAACCTTTTTTATATTTTTATATTTATTGCGTTTTTTTTTTTTTCTTTTACTCATATGAAGTCGTTTCCCCATGATTTCGAATACAGCCCTGGCAAGATCGCTCCTCTTTTATCGATTATTCATTATATATACAAACGTTCTTATTATTCCTCGACCGATCCTTTTCTTTGGCCCTACTACTCATCGAAAATTCGTTTTTAGATCCCTGTTAACGAGAAAAATTATCGAAGATATAATGTTTTAAAATTTACCAGAAGAAAGTAACATAATAGAGGGAAAAATTAATTAAAAGCGAAATTTAAGCTTGGTATTCTAAGACGTAAAAATATTAATATCTTAATATTTTTAATTCTTTTTTTTTATTTACAAACTTGCGTTATTCCATGTCTTATTCCATGATCTCTAATCTGACAAATGAACATAAAATCTATCTACTTATGTTCTAAATAATATTTGGCAGAAACAAGCACCAATTCCTGAAAGCTGGAAGGAGTATATTATAATACATATAAGGAAACCTGGCAAACGTGATGACGATCACAATACATGCATTTTATGAATCAAATGGATTAACATTATCAGAATCCAAAACAGAAATCTGCTTCTTTTCTAGAAAACATTAACTCCAGAAGGGTATATAAATTGTGGTAAATTCAAATTTCCAATTAAAAATTGTGTCAGATACGTAGGAACTTATTTAGACAGAAAACTTTTATGGAAAGATCATATTTAACATATCATTAAAAAAAAACCGAAAAAGCTATGAATATCCTAAGAGCTTTCTATAAAACAAACTGGGGTGCAGATCCCAACATTAGTTTAATGTTTTATCGATCTATGATACGACCAGTTTTCGATTATTGCTGTCACTTGTATGGAAATGCATCGAACAATCATTTAACAAAAATTGAGATACAGAAAAATAAGTGCCTACGCTTGTGCCTTGGGTATCTGAAATCTACACCAATTAATGTAATGGAAATTGAAGCTGTTGAACCGCCATTGAATTTACGGAGGCAGTATCTTACCGACAAATATATAGCTCGTACCATTAGCAGAGACCAAGTTTTTGTCAAAGATATACACAATCAGGCTGTTTTAGATTTGACTAAAAGGTATTGGTTTAAGAAAAAATCTCCACTTGTGGCGGAAAGCTACAGAAACCTTTTCAAAATTTAAAGAGGTACTTTATAAGGGTAAAAGGGTAAATCTTCCTCCAGTTTATACTGAAAAGCCTCATGTGTTGTTCTCAATAAAAATCAAGACAGAATTTCTCAATGATGTCCAAGGCCCCATGTTTAACGCAGAAATTCAGAAGAGATGGCCTAATTATTATTATGTCTTTACCGAGTAAATCACACAATCTTTAAAAGTAAATCACACAAATATAAATTACCTGATGAAGCCTCTATCTACACATCCAAAATGCTGGGTTTAAAGTTTGCTCTTTCTCACGTTTTGACAAAGGAAATGAAGAACTGTGTAATATTTACAGACAGTAAAAGTGCAGTAGAAAGATTATGTGAAACAAATAAATCCAAGCAATTAACTCATCTTGATATAGAGATATTAAAATTGTACTACGAGGTTTCAAAACTCGGAGGAGAAGTTATTATCGCATGGATCAAAGGCCATTCTGGGATAAAGGGTAATATAATAGCAGATGCATTGGCAAAAGAAGCATTATCAAGCGGAGAAACTATATCAGTCAACAATATTCTACCGGTGTCAGATATAGATGTATATAGTAAAAAACGGCTTAAATTAAAATGGCTAGCCAATTATGCGGAATCCGAAAGACAGTCATCATTTAAATATTGGCAACCCACACTTCTTAAAAAAAGGTGGTTTTATTCAGAGTCCAACAGAAGTTTTATTAAAACTATTAATAGGCTAAGGTCTAATCATGGTCTAACACCTTCAATAATGTACAAAATGGATCTAGCAGATACTCCAAACTGTACTTGTGGTAAATATGGAGATTTAACACATATCCTATTAGAATGTGTAAACCAACAAGGCAATATTACATGTTTTTATGAAAGCTTACGAAAACTAAATGTGTGTTTCCCATTTCACATAAATGAATTAATTTTCTCTGGAAACTTAGAAATCTTTAATTGTATTTATCAGTTAGTAAGAAATTGTAAATATAAACTTTAAACAATATAATGTACTAACCCTAGAATTAAGATAAAATTTGTAAGCAATTTGCGAACATATCAATCATGTAATAAACATTTTAATACGAAAAAATGAAAAAAAAAAATGGAAAAAAGAAACAAAAAAAAAACAAATAAATAAAAAATATATATTCATATTATATACAATATCAAAAAAGTAATACAAGGAAATAAAAAAATCAAATAAAAAAAAAAAAAAATCACAAACAAATAAAAAAAAGAACAATTAAAACAAGTCAATTATTTAATTTATTTTTAACTTTTAGTACTAACTCGAACTCTGATTGTTGTTCTGTGAATACAAATTACAAAACAGTCTGGTCAATTGGCTATGCCAAGGCCATTAAAAAAAAACTTGCGTTAGCCTGTAAGGCTATTAGCGAAAAAAGAAAAAGTATTAACAATAATTGAATAGCATAACAATTATTAAATTTTGTATAAATAGTTTATTGCTTTTAGATATTGGATAATCACTTTGGCATCACACTTTAAGAATAGTTCTCTCATTTTCTCCGGGATTCCGAATTTACATATTTCTCCACTGTGTAACTGGCACTCCACTAGAAGATGTTTTATTGTTAGCAGGGTCTCGCAAGCATAACACTCTGGTTGGGGATTCCTTATCATCAGATGTCCATACGTAAGGCGACTATAACCAAGCCCCATTCGTGTGATGATAACCTGAGAAAAACGATTGCTGGGACTATCAAACCATGGTTGAAATATTGGTTTTATCTCATGTAATTTTGCTTGTGTTTTATGCAATCTGCTATTTCATATGTTATCGTTATCGTTAGATCGTTTCCCGTGATTCCAATATGAGATGGCACTCACTGAAAAGCAATGTTTCTGTGATTTAGGTTGTGCAATTCTTGTCTAATGAGTTTTGCCACAGGATGGGAAAAATAGATTTTTGGGAAGATTTTTAGAGAACTTACTGAGTCAGTCATTAGTAAGAAGTTAGTTTCAGGACATTTTGTAACGTGACATATGGCTTTATATATTGCAAAAGTTCTCCTGTTAAAATATTATTAGTCTCCGCTAGTTTATATTTCTTTATTTTATAATTTGTTATAAAGGCAGATGTTACACAACGTTCTGTTTTAGATGCATCTGTGAATAACTGTTCGAAGGAAGAAAATTGAGAAATTAAGGTTTGATATTTAGAATTAATTAGATGACGTTTGCTTTGTTTCTTATTTCTTGATAATAGATCCAAATTTATGTAAGGAGAGGATATTAGCCAGGGAGGGGAAGTTGGCATCTTGCTAGGATGGATTTCGGGGACTTTAACCCTACTTTACTCGCACCTATTTCAGGAACGTGTCAACCCGCGCTGTGTCTGCAGCACTACATTATTTTATCTTTTTTTTTTGTTTAAAGTAATAAAATCCAAACTTTTTTTATATTTGAGGTATATAATGTTAAAAGTTTGTCACAAAATAAAACTATTTATTTCAGCAAATATTGCAGTCTACATGTGTAGTCGCTGAATTTTATAAACATAGATTTTAAGAATAAAATTGCACACAACTAAGCAAAAATAAAAAAATAAAGCAATAAATAAAGTAAAAAAGGTGAAAGCAAAAATTTTTTATTATATATAAAGAACAATAAACAAACATAGAATAAATTTACTGGCCTCGGTAGCATGCATCACATATTGTGTTCATATGGCTTAGGCACATATTTTTATAAGAAACTGACAGAGAATGTAGCGTAGAAGTAATTTTAAACTGTTTGTCCTCGTTTTAGTGTAGTGTGATAAATAAAATAACTATACTGTCGAATTGTAAAAGTTTATTAAACAATAATTATTAGCCTGAGAAAACTGAAAATATTAATTAAACATGTGTAACCGTTATTACATATTTGAGAACATTGACATAACCTTAAAAACTTAATTCTTCTTTTTCTTATATCTTGAATATTACATTAGTACGGGAGCTTATATTAACACTCCCACTTATTCAAGATTTGAATACAAAGACCTAATACAAAAGACATGAAAGCAAAGATCTAATACAAATTAACAAATACATAATTTTAATTGACAAATTTAACTTATTCAATAAATTGTTAAAAACTGTCTTTGACAATGCTTTTGTAAACAAGTCCGCTAACTGATTACTTGTATTGACATAGCTTACACAGATATTCTTGTTTTCACATTCATCTCGAACAAAGTGAACCTTAATATCAATATGCTTTGTTCTGCTATGAAATTGTTGTGCCTGTGTTAGCTTAATGGCAGATTGATTATCAACAAAGATGTTGACAGGTGAGACATCAATTCCAATCTCTTTTAAAAAATTTCTAAGCCATAAAGCTTCTCTAACACCAAAAGCCAAGGACACATATTCGGCCTCTGTAGTTGACTGTGCCACTATGTTTTGTTTTTGGCTCTTCCAGGTAATAGGACCATTGCCTAGTATAAATACATATCCACTAGTAGATTTTCTTGTATCCAGGCAGCCAGCATAGTCTGCATCAGTGTAGCCTATTACCTTGATTTGTGTAGTTTTTCTGTACACAATTTTATAATGAGCAGTATATTTTAGATATCTAAAAATTCGTTTTACTGCTTTCCAATGTTCATCACTCCAAGCATTAAAGAATCTGCTCACCTGATTAACTGCAAATGTAATATCTGGGCGACTGGTGGTTGCCAGAAAGATTAGTGAACCAACAGCCTCACGATATGGCAAAGATTTATTACAATTTAAAATATTTCCTTTAGACAAAGGTACACTAGGCTCTGCAGGAATCTTTAATGGGTTAGCATTAGTCATATTAAATTTAACAAGAAGTTTTTCTATATAATTATGTTGATGAATAGCAATTGTACCTGCACTAAGATCTTGTTCAATCTCAAGTCCAACAAAATGTAATTTACTATTTAAAGTTTACAGTTATTTTAAATATTTGCTTTAAAGTTTCTAAAAGTTCATTAATAGCTCTTTCTGATTTTGACATGACAAGTCCATCATCAACATAAATTGCTAAATAAGTTTCAGAATTTGCAAAATTACCAACAAAAACACATTGATCACTTTTTAATTGTCTAAAGTCAAATTTATTAAGAAAGGATACAAACTTCTGGTTCCAGCACCGTGGTGATTGCTTAAGTCCATATAAGCTTTTATTCAATTTACACACTAAGTTGTGTGACTTCTTACTTTCAAAACCAGTTGGCTGCTTCATGTACACACACTCTGGTAGGTCACCATATAGGAATGCAGTCTGTACATCAAAATTAGCAAGTCTAAGGTCCTTTTCCACTGCTAACGATAACAAAATCCGCACTGAGTCATACCGCACAACCGGCGCGAAAGTGTCTTCATAGTCTATTCCACGTTCTTGCATAAAACCGCGTGCAACCAGACGTGCTTTATAACGAACAGGATTACCGTCTGAGTCAGTCTTAACACGATAAACCCACTTATTGTCTATCACTTTTGCACCATTGGCAATTTCACCAAGTTCCATGTGTTATTAAACTTGAGGGCATCTATTTCCTCCTGCATTGCTTGTTGCCACTTGCTAGAGTCCTCACACTTTATTGCACTTTCATAACTTATGGGTTCAACTATGTCACAGTAGTTTGCTACACCATAATAGTCAGGCTTAGACAGTGTATTTCTGTTCCGTAGCTGTCTATCATTAAAATTATCATCATTGGCATCATAGAACAGATTACATCAAAATCCTCATCATCATGATCTGTTGCTTGAGACCTACTACCTTGTGACATGTCTAAACTCTCTTCATTGTCACTTTCTTGAATAGCATACATATCATCATTGTCTCTTTCTTCATTATCATCTAAGAGTTCAAATTTTAATGTAAAAATTTCCTTCTTATTTTTAATTGTTTCATCTTCATTAAAATTTACATTGCAGCTCACTTCAATTCTTCTTTTCTCACAATCCCAAAGTCTATAATTTGATGAATATCCATCATATCCAACGAACAATAATTTTCTCGATTTTGAGTCAAACTTCTTACGAAACTGTGATGGTATCAACATGTAAGCTGTACTGCCAAAAACTCTGATGTGCTTTAAATCTGGTTTTCTCCCAAACCACTTTTCATATGGAGTCATGTTTTGCACTTGACTTGAAGCTGTTCGATTAAGAACATATACAGCAGTATTTACAGCTTCGGTCCACAATTCTTGTGACACATTTTTGTTGATAAGCATAGTTCTTGCACTTTCAACAATTGTCCTTAACTGCCTCTCACTGCGGCCATTTTGTTGAGGTGTATAAGGAGCTGAACATTCATGTAATATTCCATTCTTCCTGATAAAGTCCTGAAAGTCATTATTGATATATTCTCCTTTACCTTGGTCACTTCTTAAAATCTTAATCTTATTGCCAGTTTGATTTTCAATCAGTATTTTAAAATCTTTAAACTTGTTAAGAACATCTGACTTGTGCTTTAGAAAATAAACACTGCAGTAACCACTACAATCATCCTTAAATAAAACAAAATATTTTGATCCACTTGGAGAAGAAATGTTTACTGGTCCACATACATATGTGTGAATCATTTCACCTGGTTTGTCTGATCTGCTTCTTGTAAGACTTTTATGGGTCTTTCTTGACTGCTTCCCATACTGGCATGTCTCACAGAAAAATTCTTCTTTGTTGTCAACTCTCATATTGTCAACCAAATTAGCTGTTGCTGATGATTTGCAAGCTAAATTACATTCTACAATAGGCTTAACTCTAAATTTCATGATCCACAGATTATCTCTACGTACTCCAACACATGAAATGTTTCCATTTGGCTCTAGAAATTGACACCTGTTTTTATGAGAATGATAGGTAAAGTTTTTATCTGTCATAGCTCCCACTGAAAATAAGCTGTGACTAAGTTCAGGAATGTATAGGACATTATTTATAGTACGATCATACCACTCACCTTGGAAAAATGCCTGTATTTCAATAACACCTTTACCTTCTGCAGGAATCAGCTTGTCGTTTGCTATTCTAACAAACATAGGTTCAGATAGAGATTCTAATTTTGAAAACAACAATTTTTCACCAGTCATGTGTAGGCTTGCTCCTGAATCACATATCCACTCACTTTTATTTACACTGGAGGTTGACAAGTACATGGAAGAAATATCACATATATAAGCTGAACTTGATGCTATATTACTTGCTGATGACTTGTTTTTATCTTCATTTTTGGAATCATGTATTCTCTTTCTACACTCTCTAACCCAATGTCCCTTGCGTTTACAATAATTACAGGTGGAATTCTTCTTTAAGTCCTGTATATTTGTTTTCTTTTTACTGGTGGCTTCCAGTTTACTTTGTAAAGCCTCTACTTGTAAAGCAAGACGAGATATTTCAGAGTAATCATTATTCATTCTAGTTTCTTCTTTAAGCAATCTTGCTGCTAAATTTTCAAAAGTTTGCTGATCACTAGCTACAGAGTCCCAGGCTGTACGAAAGGCATTAAATCTAGGAGGCAAACTATTAATTACTTTGGAACAAACAGCACTATTACTAATAGTTTCTTTAACATCTTTTAACTGTCTAACTAATAATTCTATTGTTGATATATGCTCTGCAACTTTTGCATTCTCATGCATTTTATATTCATAAAATTTTTGCCATAGCAACTCTCTAGATATTTCTGTCTTTTGTTCGTGTATTGTGATCAGTCTTGACCACATTTCTGAAGCATTTTCGCAATTTATCAAATGTTGTATTTGATCTTGACATATAGTAGATAACAAAATTACCTGTGCTTTTGAATTTTTGTCATCCCATTCTTTCCAGTCACTGCTAGTGTGGTCATCTGGTTCTCTAACTGTCCCATTCACAATTGGTAGCAGCTTCTCTGCTTTAAACAAAATGGTCACACTAAATTTCCATAGTTGAAAATTTGACCCATCAAATTTAGTAATATTCCCAGAATCAATTTTCACAGCTGAGGCCATTTTTGCACTTCACTAAATGTTTATTTTATAATTGTACGACTCGAACGTAACGAAAAATAAACACGGGAAACTCACGACTTAAACGTGAAACAACTTTTACCCACATTTACCACGCACCGGTGTGAACGACAGGCTAGTTTTCAAATTTCGTAATACCGTGTCTGGGCAACCATAACCTGATAAATAAAATAACTATACTGTCGAATTGTAAAAGTTTATTAAACAATAATTATTAGCCTGAGAAAACTGAAAATATTAATTAAACATGTGTAACCGTTATTACATATTTGAGAACATTGACATAACCTTAAAAACTTAATTCTTCTTTTTCTTATATCTTGAATATTACATTAGTACGGGAGCTTATATTAACATAGTGTTTTGTATAATTTATGTTATTTTTAATGTTTCCACATCCTACGCTTGCCGGATAGTTCTTATTTTGACGAAATGCCCCTGAAGATGCTATTTTAAGCGAAAGTACTTGGGCTAGATTTAATTAACTTGTGCTCGATAATAGCCTTATTTTCAAAGTTCATTTATTCGAGCATTCAACCTCATTTCATTTACATATTTTTATTGCAATTTTTGCAACCACTCTTACATTTAATGTCTTTTGCTCGTGGACATCATCTTGCCTTTTTTATAGGCACATTATCATTGTTTGTTTCTGCATTACCTAGGATTCTTTTCAAATAGTTTGGAATAGATTGTATTTGTGACCTAGCTTCTATCTGTGGTTATACCAGAGTAAATCCAATCTCTTCTAGCAACTTCGATCTGGGAATTTTTTTAGTAGGATTATTAGAGAAATAAACAATGTGGGAATTAATTGCAGCTGTATTAACCAAATGATAAGATATCCTCAAGGGCCAACACGACGGCAAGTTCTTGACACATTATATGTCTGGCATTTTTGGTCTACACTATCAACCCCACCATTGGTTTTATTATAAAATAATATTATCTCAGGTTTATTCACATTTGGGGAAACTTCAACTACAGTATTGTCATTTATGTGCATATTTGATAATAAAATTATATGAAACGAGAGTCATTGGTAATTTTTGATGGACTCCAAATAGAGATTGCCCAGGAACCTTATTAGTGATAAAGCATGGTGGTATCTCGTTTTTGTTTTTTCTGATTGTACCCACTAACGATAATTTATGAGACAGTAATGCTTTTGCTAATGGTATGCTGGTATACCAGTTGTCCGTTGTGATGTTTCTTCCTGAACCGAAGAATGTACGACACAAACGCTGCACAAGATCAATGGGCTTATAGCTAACTTGGAACGGACCATCTGGCTGCTTTCCAATATAAGGTTCAAATTGTAAAGTATAAAATGTCCTGGAATCACATATAGCGAAAACTTTAAGACCATATCGTGCCGGCTTGTTTGGTAGATACTGTCGAAAAGAGCATCTACCCCTAAAATCTAAAAGTTGTTCATCAATGGTGGTGAATTCGCTAAGCGAATAATTTGCGAGACAATTATTATTGAACTGATTATAAATACTTCTAATGGGAGCAAACTTGTCCAGCAATATTCTTTCTTCGTGGGTATTTATATTGTCAAACCTTAGACATTTTATGAGAAAGTAAAAACGGTTGTAACTCATAGTTTTGTAAAACGTTTGAATTCCAAGCCTTGAAATATCCCACAAATCTTTCATATTCCTATGGCTGGATTTACAAATGGCAGATAATATTAGTAATCTTACTAAAGCACGAATTTCTGTCTCATTGGTTTCTTTGCACTCCCTCTTACGTTTGTAATTGGCCGAAACTTTACTAATAAATATGTTAGTACCTTCTGTAACTTCTTTGATTATGTCTTCAGTTATAAACAAATTAAAACATTTAATAACAGACTTACAGTTGCTGGCAATATTTATTGTTCCTGGTCGATGGGAAATTAGATTATGACTTCTAGTTCTCACCTGCTCACGATTCTTCTCCTTTGACCATTTAGTGATTTTGTCTTTTCCAAGATAAAAACGATTTCCGTCCTCTTGTTCGTCATCACTTGCCAAGTCCTCGTCACTAAAAGATTCATTCATAACTTCATGCTCAATATCTGGTTCAGAATCACTTCGTATTTGGGTCAATTCTTCATCTGAAGGATATTCTTCTTCTGATGGTATTTCATCATCGCTCGTACATTCATCAAAAAGTTTGAGTAATCGCGCTTTTTCGGCCTCATATTCGCCCATTTTTCCTAAAAATAATATTGGAAATATTATATAGACAAAGTACATGTCAGACTACCATATATGTGTATAAAGAATAAATATACTTACCAGCAAAAAATAAATATCGATAAACAAACTGTAACTTAACTACTCGTGGGGTGTTTGTGCAGCACCCCAAGCACTTGCTTACGGTACAACGACTAACAGTACACTGTAGACCGGCAAATATGCAAATAAAAATGTAGAAAATATGCGCATAAATATGCACGTGTTTACCCGAAAATATGCAAATATTTTACAAAATATGCATACAAATAAATAAAAAAATCGTAAAATAGTAACAATTTTATTTAAAAAAAAAGTGTACATAACTAAATATTTCCTACTATTCATTAAGATTTACATTTATTTTAAGTAACTACATCATTTTTAAGTATGAATAAACTTATTTAGAATTATGGTAACAATAAATGACCAAGTGGTGTTCAAAATTTTGTAACAAAAAATTGTGGCTTCTGTCTGAGTATATATATTTATATATGGAAAAACTTCGTTCAATCAACTGATGTAACGGGAGCATTTTTCAAACTAACCAAAACATTTGGTTCTAAATTAATTGTTTTCGAAATATTTCTAGCTAGAACACTGACTACTTCAGAAAGAATATGGTAACCTTTATTTTTTTCCATAGTGGCTTCAAATTTTTTAAAATATCTTTTCCAATATTACCTCTAACGTTCCGACAACACGACGCAAATTCTTTTATTAATGCTGTACTTTCGAACAATGACAGTTTTGGTGATTCTAACTGAGTAATTGTTTTTTGAACAAAACTAAAATTTGATTTTATAAATGAAAGTTCTTGTTGAAGCAAGTTACTTTGAAAAGTTTCTTTAGAATCCAAAAGATATTGGGAACTTTCATCTGTTAACGTATCAATTATGTTCTTTATTTTAACAAAATGATCTGCATAAAAATTAGCTGCTTCTAACCATGTTCCCCATCGCGTTAAAATAGGTTGTGGTAGAAGAGGAATGTTAGGTAGCATTTCTTTATAAAGTTGAATTCTTATAGGAGATTTAAGAAATACTTTTTTGGCACTGGATATCATGGTATTTACAAGAGGAAACTTTTTTCGTATTTCCTCCGCAACTCTGTTTAATCCATGCGCTACACAGACATGTATTAAATGTGGGAAAAATATTTTTAAATTTTGTCCTGCTTTCACCATATAAGGAGCAGCATCCGATAAAATAAGCAGTAATTTATTAGAAGGAATAGTTGTCGGAAGAAAAAAAGTTGCTAATGTTTCTTGTATAAAACGCGAAATTGTTAAAGCATTTGTTTTCTCAAGTTGTTGGCATGAAATAAGATGAGATTTT
The DNA here is from genome assembly GCA_918026665.1 of Diabrotica balteata. Taxonomy (NCBI): domain Eukaryota; kingdom Metazoa; phylum Arthropoda; class Insecta; order Coleoptera; family Chrysomelidae; genus Diabrotica; species Diabrotica balteata. The sequence continues at coordinate 41,930,925 of OU898284.1, forward strand.
GGTAAGGTATCTTCTTTAAGAACACCAATCAATAAATAAGCAATATACTTTCCTTAGGAATCAGTGGTTTTGTCTACAGATATGTAAAAATAATTATCTGCAATTTCTTCCTTAATATTAATTAACACCGACGAGTATAGCCCGTTCACATTATTTCTTCTTAGAGACCGATCACTTGGAACATTAAGTTTGCAATATTTTTTTAGAAACGAACTAAAATTTACATTTGCTAATTTTGAAAGCGGTATGTTTACAGACACTAATGCGCGACACAAGTCTTCATTAAAAGTTTCTTGCTCGTCTAATTTTTTTGAAGTATATTGGAAACGTTTAGCCATTGAAGTTTGATGTTTTCCTCCTATTTTTCCTTTTTTTGCAAGGTGTGAAGCAGTTCTCACATGTTGGTCTATCTGAAATTTCTTCTCACATGCTATCTATAAGTAAAAATAAAAAGCTTTATTTTAACCCAACCTTTAAAATATAAAAATATACAAGGTGTTTTTGGTTAATCAAATAACTGGTTTGGAAAAAAGAAACACTCGCTAAGTGTTTTAAATGCAGTATTAATCCACAAATTAGTTTTTGTTACTAACCATTAGTACATCATATAACTTGTTTTAAAATTTAACAAAAGTTTTTTTTTTTTGTTAATTCAATTACAATAAAAATAATTGTGTTTAAGAATAGCTGACTTCATAAAAAAAGTAAAGGTGAAAAATTTTTCTAAATACACACCATTGTATTGTACCATGGACAATTTTTTCTCACTAAAGGAAGCTATTTTTCATTTAAAAACAACCTACGAGTACTAAATTTCAAGTAAATACGTTTATTGGTTTTAAAGTTATTGTTGTTAGTAACTAAAAGAATTTAATTTTTTTTTAATTTTAACACCCTGTATCTCGAAAAGTAAATAAGTTTGACCCCTCATTAACTATATCGTTTTGTTCAATTTTTCGAGAAGTATCTACAGTCAAACGTTGTAAGTGTCATTTGGAAACACCCTGTATGTATGAAATATTAGATATTTAATAGAAAATATTAGATACTTACAATTTTTCCACAGACTGAACAGTAGATTTTTCCCATATCCATAGACAGCTCTTTATAAGGTTTAATCCAAGTTGAAGCACTGGTTGTTTTAAGCATTATAAAATCACAATCTTCCTTTTTGTTACGCACAACGAGTGTTTACGCTTTGAATATCAAAACAAAAATGATTTACAAATCTGAGCATCAAATTAGAAATGTTTAGGTACCTAATTCAATAAACTGGGAGATTTTGGAAAATCCCTAAATTAGGAACAAAACTATTAGCCGTTTACCTGCTGTTAAGATACAATAAATTGTAGATAGATTTGGGGATTAGATCATAAAATGCAAATGAGCGAACCCTTAGCGATTATCCAATAACTGAATGCCTCAGTGACCGAGACTTTCTAAGAATGTTGAGGGCTACTTAAATTGATCTTCTTTGAAATTGTAAATGTTTTGTACCTGTAGAGATTACGTACTTAGATCATTTCTTGATTAAAATGACTACAAAATTTTATACAAGAATTGAAATAAATTGGTATGTTTAAAAATTTTCAAATACAGTATAAAAATCTGAACTTTTATGCACTTTATGCAAACTTTTATACAAATATGCCAAAATATGAAATATTTGCATAAAATATGCACAATATGCAAAATATGCAATATGCATATTTGCCGAAGTCTACTGATCAGATTCTTCCAGGTGGTAGAGATGACGAAAATATGCAGCTACACAGGCGCACGGCGACGATGATATTATTGCGGTAAAAATATTAACAGTTATATACGCATGGGGTGTTCAAAACACCCCGCGCGAGTAACGGAGGGTTAAGGTTTAATTTATTTATGATTCGTCTGCATCTTTCGTAAAAAAAAGGGAATGTGGGTTTTTACGTGCTGAATATTCGAGCAGCGAATGGTTTGGTAATATTGTGAAGAATACCGCTTCGATGCATATGAGAGCATTAATTCCTGTCTTCTTAAATCTAATGATAATTCACCGAGTTCGACGTGAAGACTTAAGATAGGGGTTGTTCTAAATGCACCGCTTATTATTCTAGGAGCGTTATTTTAAATGGTGTCAAAACTTTTAGAGTTGTAGAAGTAGACGAGTATGCGTGGCATCCATAATCGATTTTGGAGCAGATTAGACTTTTATATAATATGAGTAGAGCTCTGAAGTCCGCTCCCCAATTCGTACCAGAAAGACATTTCAAGAAGTTTAGTCTTTTTTGACATATAGCTGATATATATTTAATGTGGTCCATCCAGGTTAGAGCTTGATCAAATATTAAACCTTAATATTTAATTGTATTTACATATTTAAGTGTCTGACCACCAAGTTTTAAAGTAGGTATTTCTTTTATCTGTTTTGGTCTCTTTGAGAATATGATGCAGCGAGTTTTAGATAAAGCAAATTGAAAACCACTTCTTTTAGAGCATGCAATAAATTTATCGAGTTGATTTTATAGTACTTTCTCCATACTCTGTATATTGTTTCCATTTAAGAATATAATAAGATCATCTGCGTACAATCTCGCTTGAATGGGTTTGTTTATTGATTTGATTACATCATTAAAAAGCTATAAGGAAAAGCGTCGGGCGGATTACCGAGCCTTGGGATGTACCATTTTTTGATATCTCACATTAGATAGAAGACCGATTACTTTTACCTTGAAATTCTATTAAGGGGAAAATTTATAATAAAAGCAAGTATATTTCCTTGATAGCCCCATGATTCCAGTGTTGAAATTATCTTGTGATGCCAAGCTATATCAAATGCTTTGTGCAAATCAAAATTAATTGCAATAAATTTTTGTTTGTTGCAGAATGGGTTATTAATATGTGATTCTATATCGACTAAATTGTCGGTAGTCGATCTTAAAGGACGAAATCCAGATTATTTATTAATCAGTTGGTTATTTTCTTTCAGACACTAATGCTAAGGTGACATGTCACCTTAGCATTTCCGTTAAATACCATTCTCCCTCCTGTTGCTGACAAAGAATGTAGAACGTAGAACCATTTTAAATTAATTTTAAACTATTTGCCCTTGTTTTAGTGTAGTGTTTTGTACAATTTTATGTTTTTTTTTCCTGAAAAATGGCTTTGGCAGAGCCAATTAGCCAGACTTGTTTGTGTTGATTGTTAAAATCGACTGAATTTTAATTATTATAGATTGCAGATTCATAGTCAAAATTTTCTTATCAGTTTATCAATGTTATTACTACATATACCTAATATTTTTATAGATACATAAATTTGTTTTGATATATTTTTATTTTGTTTTTTTTTATTCTTTTGTTTTCTAGTTTTTTTTTTGTTTTTGTTTTCTCTTTTTTTTTGTTTTTTTTTTTGTTTAATTTTTTTGTTTTGGTTTTTTTTTTGTTTTTTGTATTGTTTTTTTCTTTTTTTTTGTTATTTTTTTTGTATTTATCTTTTGTTTTTGTATTTCTACTTTCTATATTTCTATTTTCTTAATTCTTTTTTTTTTATTAATTTGTGGTAACGTTTTTTTTTGTTTTTTTTTTGTTTTTATTTTTTCAAACCATATTAACAGATTATGACTATATACTATTTACAACTTGTATTTACATATTTTAACATGTTTGTAAATGCAATGAAGAATTTCCATATTATTTGAAAATAATAAAATATTAAGGTTTATTGGTAAAATGCATGTTTATCACATTCTACGCTTGCTGGATAGCCCAAATTTGACGAAATGCCCCTGATGATGCTGTAGTAAGCGAAAGTACTTGGACAAGATTTAATTGTTAAAATTGTGCTCGATATTTGCCTTTCATTTTTCAAAGTTCATTTATTCGAGCATTCAACCTGATATTAATAGTAGAATAGACTACCGGCTTACAAAGTTAGTACAAACATTGTACCAAAGCTCCACAATGCATCTAAAACGACATAATATCACCAGAAAAATTTATATAAAGCGAGGTGTGAGTCAGGGAGACACTCTCTCACCTAAATTATTTATAACAGTCCTCCAATATGCCTTTAAAATTCTAAAGTAGGAAATAGAGGAATAAAAATAGATGGGGAAATGATTTATCTTCTGCCTTTTGCCAACGGTATATTACTTATTACCGAAGATCTGCGTGAAGCACGACAAATGCTACAAGAATTAGAAAACGTATCTTCGACAATAGGTCTAAACATGAACATCAGTAAGACCAAATTTATGACAAATTTGGTTCCCAGCGAACACCTAACCATCCAAAATCAAGTTGTACAATTGACAGAAAAGTGCATATCGTTACCGCAGTTCAAAACAGAAACAACTCAAAATTTGTTGAAATGAGTTATTTTCCGTAAAATTTATGCGAGGATGATAATCTACCTATTTCAAAAGAGAAATAAATCATATATTCATATGCATTCCTTAGAAATTGTCTATTTTCCTTTTTGATTTTAAAATCTTTTATTAACAATGTCGGTTCAAAACAGAAATAAGTAGTTGTTTCTGTTTGAACTGAATGTCACGCGCTATCTGAGATCTATTAGGAAATAAGTTAAATTATTTCAGTTTGAACCAGCCTTTGTCACGTTTCTTTTAGGTTATGTCAGTTTGAAAGTAATTGTTAACCTTTATGTTTTTAATTATTTAGAACAATATTAGTTCCGTTATTTTGTGTATTGTCGTAAGTTTTACAAGTATTACAATGTAGCCTATAAGTAGAGGTAAAAGAATGGCATTATTGGCAGTTGGCGAACTAAATATTAGTGATGAAAATGAACATTAAACCAAATAGTGGATGAAATAACTTTTCAGAAAGAGGTAAGCCGGTTAGCTGTAGTAAACTAGTAGCATTCTATTTTAATATTAGGTACATAAAAAGTTTTTTCAAATTTTTTAGGGTACTACTAAAAACCTTAATACGATAATATAGTATAGAAATTAACATTGATGGTAATGTTGGATATAATTTTTATACACGACCAAGTAAGGAATTGTCCTAAAAAGCGTTAAAAACATATTCATTATAAATTAATGTAAGTAAAGTAAATTACCTAAAACAAGTAATTACATACTTGTTTTAGGTACAAAATTGCAATATTATTGAAGAGATAAATGGTAGTGTTACTGTGAAATTAGATAGTAATGAAAATGCGCTTGATTGTGTGACAAACACTCAGGAACCAGCTGCAATTTTTGAAGAAAATGTTAATGAAGACTCTGCTGACAAAAGCCAAGAGAAAACCTATTTAAACTTATCAACTTTCTACCCGTAAGCAAAAAAATTAATTGAATATTTTAGTATAATTTAACTTTTTTATTATTATTTTAGAGAGAAAATGGGGATGAGTAAATAAATTCTAGTGTTGGTGATGATAGCAAAGATAAAGATTATATTGTACCCGACACTTATGGAGCAAATACCAGTTCTAGTGACAATGAAGCTGAGAACTATCATGGAAAAGTTGCTGAAACAAAAAAAATGGTTGAGGAAACTGAATTGAGTGAGAAAATTCTCACAAAAAAAAGATCTAGAAATCCAGACAATTGGGAGAAGAATGTGTCAAAGAAAAAAAGAAATCTAGGAAAAAGTTCCACAACAAAAAAAGGTAAAATAATTGCAGCAAGAAGTGTTCAATCAGCTTTTGGCCCAAATGCAGATTCAAATGCAGTGAAAAAATTAATAACGAAATACGTCAAGAAATACACAACAGTTTTTGGAAAATGGGCAATATTAATGACCAAAGGGAGTTTATTTTAAGGCATATTTCTGAGTTAAGAACAAAATACCAAAAAAAGCTGCTTGAACGAAAAAGTTCATACAATTTCGTTTATATACATTTTCTATCAATGGAAATAAAATCGTAGTTTGTAAGACATTTTTTATGGGTACACTAAACGTTTAGTTGAAAAATGATTTTTTACCGTTACGAAAAAAAAATTTCAGGATGGATTTCTGGAAAAGGAATAAACATGGCAAACATGGACACATGGTAAGGGCTATTAATCCACAGATAAAAGCCGACATCCGTGAACACATAAACTTATTTCCCATAATAGAATCACATTTCTGTCGTTCAAGAACTGCCAAAAAATATATCGATGGAAGTCTTAACCTGTCCACTGTGTACAGATTATATAAAGAACAATGTGAAATACTAACCAAAAACCTTATGAAAAGTATAACATGTACTCTACAATTTTTTCTACAGAATTCAATATAAGTTTTTTTCAACCAAAAAAAGACCAATTTGCCCTATGTCATAGCTTTATTACCGCTACGGGAGAAGAGAAAAAAATTTAAAAATGAACTGCAAAAATCATCAATTAGAAAAAGAGGCAAGTAGAAAAGAAAAAGCTGAAAATGTGTTTAAGGAGCTGTTTCCTCGACTGATCAAATACTTGCAGTTTATGACTTAGTCTGTATTAAGTGTACCTTGTGGAGAGGTTTCACATTTTTTTTATAGTCCAGAAGTCGTTTTATCTTGTTGTAACCTCACCGTGTATGACATTAGATAAAAAAAAAGGGTTTTCTGCTATTTTTGGAACCAGAGCATTGCTCAACAAGGTGCAAATGAAATAGGAAGTTGTGTATATTATTTTCTAAAAGAGCAAAATGAGAACCAGGTAAAAGATATTACTTTTATATAGTGACAATTGCAGTGGGCAAAATAAAAATAAATTTATTATTGCAATGTACATGTACTGTGTGCAGTCTATGAAAAAAATCGAATCCATTACACACAAATTTTTAATAGCTGGGAATATCCAAAACGAAGGGGACAATATGCATCCCTTAACAGAAAGGAAGAAAAAAAGAAAGCTTAAGGCCAGCCCGATTTATGTGCTGGCTCAATGGAGGCAAATGGGGACTATAATGGAATTTCTGGACCTAAAAAAACTGACTTCCTCTTTGGGAAACAATTATAATATAAACGAACAACTAGAAAAAGTTCTGTGGACTGACATTAAAATTGTTATGGTCAAAAAAAATAAACCTTATATTCTTTTTTACAAGACATCTTATTCTGATGCAGAATACAAATCAATCAATATAAAATTTAAGTCTCCAAGAAATAAATCAGTACCAAGTTTATCTCAACTTTATACTGTACCTATTCTTATTCCATCTAACCTTAAGAAAGGATAATAGAACTTTGTGATAGAGTAGAGTAGAGTAGAGTAGAGTATTTATTTAACTACATAACATATACAAATATTGTTTGTAGCAAGTCAAAAAAAAAAAAAGATACATAGTATTAAGTAATAAAACATTAAATAATACAAACATGAAAACATATTAAACAGATAAATAATACAAACATGAAAACATATTAAACAGAAAAATATTTATGGCAAAGTTACGGTAAGCAGTTCAGTGGATGTTCTGCAATGAGTCATATATTCTTCTGAGCAGTAAAAACAATGTTTTAAAAGATATTTTTTTATAACTTTATCGAAACTATTACAGCTTAGCTCTTTTATACTTTTTGGTAAGATATTGTAATAGTTATAATTAAGACTATTTTTTTCTGAAAGACCTAATCTACAGGCGATTTGTTCGTAGGTAGTGACAGTTTCGCGTATTGTGAACATGGACATCAGACTGCTTTATTAAATCGGCACGTTTTCTGTGAATTTGAGTTAAAACTTGAAATATCAACAGAGTAGGTAGCGGCATAATTTGAATTTGTTAAAGAAAGGTCGGCAGTGTTCTAGATAACTAACCCCTGCTAAAATCCTGACAGCTTTCTTTTGTATTCTAAAAATTTGAAGTGCATTTGTTGAATTGCCCCATATAATTAAGCCATAGTTTAGGTGAGAGTGGAATAAAGAAAAATATGGCATTTTTAATGTTTCAAAGTTGACAACCCTTGCTAGTTGGCGAATAACAAATAATGAACTTGATAGCTGTTTCTTAAGGTATGAGATATGAGCAGACCAGTTGAGTCGATTATCTATGGTTACTCCCAATAGTTTAACAGTATCTTTGTTAACTAGATCATTGTGTAAATTACTTGCAGATATAACCATATTTTGCGTTTTATTAGAGTTAAGTTTTAGTTTGTTTGCAGCAAAAACATGAGCTAGATTTAGTAGAAACTTCCTCATGAGACATTTTTAAATCGTCATTATTTTTTCCTGATATAACGTATGTCGTATCATCTGCGAATTGTATGGTTTTGTACGGAGATACGAATTTAGGCAGATCGTTGACATAAATAATAAACAAAAGAGGTTCTAAGACCGAACCTTGTGGGACTCCATGTTTTACGGATAGAAAATCAGAGAGATGACCTTTAGACACTACCGCCTGGTGTCTGCCACATAGATAAAGAAGTTATAAGCTTAAGAGGGATACCTCTGATTCCATAGTAATTTAATTTGTGGAGCAAAATGTCGTGTGAAACGCAGTCAAAAGCCTTTGATAAGTCACAAAGAGAAATTGCTACGCGATTGCCGCGTTCAAGCCCCTCAATCACCTCGCTCACAACATTAAATACCGCGTTCGTAGTAGAACGAGCACTTCTAAATCCATATTGTGAGTTGCTAAAGTAATTATTTGACTCAAAATAGGAATAAAATTGTTGTTTGATAACCTTTCAGTCACTTTCCCAAAAGTAAAACAATGCTTATGGTCTGTAATTGTCAGTTTTTGAGGAATCGTTTTTTTTGTAGATTGGTAGTACTTTTGAGTATTTTAGTACTTCTGGAAATACTCCGGTGGATAGAATTAAATTAATAAGATGAGTAAAAGGTGTTAAAACTATTTGGTAAGTTTCTTTTAAAATTTTGCTATTAATCTCGTGAACGTTCCTACAATTAGAATTACTAAGCGACTTTATTATTTTAGAGACCTATTCTTCCAGAACGGGCCGAAAAAAAAAATGACTTGCTCGGAGAAGGATAATTTCTATAATTGACGAGGACATCGACGTTAATAGTGGAAGAGATGTAATTATATTCTCTGCATATGTACTAAAAAATTGATTCATTTCGTCTGGAGGTAGATCAGGCTGTACCGAACTGGATTTAGTGTAGTTTCTTTCGAAATTTACTATTTTCCAGCAGTCTCTAGTTTTATTATTATAAATATAATAAATATATTATTAATATATATTCCAACTTTTTGTTGTTTATATACTTTGAACAAATCGGGATCCTTAGTGGCCTCTGCAATGTGTTTGATAAGAGAAATATTAGATCTGTTAGACCTTAATTCATTATTAAACCATTGCACAGGTGTTTTTTCAGTCATTTGTCGTACTTTTTTTTAGTAAAAAATACTGTAATATTAAATTGTTATAAGTTTCGGTAAGAAAGACTGTCAAAGAATCAGGATCATTATTAATATCGTAGAAAAAGTCCATGTTTGTAATAGCTAGCGCACGTTTAAGCTTCTGTAAACCAGAAGACGTAATAAACCGTTGAAATGTTTGATTAGTGTCAATAACTTTATGCTCTGAGTCAATAAATAAAAATTGAGCTCGATGGTCAGAAAAACAAGGTTCAAATACGCCCACTCTAAAGATATTTTCAGAAAAATTTGTCATAATGTTGTCAATGCAACTTCTGGACTGGGATGTGATTCTAGTATAATCGTTTATAGTTATTTTTAGACCAAAAGATGATAATAGATTTTGAATATCAAAAAAATGGTCAGATTCAATTTTAAAATTTATATTAAAATCTCCAAGTATGATTAGTTTGTCAGCTTTACTAAGCAAGGATGTTATAACATTTTCAAAATTCACCAAAAATAAGTAAAAGTCACCCTTACCCGATCTGTATAGAGTTAAAATATTGGTTTTTATTGAAGGTACATAAATTGCACAAAACTCAGAACTTTGCTCTACATTATATTCATTTAAATTAAGAGAAGAATACATAAGATTTTCTTTTACATAAATTGCAACTCCGCCTTGTTTCTTTTTTACCCTACAAAAGAAATTAGCTAATGAGAATCCGGAGATGTTAATTAATTTTAAATTTTCTTCACTTAGCCAGTGCTACCGAAAACATATGACGTCATATAATTTTGATCCGCAAGATAAGCATTGATCATATCGACTTTATTTGAAATACACTGCAAATTAACATGAAACATGTTTACCGTACCTTTTCGAATTTGTTTATTTTGATGAAAGTTTGTAGAAGCTCTAGTTTCTTCCTCCGTCTTCTTTTTGTGCTGAAAATTTCTGTGGAAGTTAAATCTCCTAACGGCAGCTCCATTGGGCCAAATATAGGACTGTAGACTTCGTCAATTTTACCGAAAGGAAAGATATCTTATATGTGGAATATTTGTCAGTTCTATGCCATTCGACGCAGTTAAAAGTAATATCGGGTACCGTCTCACCCAAAAATTTTAGATCATCGGCTTTCATATCAACACCAATGCGGGACACATGTACATGGCCTTGTCTAGGAATAGTGTTTTACAGTAGACGATTCGTTGTTTCCAATTATCGGTTTGTGTTTGTTTTCTTTTTTTGGTTGGGTATTCCAAGATTAGTGTCCCTGTTTTTAGACTGTTTTTATTTTCTTTTTGTTTATCACTCATGTATGAATGAGGTAGACTTGTGTTTTTGTTTAATCACATTTTAATGGGTTCTTGACTGATAGAACCTGAGTTGGTCGGGCCTGAATTATTTACAGATTTTTCGCTAGATGACGTAGGAATGGACATGGCTGAATTGTTATTATATTTATCTTTTAATAAAGAAATTAAATCTTGTTGCTCTTCCGTACGTTTTTCTAGATGGAATGATAGTTTACTTAGTGCTGCGAGTTCACTTTTTATTGTAGTAAGTTCCTTGTTGGTCTTTATACACTATTCACACACAATGACGTCTAGGTTATGTTCGACATTAAAAGCTTTAATACCTTTTTGCACTGTTTGTGTTAATTTATTAACGTATTCTGATAACTGAGGATTAGAACCGGACAGTAGTAACTTTAAATTCACTAATATGTCAATTAATTCCTGCTTTTTTAGTTTATTAGTTCCGCTGTTAAAACTGCAACTTGACTATCGGACGCCATCTTGAAAGTCCAAGCTCGTGAGCTCAAAGCTATTCCTAAGGATACACTGAAATTTCTACAGAAATTTGTTGGAGCAGGAAAATACAAAAAAAAAAACACAAAAAAATATTCCAGCAAATAATGATAGTGATTGTGACGAGTGTGAAGAAAGTGAAACATAACTAATATTTAATTTTAATTATGTTGGAAATAAAAAACACACTTATACTGTAATCGTCTACTAAAACTACATTAGACTTACAAAAAATACTGGTCATCAAATAATTGTTTATCTCAATAAAACGTGGTTGTATGTGTTGCGATTTTAATTATTAGCCATTTTCTCAAAAGTAGTTATTTTCAGTTGTTTCCGTTTTGACTTGGGTAGGGGAGAGTGTTGTACCTCGGACCGGGTTGTACCTCGGGTCAGTTGACTTTCTTTCTTACCCACTGCAGATTTCTCTTCGATTTGGTTGAATTAGTGGTTTAATAATATCAGCGGTAGATGGCATCTAAATACACTTATCAAAAAATTGCAGCGTGGTGACTTGCAGAGCGTTTTGTGTTTTGTTTGATCGTAAGTAAATTATTTACCTATTTGTTATCTGTTAAAATCCGCTTCAAATGTAAATATATATATATTTTATTATTATCTGTAATGGACAATATATATTTACGCTTGATAATCATGAATGTATTTTTTGTCTAAACGCATAACCTAATATTAGAAAACAAAAAACAGCTGAAATTGTTACGTTGTGTACCTTGGGTCACCGGTAGGTCGTGTACCTTGGACCGGACCAAGGTACAATCTTATTGCGAATTAACATTATTTTGACTTTTATTTAAATAATTGGTGTGTCTGTTACCAAAAAAAACCTTTTATTATTGTTTCAGATAGTCATTTTAAAATGCCGAGAAGTAAAGTGGGTATCAAAAGACCACATTTAAATGCCCAGGATTTAACTGCAGCCGCAAATAAATGCATAAGTGGTGAATTATCAATTAGGGAAGCAGCAAAGTGCTATAACATATCAAAAACCACGCTGATCAGGCACGTAAAATCCTTCAGGCAGTCGGGGGCTTCAGAATTTTCTTATGTGCTGCCAATAATGTAAAACAAGTTTTTAATAAAGAAGAGGAAGCTGAGTTAAAAATATATCTTCTCACTGCTGCACGCCTCCACTATGGTTTGACGAAAATGGAAGTTCGTACTTTAGCATACCAGTATGCAACTGCAAATAACAAGTCTCATCCGCCTTCTTGGGACCAAAAAAAGATAGCTGGCAAGGAATGGCTGAGGCAGTTTCTTAGAAGACATGAAGATTTATCACTTCGTAAACCAGAACCTACAAGTTTGGCCAGATCAACATCCTTCAATAAAACAAATATATCTTCCTTTTTTAAGAACTACAAAGAAGCTTTGTCTCGTGGAGATTTTTCCCAGAAAAAATTTGGAATTGTGACGAGACAGGGTTAACGACTGTCCATGTACCACCAAAAATTGTAGGACCTAAGGGAATAAAACAATTAGGTCAAATGACAAGTGGAGAGCGAGGTCAAAATGTAACCTTGATAGCCTCAATAAATGCAATCGGAAATCATATTCCGCCAATGATGATATTTCCGAGGGTTAATTTTAAGCCTCACATGCTAAAAGGTTGTCCAGTTGGAACTATAGGAGGTGCAAATCCGTCCGGCTGGTCAAACGAAATATTGTTTTTGGAATACCTACAACACTTTAAAAATCATGTGAAACCAACAGTTGAAAATCCAGTTATATTACTTTTGGATAATCACGATAGCCACGTGAATGTAAGTGTCATTAATTTCTGTAAGAAGAATGGAATTCTACCGATAACGTTTCATCCCCACACCAGCCACAAAATGCAACCGCTCGATCGAACAGTTTTTGGACCGATGAAAACTTACTATAATACCGCCTGTAGTGAGTGGATGATTATGCACCCTGGACAACCTATTACGATTTACGATATAGCCGAACTTGCAGGTAAGGCATTTCCAAAAGCATTTACTACATCTAATATCCAGAAGGGATTTGAGGTGAGCGGTCTCTATCCCGTCAATGAAAACATTTTTGAAGATAATGAGTTTCTGTCTTCGTATGTAACTGATCGTCCTTTAAACCAGCTTACTGACAGTCGCGAGCAAGTCAATGTTGAACAGGACGGGGAAAAAACTAAAACTACAGTTAATGAAATGGAAGTCTCTACTCCTTCTACCTCAAATATTCGTCAAGCAGGAACTTCAGGAAGTTCTATTACACCTGAAATGTTGCGACCCTATCCAAAGGCACCTGTTCGCAAAAAGAAGTTAGGAAGAGCAAGAGGAAAGTCACGAATACTTACCGACACTCCAGAGAAAGATGAAATAGCTACGCTTAAAAAGGGAAAGACGGTATCATTTGAGAAAGTGCAGGCAGTTACAAAGCAAATAGCGACAGAAGATATACAAAATGTGCCAAAGAGAGCTGCTAAGTATGATAGTGAATCAAGTTCAAGTGATGGAGGTACATTTGAGGACTTGGTAACTAGAGAAGAAGAATTATTAAATGACCAAAAAATATATGACTTATCTGAAAATAACGAGATTAAAAAAGGAGACTTTGTTTTAGTGAAAGTGGCAGGGAAGAAATCTTTTGTTTATTATGTTGCCGAGATACTGAACAGTGGAATTAATAATGAACTTAGATATTTACGTAGAATTCTAGATTCCAATAAGTTTATAAACGACTCAACCGAGACTTATGATTTTTTACGCAATGATATTGTACGTAAACTTCCACAACCGCACAAAATAAGCGGAACTGCACGTCACGATGCGCACCTGAAATTTAATGTTAAATTTAGCGGATATAATGTCAAATAAGTTTTTATTTACTAAATTAATCATTAGTTAATCATAATGTTCTGATTATTTTGAGATATTCAATAAAACATTTCAAGATTTGTTCTATATTTTTTTTATAACTGACCCAAGGTACAATATAATGCTGGTGCAAGGTACAATATATGCTGGTCCAAGGTACATTACCAGTTTGTACCTTGGGTCAACATGCAAGGGCCTGCTAAAATATATTTTTTAACTAACTACTAAGCTTAAAATGTGTCAATAAAAAGAAAGCATGTAGCCAAATAGACAAAGTAACTAATGCATTGGATAAACTTTGCAAATATATAATTTTAGGATTTAGAAAAAAATAAAAACTAAAAATTGACCCAAGGTACAACACTCTCCCCTAACGAATATATCTCGGTCATGAAATCAGAATAAGCAGGAATAAGCAAGGATAATCAGAGTTGTGATTTCAATGATGTATAACACTAGCTTGTACAGCGTATGGTTTACTAAGAGATATCTTTAAGAGCAACATGCCGATAGCTATGAAACGGAAGACATTTGACCAATGCGTTCTTCCTATTATAACAGACGGAGCAAAAACTCTCACTCTCACAAAAACAACAGCACTAAAAACGCGAGTGGCACAAAGGGGCATGGAAAGATCGATTCTTGGAGTGACAAAAAAAGACAAAATAAGGAACCAAGACATAAGGAAAAGAACAGGTATCAGTGATGACGTCGAACGTATGACCAAGCTAAAATAGAATTGGGCAGGTCACATAGCGAGACCAAAAGACTCAAGATGGACCAGAAAACTAATTGACTGACGCCCAAGAGAAGACAAACGTAGCAGAGGACAATCACCAACACCCTGGATGGACGACATTAAACAAATATCCAAGAAATGGCAACAAGATGCACATAACCGTGAAGAGTGGCGAAAAATGGGAGAGACCTATGTCCAACAGTGGACAGAAGAGGTTGCATGATGATGATAATGATAAGAGAATTGGATCATCACTGGGTCAAGTGTATTGACTCAATGGCAACTCGCCTTTCAGTTTAGTATTTTATTATAATTTAAATTGAAATTTTAGCTTTACCTTTAGGTATTCAGATAAATAAAGAAATATTTTTTATCCAGGGAAAATGTTTATCCAATACTTGCACTATAAATTATTATAACAACCAAAAACAATTCATCTCCAATCAGCTTTTATAATAAAAAAAAACCTGTTGGATGATTAACGATGAATCTTAAATATTTCCAATATTTCTTCCATTTAAAAAATACATTTCCATCTTCCATTAGTCTTGTTTTTTTATTCCCGTTTTCTTTGAATTTCTAATGGCACATCTCTCGTTTGAGTTTTACTCGTTATCAGTGGCGTCGACATAAATAATTTCCTATTTGTGATACAAGACAGATTTTAATATATATAATAAAAAATATTTTATTCATGCTATGTTAATGTATACTAATGTATGCAGATGAGGTAGTGTTCGTAGAAAATATTGAAAGGTATTTAGAACGAAAACTGGAACAGTGAAGGAAAGCTTCTGAGGAAAAAGGTTTAAAACTTAGTAGGACCAAAACAGTATATCCAGTTCTAAAAAATCCATGGTATAAAAAGCACAAAACTCTTATGCTCTATAACGCAAAACAGTCAGCCAAATGAAAATATATCAGCAATGGATGAAAACCTATGCAGAAAGAAACACTAGGATAAATATAAAAAGGCATTACACACCACAATTTAAGTATTTTGAAATCTAATAAGGCTAGAATAAATGATGACTTGATCGATGAAGGGTGGAGGTTCATAAATTAGCAAAAAATAAAGCGTATAAAAGAAATCACAGAGTTAATGCAGTTTCTTCTAGAATAATATGGAAATCTGAGACGAATACAAAAAAGAACCTTTCATAGAACGGCAGTGGGAAGACGTACTAGAGGTAGACCGAATCTTAGATTAGGTTAGAAAAAAAAGTTGGCCAATTTACACGATGCCGTAGCCAAGGTTTTGTCAGTTCTTTAGACATAAAGCATCAACGTCAATAGTTTATGCAAGCTATATTTATCAATGTTTTAATGAAACCCTCACAAACCTAGACATGGGAATCCGAGTGAACGGTGAATACATCAATATTATCCGCTACGCCGATGACACTGTGTTACTAACAACCAGCCTAAACGATCTGCAGGCCTTACTAGATCGAGTGCGAACTGTGAGCGTAACATACGGACTGAACCTCAATATTAAGAAAACTAAATTCATGGTCGTCAGCCGTACAAATTTAGATCCCGGGGCACTAATGGTAGTTAGCGAAAAGATCCAGTGAGTCGACAGATTCACTTACCTCGGAACTACCCTCAACGTACAATGGGACTACGTTGGGACTATTAGATCCAGAATTGAAATGGCACGGTCTACATTTATTTTACAAGTTGAGACTACATCTACAAGGATACTAAAAATATCTTATGTGGACCATGTCACCAACGTTGAAGTCCTACAGCGAATGACAAAAGAAAAAGAAATGCTTAATTTAATTAAACAACGGAAGCTTGAGTACCTCGGCCACGTGATACGAAACGAAGAAAAATATCGAATTCTTCAACTCGTTATGCAGGGTAAAGTATTTGGCAGAAGAGGACCGGGACGCCGTCGTATCTCGTGGTTGAAAAGTCTCCGACAATGGTTTGGGATGACCTCAGCGGAGCTGTTTTGCAGAGCAGTCAACAAAACCATGATAGCCTTTATGATCGCCAACATCCGGACCGAATAAGGCACTGAAGAAGAATATTTATTATGCCATCGAACAGTCAAAGAGGCCATATTCTTGTTTTTCTAGATATGTTCATGTTTCCGCACATTGAGTCAAATGGGTCTACTCCGTACTTGGTTGCATTATAAAATTTAATAATATCTTGTTTTTCAGTTGGACAGTTACATTCTACTGGACCGTTTTGGATTGTTGACAGAATACGCACAGACTTATTTACTTTTTTTCATTATCGAAGCAAAATAAGGAATTACCAATTTTACGTTTTTTGAGATTTATCATCTCGGGAGCTATTTCTTTTATTTTGCCTGGGAGTACCAACTGTAGTAAAGTTGTAAGGATGTTTTAAGAGCTCTGTTACTAGTAGTACTGACGTAAACCAATTATCCACGGTTTTGTTACGGTTACTTCCGTACACTTCTTCTTCTTTATGTGCCGTCTTCTACCGAAGGTTGGCGACCATCATACGATAGGTTTCTCTGTTTTGTGCCGCATGAATTATGTTCGCAGCTTCTGGTATTTGAAACCATTCTCTCAAGTTTCTCAGCCAGGATTTCTTCTTTCTGCCCAAACCTCTTCTACCTTCAATCTTGCCTTCCACGATAAGCTGTAGCAGACTGTACTTATCATTACGGAACACATGGCCCAGGTATGACGCTTTCCTCCTTTTAACAGTTGTTAACAATTCCACCTCTTTACCCATTCGTCTTAATACCTCTGTGTTGGTCACTCTGTCTGTCCAAGGTATTCTCAGTATGCGTCGATACAGCCACATTTCTAGAGCCGCTAACTTCTTTATAGTTGTTGCTGTTAACGTCTACCCTTCTACGCCGTAAAGTAGCGTAGAGAGTACGTAGCATTTCGTGGCGCGCCATCGGAGGTTAATGCTTAGGTTGCGGTTGCTTAAGAGCTTTCTCATTTTAATTAATTTGGATCTTGCTATTTCAATTCGGATCTTAATCTCTACTTCTGGGTTCCACTTGTCATTTACTGTATATCCCAGATATTTAAATCGGTGTACTCTTTCAATACGTTCGTCTTCAATATGCAGGTCGATATGTTGAATTTTTTTTTACTGATCACCATAAATTTAGTTTTCTTTCTATTGATCTTCAGTCCAAATCGGCTGCCAGTTATATTAACTCTATGTAGCATCATCTGTAAATCTTCGATGTTATCGGCCAGTATAATAGTATCATCTGCATATCAAAAATTACTTATTAATACGCCATTAATCTTGATGTCCTCATTGTACTCTTCTAGTGCCTCTAGAAATATTTGTTCCGTGTACAGGTTGAAAAGCAGTGGCGAAAGAATACAACCCTGTCTTACCCCTCTGGAAATGGTTATGTTTTCACTCACCATATGCCCATTCTTCATGTGGGCTGTGTGACTTCCGTACACACCCTGAGTTAATTGTTTTACATAATATTCTCCTAGATGCAGTCCATTAGTTTTAGTTCCCTTTCCTAAATACATTTCTGATTCGAAGGCATGTTTGGTACCTACGTTACACAGCATTATTATTTTCAGTCCATATTTAGCTGGCTTGTTTCAGATATATATCTGAAAGGACATCTTCCCCTATAAACCAGTAGCTGCTCATCGATGGTTAGGTCTGATCCGGGGTTATAGGACGTTTTATAGTTCTTTATAAGATCGTCCCATATTTCACGAATGTCGGCTAATACGTCTGTTTCTTTTCTATTTAGTCTAGATATTTTATCATCAACACGTAAACATTTTGTTACGATAAATAAGTCTCTAAAATTTTCTTTTTAATTCTGATATGTTCTAGATTTTACCAGCTGGCAGAAATTACAGGTAATACCTACCTGAAACGATCGGTCTACTACGATTCGAACGTTCTGAAAGCAGGTCGAATGAAACTCAGTATGGCTTGACCTTCCAGTCTTTTCGCCAAGGGTCAGGAAGGTCCACGAGATTCTATATAACGGCATTTCATATTTAAAGAGGAATTTTGTTGTAAACAGGCAGTTAGTCGAAAGATAATATCGCGCCAAGTTTTAAATGTAACGCTTGTATTGTAAATAAGTTATGTAATTATTAGTGTGAGATAAATTAGTACAAATAAAGACTTTAAAATAACTTGTAAGTGTTATAAATGTAGAACTTTTGATAATTAATACAGACAATAAATTAGATTAATAAAAAACACAACAATTCTATAAGAAATTCAATTTTTTTCCGGCCCATAGTTGCTTTATATATCGCACCAGAAATTTTGTCATCAAACATTTGTCTTGTCGCTAAATGTTTGGCTTTTTGGACAGCAGCAAAAATAAGTAGTTCTAGGAGTGCATGCAATTTGTCAATATTCACTTTCGAGTTTGTAAATTTTTCGACTTTATATTTTTGTGTCCTAACAGAATTTTCAGCATTTGTATATCCTACAACTTTTGCCAGAGACTCTGGCCTCATAAAACAATAAAAAGCATCTAAAAGAGTGCTTTCTTGGTTTTATCAGGAGGGCCTAGAGCAAAATGTACGAAGTTACGTTTTAGAGTTAAAGTAACGACATTTAGTGAAGAGAACCATCTTTGCATATTTATACGTTTTATACTCAACGGCAATTTTCTTTAGGTGCAATTTGAGATTTTTCTTCATTTAATGGAGTTTGCTAAGCAGAACATTTCTTTTTCTTGCCGATTTTAGAGCCATTACTCTCTTTTCTTAAAAACGCTAAGGTAAACTGTTTTTCCAACTCATTACTCATTTTTGAACTCTTTTTCTATTCTTACTACTAGATGGCAAGTCATGGTCGGAATCTGAGTCATTGTTGCGTCGCTTGATGGTTAGAACTCTGATTCAGATAGACTGAATGCTTCTAAAACGGCATCTTCTATTCCAGATCCTCTTGCTGATTTATCAGAATTGTGTATTACATATTTTTTAATAGTTCGATATAGTGTTTTAGTAAATCAGTAAATTGAAGTTGAAATCAGTAGATCTACTAAAAAATCAGTAGTCCTGGTAATCCTGAAGAGAGGTAGTAATGTAATGTAAACATAGCAAGAAAATGAAGAATAGAAAAAATAAGGGCTAAGTAGCATAGAAGAGATAATATTATTCAAAATAATTATTATATATTCCAAATTAAATAAAGAATAAATTCGATACAGTAACGTATACATGTTAATCTATACAAAGAAAAACAATTTGACCCAGTTAGTTGCATGACACGAGCCAGTATCAGTTGCAACAATTGTTCAAAAAAGAAAATAGTCACGTTTTAATAAACATAGACCTACGCTGGAAAATATCACCAGCGCCGACCTGGTTTAAATCATGAGGACTCAGCAAAAACTCATTCCTGGTACTACAATCGGCATTTGAGAATACGAGCTCAATAAAAACGAAAAGAACAGAGGAGGCCGAGTCAGTCAGTAATAGCTGGGTACCGTGACTGCCCGCTTAGGCAGTGATTGCCGGCTCCGGGTCGGAGGCGGTAGCGTCCAGTAACTCAGTATTACGGCAAGGTGCTGCTGCGACGATAGGCGTCTCCAGATAAGGTGAACGCGCCATTGTTATATTTTGCCTATTATAGTTTAAAAAAAGAGTCGGCTACCGGGCGAGTGAAAGGTTCATCCCAGAACGCAACATTCTCCACAACTGACTCGAGTTCCAGAGAGACTGAAGTGCGTATTCATTAGCTAGAGCCTAAATACCAGAAAGGTAACAAAATTCTATATACTAACCCGAGTAAATTATAGTAGTACAAATTGTCACTCCTTTACTTTCTTGCTAAGATCTCTTCTCGTCTCCCTTCGCGCCGAACTAGTTATTATTGATTATATCTGACAGCTTGTTAACTTAATTATAAACCACATAGTATATTCAATACATTTGTAGACTAGGACCTGAGACCTAGAAAAACTTAAATCCCTATCCCGAAACTTCTCTACCTTCTCGTAAATCCACGAAGGCGAGCCGGTCCTTTCAGACCAGTGGGACCAGTAGCCTTGCAGCCGCTTGCAAGGATAAGCATCCTTAAGGTCCATATCGAGGATGTTACAGTAGTGACAGCGTTGTACAGTGGTAAAGATGTTCTCACCCTCTAGTTCCAGATTTTACAATAGGGGATATAACCAATCCCCCTAGTTGTACAGTGGTGACAGCGGAGCGCCCCAGTACTTGTACAGTAATGGACAACTTACAGGCACCAAAACATGATGGTCACATCGAAACTGGCTTCACTTTTCGAAGGTTTATTAAATAAGTTTTATCTATCCTTTCTCTTTTCTTGTCTAAGGTTAGTATTCTAGAGTTAAACAAACTTAAAACAAATAAAATTGTCAGAATTTTGAGGTTGTAATGTAGTGTTGACAGATTTCTACCAATTAAGTTAAAGTTCGGTCTTAGTAGGTATTATTAAACTAAAAAATACACTTAAAGTTGGCTTTTAATTTATTTAATGTTTACTTTAAATTGATTGTAATATCGAGCGTTATTAAACAGACGATTTTATATTGTTATTATTTGAATGAGATGACATTTATGACTTTTGAGAATTATGATAAATTTTGACGTTCAAGAATCGTTAAGAATCGAATTTTAGTATCCATCTTTTATTTTTCTGTTTATTTTACTATCTTTAATTGTAAGATATCCTGTTTCTTTTTTAATTTTTATTTAATGCTTGAATTTTGTTAGTTATTTTTTATGTAATTTTTAATTTAAACTTACCTAAAGTAAGTATATGATGACTAGAATGATGACTAGTGAATCAAATCGCGATTCCATGCCGCTAGTCAAGATGACGCCATCTTGTGACGCTAGTTCCGTGACGCTGGCCTCAGTATTTCACTATAGAGAAAAAAGTAAAATACAACGCAGTATAGAATCTTCGCTTTAGAAATAATTATGAGAATATTGCACTTAATTCTTATTTAAATGGAATAATTGATTCCATGAACGCCGCTGCTCGTCAACACTCCCCAATCCGAATTCGATTATGTCGAAACGGTTTTTGTCCCTCGTAATAATGTACTAATTGCGGTGCATTCAAACTTTCCTCGATAACACCATCCAACTTTCCATGAACTATTTCAATGGAAGAGCGAAACTGTTCGACCAATTTCCACTATATCTGCAGTCAAAAGGAGACTTAATGACATAGTGGAATTAAGGTTATCTAACAGTCGAGGCATTAGGCTAAAGGGGATAATACGTATTAGAAGGAATGTTTAAAAAAATACCTATAGTCCGCTTCAGTTTCTTAATTTTCCTTTTGACAATATAACTATTTATACAGAAATAGATATTTAAAATTTATACAATAAACTTACATAATATAAATGAGGAGGTGGCGTTTAAAAACAAGATTTGTCACAGTAAACCATATGTTAAGATTTTACTGTAATTTGAAAACTTATTTTGAACTTCACATGTTAGTAAATAAAGGTTTGATCAAAACGAATTTTGTCGTATGGTTTTTTACATATGAAATACTGGTAACAGAACAAAACAAGTTTTGTCCGCCATAAGTAGTTAATCAGAAAAGGTTTAGTCGCAACCAGCCAATCACAGTACAGCATTCGCCCTACCCATAAGGCTGTGTTGTTTGATGTTAGGAGTTTTCAATATGTTTTGTTCAGCTTCATTGTAATTGTGTCGCAGAGCTAGTAGTGATTAATTTAATATTAATTAGGATGAGTGAAGTGATTGATGACTCTTTTTGTAAGTGTGGAAGATGGAAATGATGGCTCTAGGAAAAAGACTATAAATCCATGAAAGATAGAATTGGCAAAGACGAAAAGACTGACCAACCTAAAAGTTACAATACGTTCAACCCATGCTCACATTCCTCTAAAAGATTTTTGTCTAAAAGCTTCACTCCCAGATATTGTTCTCATGTGAGGAAAAACTTGCTATATATACCAAATAAAACTGCTCAGGACAACTTTATTTTAAGTCATGTGTCCATTTAAAACATCAAAAGAAGAAGGCTTTAAAATACAAGCATCGAGGCACGGCCTAACTCTTTTTCTGTTGAGTACACTTTGATTAAGCAAAACACAAAAATTATCAAGGTATGTAAGAAGTTTTTATGTCAGTTATGGTAGTCAAACCCACCAGATTAAGCAACATTATAAAATGTATTGAACATCACAAAAGTATGGGGAATGTATAATAATTTACAAGATAAAATCTCAAATAAAATATCAAAAACGATGTTTCGAAAAATTTTTCAAACCGTTAATATTTAATTTCGCTTCCAAGCGTCTAATGTGTGTAGAACTACAAACTACTAACTACTTTTTCATCGAAGTTTTTGCCTCAGATAAGCAATATAATGTATTTTTCTTTTTAAAAAATAAAACATGTTTAATAACCTCAAAAATTTTAATAATCTAAGTTACTCCTAGAGGGAGCTAAATTACGAAATGTAAGATTTCGTCATTTCGGTAACGTCATTTCGGCAACATTTTTAAAAGTAATATTGTGTTACCGAAATGATATTTTGTTACAGAAATGATTAGTTTCTTTTTATTTATAGATGGACAACGAAAAATTAAAATGTTTAAAAGAAAAATTAACACAAGATAGAAAAAATTCCTACGAATTAAATTTAAAAAATAAAGAAGAAAAAAAATAAAAGTAAAACTTGTTTAAATCCTAAAAAGTCCGACTTTTTGAAGAAGATAGGATGACTAAGCCTTCAACTTCAAATGGATATTCTTCGGCCCAAACTAGCATCTCCATGCCGAAAATTCAAGTAAATTTCAAGTTCGAACAGAATAAAAGTAATGTCGAGCCGAAAAAAACATTGAAACTTGAACTGAAAAAAAAAAAAGTAAATATTATCCACGACAATAATAATGATAAAACAGCGCAAGAAAAAATAAAAAAAAGTACTTGCAGAATACTAGAACACCAACGAAAATAAAAATTAAAAAGAGGAAATGTAACGAAAAGATGAAAGAAGAAGTAAGAAAAAGAGTTCAGAAACATAGAATGAAATTAACAGAGCAGCAACTTGAAGAAAAAAGAAGAAAAGATCGAGAGCGATACAAAAAAAAGAAAGAAGAAGGACAAGTTAAGTTTATAAAAGACTTGACACCACGACAGCAAAGAATAAAAAGAAAGGAATGAAGTAAAAACAGTAAAAGATATAGAGAGAAGAAAAAAATGAAAGGTGAAACCGAAAGATTTGCTAGAGATAATTCACCCGCAACAAGTGAAGATGAAGTTACAATTGAAAATCAGGACGACCTTTTTCATGAGGATCTTGCGGAAAATTTAGATGTTAAGGATGATGTTCAACAAGAAAAACACACCTTCAAGGCAAAAAAATGTTGGCCGACAAATAGTGAAAAAAGAAAAATCTTCATGTTATAGAAAATTAAAAAAGGCAGAATTAAAAATTAGAGACCTAACCAAACAGTCAGTAAGAGATCGAAAAAGGTTACACAGGGAGAAATCTAAATTTAAACAATTTTTAAAACAAAAAAAAGACAAAGAATCTCCTGAAACAAGGGCGAGTAAATTGATAGCTGATATCGAAGTTCCAGATAAAATCAAACGAAAGTTAGTTTTTGGGGAAGTTATTAAAGATCAATTAGAAGAAAACGCCAAAATGCTAAAAAATCATAAAGCTAAGAATACGTTATCGATTGTGTCTGGAAGCATAATAAATAAGTATCGTTTAAGGGGCGAGACTTCAAAAATACTTTCGTACAAAATGCATCGCAAATTCATTAATAATTCCCAATACGAAAGAAAAAAACGTTACCATGCAGTTATCCAAAAGACAAAAGGTCTTTGCTACGATTGTACTTTTAGTTTAAACATCCAAAATGAAGGAAGCAAATGTTTCGACTGTAGCAGAACTTATCACCTTAAATGCATTGTTAAACATCACTTTAACAAAAATAGTGAAATATTTCTTTGCCTTACATGTTTTAGAAAATAAAACTAACACACAATAGTTATCTAATTCCCCATTTACGTTTGCGTTCCTTGTTTTGTTGTTCTTTTTTCATTTTTATGGCAATAAATACATAGTTATAAATGTGCGTTTTCTTTAAAATAGTATAAAAGTTATCATTTCGGAAACGTTGAGTCATTTCGGTAACGCCTGCAAAATAATTTTTTTAACATAATTTTTTTAACTAAAACCAGAAAAAACATTATAGTTGTTAATTATAAATAAACTATAAGCTAACAAGTTGAAAAAACACTACCATTAATTTCATTAGAGCAATTTAGAATAAAATAAAGTCAAATATATTGTACATTAAAAAAAAAAACTATTGCAACATAAGAAAAACAGTTTTAAACTTTAGCTACCATCTAAGATGACTTGTAGTAAAATACTATCATTTTAGGTTAGTTTCTAAAAAAAATATAAAATTTAAAAATGTATTTAGTCCTATTTATAGGGTGTTACCGAAATGACTATTTTTTTGCTGTTTCACACCAAAAAGAACGATAAAAACATATCTATTAATAATTAAGCTCTGCTTTCATAAAATCATAAAACTTAGAGTATGTAAGAACTCAAAACAATAATAAACATAACTTAATTACAAACTTTATTTTTTTAGTATTATCAAAGTCAAATTAACCATTTATATGAACAGTAACCAGTTACTGCTACAAAATAAAACATTTCCTCAAAACCACAAAGGATCCAGCTAAAACGATTGAGTACATGACCACCAAGCGAGCTTACGCGATTTGTGCACCAGCATTTTATACGGCTATAAAAAAAAGAGTCTGGTATACTTACTACACTGCTTCGACTTACAGCAAATTCAACCGTAACCAAAATCACCGATTCAAGAAGCATATTACTTTGGACAAATTAGATTATGCTGTTACTGTGGTATTGAAATTGATGAAAAGAACCCGACATTTTATATGTGGACAGAAGATAAAGCTGGAAAGGGTTCTACTGCGGTCTCTTCAGCTCTTTTGCAATACGTTCTTGATCTACTTCACAAAAGTCTCGATCTACCTGAAAATATTACTTCAATCAGATTTTTTGTGAAGCTTGTGGTGCTCAAAATAAAAACAATTAGGTTTTGTATCCATTTATGCTCTTTTTGATCAAAACTAAGTCCAAAGTAACAGACATCACAATTACATTTCCGGTGAGAGGACACAGCTTTCTTCCTGCTAACGGAGTGTTTGGACGAGTGAAAAAATTGTTGCGTAAACAACCAACTATCATTCACAAAAAAACCTACATCAATGTATACAAATCAGTTGGAACAGTAAAACTACTGGAAGAAGATTGGAAACTGTTTGACACCAAAAGTATTTCATCAACAGACGGTGTCTGGACGGTATCTCAGACTGCAAGAGAATTTTCGTAAAAGAGAAGTTGTAAATCGACAAACTAAACTCTTGGTCGGAGGACTAATGAATTTTTTTTTTAATGTGAGACTGTTGTATAGAAATCTCTTTAGAAGGAGGGTTAACCTGCTAAAAAAAAATGCATGCGCTTTATTAGAGATAGATGAGTTGACACGCGGTCACAGTCTTCAGCCAAAAAGAAAGATGTTAACAAGCTTTTGACGCAGATCTTTGAAGAATAATGGAAGGACGATCAAACATTATATTGGTATCTTCGTATCGTTTCTAACAACGTCCCTGGAACAGAAAAAGCTGACCATGATGAAGGAAACTGTGAAGATGTTGGGATACACGTTTGAGTTTTGAATTTTATACATTTAACTTTTGATGAAGTCATAAAGGTATTGCTATTTATATCAAATTTATTGTTTTGTTCGTTACTTTTTTGACCTATACCCATCTACATGATCAATCAAAAGAGGATTAGTTCTCATAGAGTTTATTCAAAAGAGTGGTCCATACCGGTCGATCAAAATGCATTTAGTCCATTGAATAATTTTATTTTTTATAAAATAAGCACACAATATTTTACTTTTATACGTATTTTTAGTGTCCAGAACTACGAATCTAACATTAGAAAAAATATTTCATAACCACACACATGGAAAATAAAAGAATAGTTTTTTTGATTTTTTGATTTTTCTAGTCGTAACAAATTCTTTTTTGAACCCCACCTCCTCAAATATACAAACAGACAATAAGTTTGTTGGTGTATAAACATAAACTTTATAGAGATATTTACGTTTTATTTAGTAGAGAGGTATAACGTAATCCTTGTATGAGATAATGTAAAAAATTAAGCAGAATATTCCTTTGCATCCATAATAAGCTCAGCTTCATCGAGATCGATAGGAGATCAATGCAAAGTTTTATCTCTCAACCAATCAATAGCATTGCTGAAGTGAAACTTATTACTTCAGGTTGGGAACTTCAGTTCTGGACAGATCACACAACAAATGTCGTGGTATTAAATCGAATGGGCAGAGATCGAGAATTCCTGCCGATAATAAAAAGAAGAAAAACTGCTTATCTGGCTCATATATTTCAAAATTACAAGTATCAGTTCTTAAAGCTTGTTATGGAAGGAAAAATAAAAAGAAAACGGGGCATTGAAAGAAAGAAATACTCATGGCTTAAAAATATAAGGGATCGGACAAACCTTGATTCCCATGCACTCTTTAGAGCCACACAAGATCAAGAGGAGTATGCCAGAATTGTCGCCAACATCCACTAATTGGATAGGGCACCATAAGAAGAAGATGAGACCATAAGCCTAATGCTCCATCTGCTGAAGCTATTTTTAAAAGTCATCCACAAAAGAATTTACCGAAAATGCAAGGAACAAATCGCGCCCAATTAGTTTGGATTTGTGAACGCCTTTGTTAAGGGGAAAGATTTATTTAGTATGCAGGTATTGTTTCGAAATGTAGAGATGTCAGCTTTAATGTTATTTCATACCTAATTGACTACAAGAAGGCTTTCGATAGAGTCAGGCATGAACAAATAATGGAAGTGCTGAAGGGGACAGGGATTGACGGAAGAGACTTAAAAAAAATAGTTAACCTCTATTGTAATCAATTAGCGATGCTCCGAATAGATGGAGAATATACAGATCAGGTTAAAATCTTATGTGAAGTAAGACAGGGGTACATAATTTAACAACTGATATTAAATCTGTACTCGGAACACATTTTTAAAAAGGCTCTAAAAGATATTGATGAAGGCAATAAATGGAGTCAAACCCAACAAGCTGCGATATGATACAATAGTATTTTTCAATACCATAGAAGGGCCGCCAAACTAAGTGAACAAAATAACGGAAACAAATAGAACAAATGGACTGGATATAAACACC
Organism: Diabrotica balteata; assembly: GCA_918026665.1. Classification (NCBI taxonomy): domain Eukaryota; kingdom Metazoa; phylum Arthropoda; class Insecta; order Coleoptera; family Chrysomelidae; genus Diabrotica; species Diabrotica balteata. The sequence goes on from OU898284.1 coordinate 41,958,848, forward strand.
AGCAAAACCAAGCTAATGATCATCAGCAAGAAAAAGATAACTGGAGCAAATATGTATGTGAACCAAATGAGAATTGAACGTGTCTCACAGTACAACTACTTGGGAACTATAATAAATGAGTCATGGGACAATACCCAAGAGATTAAATGTCGCATCGGAAAAGCAAAAAGTGCATTCTTGACTGTGTATTGACTCTGTGTTCAAGAGCCATGACCTCACCCCAGAACCAAAATAAGGCTCCTTAAATGTTACATACAGTGTAGGTAAAAGTTTATGGTCGGTATGGTAAAATTTAACAGGATATCTAACGCAGATATAAAATCATATTTTCAGCGAATAGACAAAGATAACAATCATATTGGCCCTTGGTCTCCCCTCCATAAATATTTTTAACACTCATTGCCCATTAGTGAGATGAATAGTTCCGATCAAAGATATTTTACATAGTCTCTGGTTCCGATCCTAATATACGTAAAATACTAGAGGTGGGTCCTCTCGTTTTTTAAATTTTTATAGGAACCGTTTTTCGTAAACTGTAACTAGTTGATTGTTTACCAGTATTCAAATTAGCGAGTACACAAACATATTGGCTATTATTGTTTATGTGTATAAGTATTGAAGTGAAAGAACCTAACGAAGGATATATTTATTATAACTTAAAAAATAAATTAAACAATACAAATAGTACTTACATTTACAATACACATTATTAAATCGCAAATCGTCTAAATTGACATTTAAAAACAAGTTTTTCCACTTTTCTTGTTAACCGTGTTTTTCTTTTATTTAAAATTAAACCAGATTTTAAACATGTGTTCGCAAGGAAAAGATTTTGTTACAGTACTACAATATTTTATGAATATAGTGGTTAAGTTAGGATATACATGGCGATGGTTTTTCCACCACGGTAATGGACAGTTCCAATCTCCGTTCGAAATTGTTTGTGGGTAATATATCATCAGACAAATACATGTCGACTTCTTTTATATCTCTCGATACAGGTGTATGTTCAGATGAGTCATGTCCAATTAATTCATTAAAAATACACCATGGACTTAAGTCATCTTTATCAGTTTCTTTTTCTTGTACTGGTTCATTTTCAAGATTTACTAAACTTATGCAAAGACTCGTTTCATCCGTTTTTCATAGGTAAAGAACCAGCTTTTAAAAAGTTTGCAGTCCTTTATGCAAAAAGTCCTTTATTAGACAATTCTGCAAAAAACACAATTAAATAAAAGTACCTTATCTTAAGAAAGGCTTTTAAAGTATTAATTACAACATAACAAAGTTCCCAAACGGCCAATCTAAGACGTAGAAACTAGGTAGAACTTCAGCTATTACATGTTAAAAAGAATGACCAAGTTAGAAGAGGCAATCCGTTCCACATCGGTATTAAATAATACAGACTTAGACTTAGACCAAATCTAAATAAAGAACACTGGATTATTTTTTCTCAGCTTTTCCAAATTTTACGGCCGTTTAAAGAAATAACAAGTACAATGAGTGACCAAAAATACTTGAAGGGTAATTCAGTGATTGTTATGGTACGCTGCCTGCAAGAATCTTGCAATAAAATTTTAGCAAACGGTTACCTTACATCCATAGTATCCGACGTAGTACAATTACTAATATCGGGTTTAGCAAAAAGATTTAATAGGATAGAACAGAGTGGCGCATTGTCATTATGTACATTTATGGATTCACCATTTAAAGTGCAGGGTTTTTCTGATAAAAATGAAGATAAAAAAATAAAAGAAAAAGTTAATAAGCTGGTTACTTCTATAATTAACGAACAAGAAGATTGTACTATTGAAAATTAACCAGTACAAGAAAAAGAAACCAATAAAGATGACTTAAATCCATGGTGTATTTTTGATCAATTAATTTGAGATGGCTCATCTACACGTACACCTGTATCGAGAGTCCATTACAACGGTGGAAAAACCATCGCCATGCATATCCTAACTTAACCACCATATTCATAAAGTATTGTAAATGTGAACACATGTTCAAAATCTGGTTTAATTTGAAATAAAAAAAACTGTTAATAAGAAGTAAAGTAGAAAAACTTATGTTTTTTAATGTCAATTTAGACTATTCGCGATTTAATATTAACGTGTAATGTAAATGTAAGTACGATTTACTATTTGTATTGTTTAGTTTATTTTTCAAGTTATAATAAATATATCATTAGTTTCTTTCACTTCAATAAATATACACATAAACAATCATAGTTACTTGTTTACAAAAATTTAAATTTTTAAATGACTTCATTTTTTTTGGAATCCTGAGTAAACTAACAAATATTTTTGAAAAATTTAAATGCAGAATAAAAGATTACATTATTACTGAGGGCCGAAAGTCCTTTAGAATAAACAAAAAGTTTTTTGAATGAGATATTTGAAATTAAAAATCACATTAATTTTTTTTCACTCCTATAACTTATTAAAATAAACATTATAGAAGTTTTCAGGGACTTTCGGCCCTCGGTAATAATGTATTGTTTCATTCTGCGTTTAAATTTTTCAAAAATATTTATTAGTTTTCTCAGGATTCGAAAAAAATGAATGCATTTAACAAATATTGGCCCGAAATTTTGTGCCTACGCTCTTAACGATAAAACTACCACGACCCACCTCTACTACTCGTTACTCGGTGTTTTTGGCCAGACGGACGTTGCCAAATAATTATTGTGTATGAATATTTTTTAATGTGGCGTTATTGTATGCAGTTTATTATTTCATATTGGGAATAAGGCACAATGTGAAATAGCACAGTGTAAAATAAGCTTATTTTGATGTTTAGATTTTTAATTCGGAAATCGTACTTAAAATACGAAACAATAATAAATTTTATTTATATAAAACGATTTCCGAAGTGGAAATCAAAATGTTATATTACACTTATTGTAAAGTAAACTTGTGGCATATTCCCAATAAAAAAACAGTAAGCTGCCATTTAAATCAATTTCGCCCAAATTTGATTATCTTAGAATATTGTTGAAGCCTAGTGAAGCCTTGGAAAAATGCGAACATGGAATACTTCTAAATGGAGAACGCCTAAACAACATCCGTTATGCAGATGACACCGTTATTTTTGCAGACAGTTTGAACAGTTTACAGCAACTAATAAACAAAGTAAATGAAGTAAGTGAAAGATTTGGACTTCAAGTAAATATAACAAAAACTAAATTTATGATCATCAGCAAAAATAAAGTTAGAGCCGCTCAACTACTTATCAATAATACACCAGTGGACCGAGTAAAACAGTATAACTATCTTGGAACAACAGTAAATGAACAATGGGATCACTCACAGGAAATAAAATGTAGAATAGAGAAGGCTAGGAGTGCATTAAATAACATGGCCAAGCTCTTTAAAAGCCACAATCTTAATCTGGAGATAAAAGTGAGGCTCCTACGATGTTATATCTTCTCAATATTGTATTACGGAGTTGAATCCTGGACACTAACTGAAGCAATGGAGAAAAAACTTGAAGCCTTCGAGATGTGGCTACACAGGCGAATTCTAAGGATATCATGGACAGACAAGATAACCAACGAGACCGTATTACGGAGAGTGGGCAAAGAAAGAGAGGTGATGTATACCATTAAAAAGAGAAAGTTGGAATATCTCGGACATATAATGAGAAACAGCACTAAATACAGATTACTGTAGGTAATCCTACAGGGTAAAGTATTCGGAAAGCGAGGAATTGGGAGAAGGAGAATATCATGGTTGAAGAACCTGAGGAAATGGTTCTCCACAACAACAACAAATCTATTTAAAGCATCAGTCAATAAAATAATTATAGAAAGAATGATTGCCAATATTCGGAACGAATAGGCACTGAAAGAAGAAGAAGAACATTGTTCAAATGCAGAAAAGACAACAGGTCAAATAAAACCAATAAGTTTGGCAACGTTGAACTTCCCCTTTTTTATTATTTCTACGCATGCATGTTTGGCGATATAAAGGGCGGACCTAATATACCTCTCTCGTTCTAACCAGCTGTTTCTCACTCCATCTCACGTAAGGTCCGTACCGACCATAAACTTTTTCCTACACTGTATACTCAGTGCTTCTGTACGCAGTAGAAACGTGAACATTAAAGGTGTAAATTCTATTAAAACTTCAGGCTGCTGAGCTATGGTTATACAAAAGGATCCTAAAGATACCATTAATAGACAAAGTCACCAATGAAGAAGTATAGAGGATGAAAACAACCGCGGTTTGGTCAACATAGTGAAGAGCCGTAAGCTGCAGTACTTGGGACATATAATGAAAAATCAAAGCAAATAAGCACTACTCCAATGCATTTTGCAAGATGAAATTGAAGGGAAAATGACCCCAGGATGAAGGAGGATATCCTGGCTTGCTAACCTGAGAGCATGGTGTAGAAAGACCTTAACACAGCTATTCCGTATAGCCAACAAACACAACAAACAAAACAAAACAACAAACCAACAAAAGTCATCATAGCCAGAATGATCTTTAACGTTCGGAACAGACAGGTACCCTAAGAAGAAGAAAAAGTTCTTTCCGAGAACTTATTAATTCTTAATTACCTTACCGCAAAAATTGATTTATTGATTTGAACTTGAAACATTTCATAATTTTATATATCTTCTTGTTCTTCTTCAGCCTTTATTTATCCATTGTTGAACATAGGCCTCCTTCAATTGCTTCCACGCTTCCCTATCTTTTGCAATTCTCATCCACTGTTTTCCAGCTACAGCGGTTATGTCGTCTATCCATATTTTTTTGGGTCTTGCTACGCTTTTTTTTTGTTTCTCGAGGTCTCCAGAATGTCACTTTATGAGACCATCTGTTGGTGTCTTGTCTTGCTACATGTGCTACCCATTACCATCTCAATGTCGCTATATTTCCCATCATGTGTTAGGAATTCGGTGTTAGGAATTTTGTCTCTGAGGCTTATATTTAACATGGCCGTCTCCATGGCCCGTTGAGTTACTCTTAATTGTTTTGCCATTTTTCTTGTTATTGCCATAGTTTCCAAGCCATAAGTTGCAACTGGTAGTATACAAGTGTCATAGGTTTTTCGTTTTAAGTGAATTGGGATTTTTCTGTCTTTTAAAATGAAGCTCAACTTACCAAAAGCAGCCCATGACAATTATGTCCTTTTAATTTCTAGGGTTTGGTTTTCCTTTTCGTTTTTAATTGCATGTCCTAGATATATATTATATTGGTCTACCTTTTCTATATTGATGTTATCTATCGTGATGTTTTCTAGGCTATTACTTAATATCTTTGTTTTGTCGAGATTCATTTTTAATTCTATTTGATTCGATTTGTGATTTAAATCTTGTAGCATTGATTTTAGTTCATGGATATCTGTGCTTATTAGTACTATGTCGTCTGCGAAACGCAAATGGTTAAGACATACTCCATCTACTTTTAATCCCTTTTCGGCCCAATTTAGTTTTTTGAAAACACTTTCTAATGCCAAAGTAAATAATTTGGGTGAGATGGTGTCGCCCTGTCGCACAGCTTTGCCAAGGTCTATTTTCATAGTTTCCAGAACATCATCTACTTTTACGTGAAAAGTAGCATCATCGTATATATTCTTAAGGAGGGCAGCATATCTTGAATCTACTCTGGTGTCGTCCAATGCTGTTAAGAAAGCCCATTCCTCGATACTATCGAATGCTTTGTGATAATCGACAAATTCCAGATGTAGTGGTATGTTGTACTCTATCGTTTTTTCAATAACTGTCAGGATTGTTTGCAAGTGATCGATAGTGCTAAAACCTTTACGAAAGCCTGCTTGCTCCACTGGTTGATATGCTTCTAGTTTAGCTGTCAATTTATTTGTTATTATTCGGGTTAGTAGTTTGTATAGGTGTAACAATAAGGTTATTGGTCAGTAATTTTCTATATCTTATTTGCGGCGTCCCCTTTTTTATGGAGTAGAATGACTTCCGGATTTTTCCATGTCTTTGGTATTTGTCCTTCCAATAGGCATTTATTCAGTAATGCTCGCATTGTTTTTTCTAATGCAGTGCCTCCCATTTTTAGCATCTCCGAAGTAATTTTATCTTCTTCTGGTGTTTTCCCATTTTTCATTTGCTTTAGGGCGGCTCTAATTTCTGATGTTATTATTTCAGGAAGATCCTCTGAGTCCACATTTAAAATATATTTTGTTGGTATACCAGGGTTCGGAATAGTAGAAGTATATAGCTTCTCATAAAATTTTCGGATTTCTCTAACGATCTCTTCCTTATGCGAGCACAATGTTCGTCGGGCGTCATTTCTCTTTATAATTTTATTGCTGCCAATGGATTTATATGTTTTTAGTACTTTCATATTCTTATTGTTCTCTATGGTTTTAAGAATCTGGTATGTTCTATAAGCTCTGACTTCTTTTGGAATATTTTTCTTAGCGCTTTTGTTGAGCGCTTTGTAGTCAGGGTTATCTCTGTTCGTTCCTCTTCTTTTTTTCTATCTGTTCTAGAGTCTCGGGTTTTAGTTTAGCTTCTTTTTGTTTTCTTATTCTGCAACAAAGTTTATTAGTGACTGTAAGTCTTTAGTTATTTTCTCAGCTAGTTCATCTATATTCTTGTGCTCAAAGGTATTTGATACTAGTTTCCGTGCTAATTCCGTATATATATATATATATATATATATATATATATATATATATATATATATATATATATAATATATATATATATATATATATATATATTTATATATATATATATATGTATATATATATATATATATATATATAGGTATATATATATATATATATATATATATATATATATATATATATATGAATTATGATTTTTGAGGATGCAGTCAGTTTATTTGGCCCACAAGACAAAGAAAACTCTTTGACTTACTGTCAAGCTTTCGAATTTTATTTAATTCTTTTTCAAGACATCTATTCGCTCCGTGCGTGACCATGGTAGGGGTACATTGAAACGATGCCAGCGTGCGTAGCGGCGAAATATGACAAAATTGGAATATTGGACAAAATATTTTTACGCATAAGTTTTATCAAAAATGTGTGCAAATACATGTTGCGTATTTAATTCTGCTAATAATAGCAAAAACAGTGAGTGTAGTTTTTATAGGTTCCCAAAGATTACATATAAATTAGAGAAAAGAAAAAGATGAATTCGTGCTATTAATATGAAAAAGTAAATATCACATAATTTCATTTTTATGCAATTGAAATAGGAACAATTTAAATAATTTACCTGGAATGATATTTCATAAGGCTTCAAGCTAACTGCAGATGACTTTAGCTTTTATATCAGAACTTTTACTATTATTGTTTTTAATTATATCGCACCCTCAGTAATATAGAGGCACAATTCAAAAAAGTAGATTTGTGGGAAATCGCATTTAAAGATTCTGGTATCCGACATTACAGCTATTTTTTCAAATAAAATGCTTATTATTTAAGTTATAAATATGAAATTTGGCAGATTTGTTATTTGATAACTGCACAAAAAATTGCAATGAGGAAAAAATAATAATATAAATAAATTCTATTAATTACAAGGAATGGAAAAAACTACTTTCGAGTTAGTCCCATATAGTATAAAAAACCATAACAGAAATAAGGAACTATTTAAGTTTGATCCCTTATATTATTAGTGTCCCTGCCACTGTTTAATTTTTAATCGTAAATGGTACTCTATATCACCAATCCCAACCGATGTTTCAATTTAATGTTTCTGTTTTATAAATAAAATATCAGGTAAAATAATAGTAATACTTTATTAATCAGTGCAAAATATAACAATAATCTAAAAAAAATTAAAAACAAGAGTTAAACATAATAAGATTGCTTTAATATTGTCACATTTATGAGTTAAACGTTTTAATTCCAAATAAAACTTACAAGTAGGAACTCCTCAATTTTTACATTGTCGTTTACTTAATACTTAATTGTATATCACAATATCTCCACAGTAAACTTAAAAAATTATACATAACAAAAAAACATTCATTCCTCCATTCTAAACTTCGAAAACTGCGCATAACAAAAAAATTCATTCTAAAAAATAAAGTCTTCAAAAATAAAATTCAGTCTCAAAACTTAATTATTGTAATTTGGCTATGTACTCAGTCTACACAAAATAATGTTGAAATCCCAAAGATTAGTAATATTAAGACAACATGTTGTTATAATAAGACGCATAGTATGGATCTATCAATTGTTTATTAATAAGATCCTTAAGATCATTCTTTTTAGCACAACTAAGTGGAAGTGCCTGGAGGTAAGCTTTCTGCATGGTTATTTCTTTAATATTTGGCATTCTCTTCCTCTTATCACGAACATTAACTTTTTTAAACTCATCCTTATATGAGCACTTGTAATAAAACGAAAATGGGTCTTCTTTGGTAAATTTCAGTACTTTAATACTATTCCATACAAGATTATTTTTCTGTTCATCTGTATTAAAATTATAGCCCCAATTTTCTTGTAATTTCTGAAGATCGTAAAAAACATTGTAAGTTAAACTGTGAACTATAAATGAAGCACCAGTTTTCCTTGCTCTTTTGATTGCTGAGATGTATTGAACAGGAGAGTATATTGGGCCAGTTTTCCTATCTCTAGCTATCTGCTTTTGTATCAAACTATGCACGTTATCAGCTTCGTTCTGAGTGTGCCCTTTTATGAGATATTTGTGAGTTATCGACGACAAATTTTTACTTTACATTTACTGTACATTTTCATATCCTTTAGAGATGTCCATTGTTGACACAACGTTTTCGTGAATTTTTTTTAATTCCGTCATAGTGAAATTGTAACTATTTAATTTAGATTTGTAATATAATGCTGATGTTTCACCGTTAGGACTTTGCATGATGGCTTGTACATCGTAACATACACAAATATTGCACTCATCAATGTTCTTTCTGTCATTCTTTTTTTCCTCCCTGCATAACTTCTTTTTTTCCAAATGCGTATGATGTTGATCCCTAAGATTCTGTTTTAGTGGTTTAGTAGAATTTTGGAACTGCAGGCAAAGATGGCATTGATCTTTTTTGGGTTGATAAAAGCCAAGGTTAAATTTTGTCTTAAAAATTTCATAAAATGTGTGATATAGTCCAGCCGGGCGAGACTTTTCCTCTTGCAGTACTTCAAAATCTCTAAAGAGCTCTGCAATACTTTTACCACTACTGATGTACTCTCTAGAGGTAGATGCTCTTAGATAATATGACTCAATGCGGGGTATAGAGTTGATGAAGTTGGTGATGTCATTTATAAGCTCATCACTTACACTTTTATGACTATTGAGTTTGCCGCGTTTGTCATCTTTTATGAATCCCCCAGTTTTTCTACTATCTTCATGTACATTTCGAATCATCTTATGAGAAATATCAATAGTATTAATAAAAAAGCTTTTGCATACTCTAACTCTTTCGTTGTCTACGGAAAAATAAAATGTATGGTTTGGATTTCGTGGTTTTTCGGCATTGGTATACTTGTACCTAGGTGTAATCTGTGCGCTATTAGACAAAACATACATTCTTTGTCTTTGTCTATCCCCTAATGCCCAAAATGCACTAAATAATTTCAACCTTTTGGAATCATCGATTCGCTCACTGCATTTTAATCTACATTTTTGGCCACAAGGTGGTTTCATATTACGTGCAGGAACCAATTTCTTCGAATGTATAGCTGCATAGCTTTGACCCAAGTTTCGTTTCATTTTTTGCGTGTTTTGTATCCATTTGGTTGGATCTGCTTTACGTTTTCTTGATTGTCTTTGAATGTTATCATTTGTCATAGTTACATTGTTTGTACCAATCGAAGTTAGAGTTGCTGTGATCCGTGGACGTCAACGAAAATGTTCTTGTTTGTAAGTGGGATCGTCATCACTGAGGTCTACGTCGCTTTCCTCTGAATGTATTGGAGACATTATGTAACTACCTACTGTTCTTGATCTAACTGATGGCAACTCATCGCATCTCGATCAGGATGGCATGGAAATATTGGCTTTAGACGTACCTGGTTGAGGAACGAACTCGCCGCAAATCGGATCAATTATAAAAATAGTTAAAATTTTCATGTAAATAAGGGCCAATTATAAAGTTCGCCATCAACAATAAAACAATTTACGTACTATAATGAGCCAATAAGATATGATTCCGTATAACATCTCTACTTTTTGGCAATATAGCGAGCTATTATGAATTAAACCCAATTATTAATTACATTTTACATAATATAAGGGCTAAACTAAAAATTGTTCTATATAATAAAAAATGTTAACATACAAACTCACCAGGATTTTTGTCATAAAGGGACACAAACAGGAATCGCACGACGTTTGAACAGTCCGCCTTTGACGACTATGGGCACGTTACTAATTGTTACCTTGTAGCAGTAAAGACAATAGGTTGGCGGGGAGAGTAAGAGAGAGGCACAAATATATTTACCGAGCAACTAATGTCCTATTTCTCTCTCTGTCAGCGCTAACCGGTAGAGAATTTAATTTTGTGCCCATAGCATCTAAAATCTCAATTTACCAAAATTTTGAGTTGATCCCTTATATTACTGAGGGTGCGATATGCTCTTTTGCGTGAAAAACTTGATTTGTCAGTACTAGATTTTTCGCTTTCTTTTCCGTTTGGAGTTGAAAAGATATATTATGATGAATTTTGAGAAACTGAGTTTTTAATACTACATTTATTTTGTACATAAACAGAAAAAATATAGTTAAAAAACTAATTTATTAATAATTGTCAATTTCGCATGTATTTAACAATGTCAAACATATGTCATATATTTAACCTGAAAATTGGGACTCCAAAATTGTCAGATGAAGGCGGTAGGTGTCGCATCAGTCACGCACGGAGCGAATAAAAAGAAATATAAATTAACTAGTTAAAATTGTTAATTGTCTTACTTACTAGTCGTGAGATTACAGTTGTTAATACTATTGTACTCCACAAAACAAACCATTATAAATATATTAAAAATTTTGTATTAAAACTAACTATATTGTCACTATATCACTGACTGGATAAATTTATATTTTTTATAGACAATTAAATAAATTATAATAATCGTACATTGTTTACCGGGTAGGAAAAGCTTAACATTCCTGGACGACTATGAAGATTGCTAAGTCGAGGCGCAAGCCGAGACTTAGCAACACAGAGTCCAGGAATGTGGCTTTTCCTACGAGGTAAACATACTATTTTTCCGCAAATCGTTTAAAATTCGACAGATATTGATTGATTAAAAAAAAACGCGATAATTTTATTCCCAAATAAATGGTGCTTTGAAATTCCTAATAAAATTACTTGGGTTACTATGGAAACGTATTGAGGTTGAATTGTCAAACTTGACGCTTATAAATTTAATTTATGTAGAACACTAACAACTGTACGAAAATATCATTTCCTTACAGTAAGGAAATGACATTTCCTTACTGTAAGGAAATGTAAATCCTAAAAGTCCTGACTTTTTCTTCAAGAAATTTTGACAGGAGTGTCAAAATTTCCTGGCGTTTTGCTTTCCACATAAAGTAATTGTATTTTCATTCATATATGTCCATTAGTCAAACCATGACAATGACATATATAGTGACAATATAGTTATTTTTAATACAAAATTTTTAATATATTTATAATGGTTTGTTTTGTGGAGTACAATAGTATTAACAACTGTAATCTCACGACTAGTAAGTAAGACAATTAACAATTTCAACTAGTTAATTTATATTTCTTTTTATAGATGTCTTGAAAAAGAACTAAATAAAGTTCGAAAGCTTGACAGTAAGTCAAAGAGTTTTCTTTGTCTTGTGGGCCAAATAAACTGACTGCATCCTCAAAAATCATAATTTATATTTAAATCAACAGTCAAGAATACCACCATCTTATATATATATATATATATATATATATATATATATATATATTATATATATATATATATATATATATACGTATATATATATATATATATATATTCTTCTTCTTCTGGTAGCACTACAACCCGGGGTATGTCTTGTCTGACTGCACAACCTGCTTCCATCTCGAACGGTCGTCCATGATGTTTAAGTCAGTGGGTACCCCCATTGTTCCCAAATCTGACCATATATTATCTCTCCATCGTATTCGTGGACGTCCTAAGTGCCTTCTCCCTGGCAGGACTTCTTCCCAGATTAACTTGGTAAGGCGGTTATTAGGGAGCCTATGAACATGGCCAGCCCATCTTACACGTTGGGATTTAATCTCTTGGACTACGTCGCTAGCACTATACATTTGTTTGACCTCGGCATTTGTTCTCATTCGGTATTGGTTAGTATTCGGATCGTGATAGGGACCGAAGATCTTTCTGAGGATTTTTCTCTCAAAACATCTGAGTTTACTTTCCATTGCTTTTCTCAGCGTCCACGTCTCACACCCATACATGAGCACCGGTCTAATTACTGTTTTATATATCCTGATTTTTGATGTTCGTGTTAGGCTCTTGGATTTAATAGTGTTGTGAAGGCTATACATACATCTGTTTGCTGCCTGAATTCTCCCTTTTATCTCTTCCGTGATATCGGTATCTGTGGTGATAGTCGCTCCGAGATATTTAAAACTCTCCACTCTTTCAAAGTTATAGGGGTCTATTGTTATATTTTGTCCTATTCTATCTCGTCTCTTTTGTCTGTTAATGCACATATATTTGGTTTTCTCTTCATTGACCCTTAGACCGGTATTTTTTGCCTCTCTCTCTAATTTATTGAAGGTTTCTTTTATATTGGTGACGGTATTTCCTACAATGTCAATGTCATCCGCGTATGCTAGTAGTAATTTTGGTCCATTTACTGTTAGTAGTTCTGTTTTAATTTGTGCGGTTCTTACTACTTTTTTCAGGATTATATTAAAAAGAAGAGGTGACAGCGCGTCTCCTTGTTTCAGTCCACTGTTTATTTCAAACGACTCTTAGAGCTTGTTACCTATCCGCACTCTAGATCTACAGCCATTTACACAAACTTTAACGAGCTGGATAAGTTTTTTTAGAACTGAAAGTTCTGCCATTGCATTCCACATCTGATCCCTTTTAATGCTGTCGTATGCTTGGCGGAAATCTATGAAGATATATATATATATATATATATATATATATATATATATATATATATATATATATGTATATATATATATATATATATATATATATATATATATTTATATTGAGTCTTTGAACCATTATTTGATTTAATTTGATATTTTAAAATAGCAAAGACTTCTTGATTGGTCATCATGTTTGTAAGAACCTGACATAAAAACTGAATAATTGCCAAATATAAGAAAGCAAAATTCGATAAAACCAACAAAATCGCTTAGAACAATATTCGAGAACGACGAAGTCTAGTGGAGTCTATTTATTCATCTTCTGCATCAAAGCACTCACTTCATTAAAAGAAAATAAAGAGAAAAAGTACACACAGCGCATTTTCTTTCAGTTCGCCGACTGGCCTAGCTGGAACATCCCAAACGAACATCCTTTTCAATCATGGCAGCTAAGGCAATAAAGAAAACTAGCCCCAACTACAATTGGATTAAGTCTGAACACAATGTCTTTTTCTCTATTACAGGGAATTTGTTATATGATTGGTAAAGCTTTGCTCTGCTGCGAAAGATGTGTGGGGAAAATATAGATAATCCGGGAAAGAAATATAGACTGGATAAAGGATTGGGACGTTTCCGACGAAGATTTTTTTAGTGCCTCGAGGATATCTAAATCTAAAATTAAGCTGGAAGACAATTATCAGTCTGTTATAAATTGACAGACCAATTAGTGGGAGTGAGCAAGACGTATCTATACAGGGTGAGTGAAAATGACAACTTCAAAATATAGCATTATGTAATTGATTTAAAAATAACTCATAACCTTAGAGGAAAATGTATAATTTTTCTTCTTCTTTTTTGAGATTAGGATTTTCTTTTTTGTGTTTCAGTTTTCATCAAACTTTGCTTAATTTTATTGCAATAGGTTCAGTGGTTTTTCTAATTTCTTCATTTCATGAGGAGCGAGGTCTATCTCTTTTTCTTCTTCCAAGGAGCTTTTATCTGTAAAGTTTTTGAAGCCAACATTTGTCAGGCATTCTTAATAGGTGTCCAAACCATTTTTAACCTTCTCTTTCTATTCTGTCAATGTCCGTTTCTGTAGCATCCATGTTATTTCTTATAGATCAGTTGGTCTCCCTTTCCAGCCTTGATGTTCTAGCACTTCTTCTCAAATAATCCATTTATTTCTGCCAACAATCTTCTCTTTGAGTCTGTATTAATTGTTTATACCTCAGAGCCATAACAAAAAACTGATGCAACCATGGTTTGTCCTATTCTTTTTTTATTTCTTTTGGAAATGTTGCGATCTCACCATAAGGAGTTCCGACATCCTACAATTTTATGTCCCTGATTAATTAGGTGTTTAATTTCAGTTTTTCGCAAGCCGTACTTATTAATGAGTGCACCTATAATTTAATTTTTTCCACTTGTTTGATTTCCACATCAGCACTCCAAACTTTGCATCTGAATTGATAACTAAATATTCTGTTTTCTTCATGCTGACTTGTAACCCCCATTTTACATATTCTCTGTATAGACGCTCTCTCATAAATTTTAGATTATAAGAATCTTGAGCTAGGACGACATGGTCATCCGCAAAGTTCAGGGAGAACAGTACGTCATTTCCTATGGGGATTCTCAATTCCTGACAGTGGTTTTTTCAATTTTGGACTGCTGCCTCAATATATAAATTAAACAGTAAGAGCGACATACTGCATCCTTGTCTTAGTCCTTTAATTACTTTTATTGGCTCAGATAGTCTATTTCCGATTTTTAAGTATTTAGTGTTATCCCTGTATACTTCTGTGATTATTCCTAAAGGGTATGAACTAATGCCGAGTTGTCTTATGTAAATTAAGTCTTTGAACTGTATCATACACCTTTTCTAGGTCGATGAAGGCTAGATGTACTTCGGTACCAACCGCTATTCTTTTTTTTTATTATTATTATTTTCCCAGATTTAGCCATACGGCTCACACTCCCTCTAAGGGGAAAATTCACTCATACCCGATACCTACGGTCTCAAAAGGATTGAGCTCTGGTGGGACTCTTTCCGTGTTATCGAGCCCTAGGTGACTTGGTATATTTGAGTATCTCCCAAAAATTTTCGTACACATCTGGACGTCGCGAGAAGTACAGCTTTCTGCATGGCCTTATAAAGATGTTCATTTAGACCCAGCTGTTTTATGTTCGCTAGGAGGTTTTTGGGAATAACACCAGTAGTAGATAGAACAATAGCATTTTCAAGCATTCTGTCAGGGACATATTGATAATAAGGAAGATGGTCGGTTTGGAGAAGTCCCAGTTTGTCAGCTAGTTCTTGGTGGATAATCTTTCCTACTGAGTCATTTCGTTCTTTATAATCGGTACCGACAAATGCCTGGCAGCCACCGGTAAGATGTTGGATGGTTTCTTGGGCTTGACATCCATATCGGCATTTGTCATTTTGCACTTGAGGATCTTTAACAATATATTTTAGGTAATTTTTAGTTGGAATTACATGATCCTGAATGGCAAGTAGAAAACCCTCAGTCTCTGGAAACATCTTTCCTGATGTCAACCAATAGTTCGACGATGTATTGTCGTCATATTCTTGGCTGATCTCATTGAGATGTCGCCCATGCAGAGGTTTACTCATCCAGGTGCGTATTTTTTTGCTGAGTCAGGTGGTTTATGCGCATTTCTTGTTTCCTCAGTTTAAGCGGCGTTGTATCATCTACTGCGCAAATTGCTCGATGTAAAGTAGATGTCTCGGCCTGTACCTGAAAAAAAGTTCTTAAATTAGCAATTTGTTTATCCAATTGCTCACGTATATCCATAAGTCCTCTTCCCCCTTGATACCGCAGTAATGTTGTTCTCTCTACTGCACTGCGTGGATGACGTTTTTGCGCCTTTGTGAGAAGTGTTCTTACTTTCTGCTGAAGACCCCCTTTATCCGTTTTTGACCACTTTATAATATCAAATGAGTAGCTCATCGCTTATTGCATTTACAGGAAATAAAGTGCCGCATAGGAAAGGCAAGAACTGTCTTTAACAAAATAAGCGCCATCTTCAAAAGTCACAGCATATCCCTTGATACAAAAATGAGACATTTGAGATGCTATGTTTTCTCTGTGTTGTTGTACGGGGCGGAGGCATGGACGCTTACAGACACCACTATTAAAAAACTTAAAGCATTTAAGATGTGGCTTTATAGAAGAATGCTGAGAATATCATGGACAGCAAGGATCACGAACAAGGAAGTTCTAGGAAAAATGAAGAAGGAACCAGAGATTGTGTTTACGATCAAACGCATAAAATTGCAATATCTGGGACACGTTATGAGAAATCAACACCGTTACTCCCTGCTACAATCTATATTACAAGGTAAAGTCAAAGGTAAGCGAGGACCCGGTAGAAGGAGAATATCATGGCTGCGGAATTTAAGAACATGGTTTAAGAAAACCTCAACGGAGCTGTTTCGAGCCGCAGCGAGCAATGTTATGATTGCCAATATGATTTCCAACATCCGAAACGGATAGGAACCAGAAGAAGAAGCTCATCGCGGAACAGGCGTACGTATTTAATGCCTTAAACAAATTTTTACTATTACGATATGACCGATTTAGTTGTCTTACTCTTCGCACGTTAGTTCCGAAGTTAGTTCAGTTTTCATTTGTTTATTTTCAATTTTACGCGCCTGTTTTACTCCGAAATATTTGTAAATATCATTTTCACCCATTGCATCGAAGTTTTGGCCATCTTGCATATCGAAACCTCCGGGCTGAACCTTTTCTCTGACTATATTCAGTATACGGCACTTGTATAGTCAAAAATGCATACTGACATCATTTGAGAAATTTTCTACAGTTTTTAGCTTTTCATCTAGGTTGTTTCGAGTGGAAGCCATTCATTTCAAATCATCTATGTACACCAGATGATTAAGCTTCGACCCAGCAGTATTGATATTTTTGATGCTAAATCCTGAGTCAGTAGAGTTAAGTAGCTGAAATAGTGGGTGCATTGCTAAACAGAACCAAAGTGAACTCAACGAGTCCGCCTGGAAAAGGCCCTGGTTAATAGGGATATCTTCAGTTTCGATATTGGTTTTATCAGGTATTTGAAGGTGAATTTTAGTCTTTCACTCTGCGATTATATGCTTTAAAAAGGTCACTAGATTATTATCGACTTTATATATTTTTTATATATCTATAAGCCATTCATGCGGCACTAAATCAAAGACCTTACCATGGAGCCCTTAGTGCATCTTTTCTGTTGAGGCTCTATGATATTGCACAGTGTTGGTAGGTTTGACAGGCTACACAGCATGTGACCAATTTATACAAAGTTGGAAGACAAGTAATTGGGCGGTATTTGGGTAGATCTTGGGTGTTATTTTGAGCCTTTGGTACTGGGTATGTGGTTCCCTATGTAAGAAATGATGGTGTTCCCTGCAGATTAGGGATAACATGATTAATCAATAATGACAAACACTTGTGAACACTTCAAAACTTCTTTAACCAGAAGTTCTGAACTCCGACCAGTAGATTTTCAGTTATTAAGCTGTTTGATAGTATTTGAAAATTCTTTATTGTAATGTTGACAGTTGTACGTTGAGTCTTCAATCCATCCAGCATTAGTGTTATGAGTAGCTGGTGACGACAGTTGATATTCCCAGACCTCATGAATTTCATCTTTGCTTGGGAATGATTGATTGTCATTTTCTATAGTGCATTTTCTATAGTGCAAGTTTCTTATAAAATGCCTTCTCTGCATGCTCAAAAAGTATATTGTCTCATTTTTGGTTGTTACTTACTGTTTTTCTCCTTAGGAGGCCTGAATAAACGGAAAGTTTTTGTTATTGTTATCCTGATTTAGCCATACGGCTCACACTCCCTCTAAGGGGAAAACTAACTCATCCCAGATACCTACGGTATCAAAAGGATTGAGTTCTGGTGGGACTCTTTCCGTGTTATCGAGCCCTAGGTGACTTGATATGCTGGAGTATCTCCCAAAAATTTTCGTACACATCTGGACCTTGAGAATAGTACAGCTTTCTGCATGGTCTTGTAGAGATGTTCATTCAGACTAGCTTTTTTATGTTTTCTAGGAGGTTCTTTGAAATGACTCCAGTAGTAGAGAGAATAATAGGTATTGTCTGGGTACTTTCCATTCTCCACGGTCTTCGTATTTGAATTTCTAGATCCCTGTACTTGACGATTTTTTTGTTCTTTTTAACACGAAGATTATTGTTGTTGGGTATCGCCACATCAATTAATGGTGTTTGTCTCTTTAGTTTATTAACTAGTATGAGATCTGGTCTATTATGTGCCACTGTTTGGTCTGTGAGCACCGTGCGGTCCCAGTATAGCTTGTAGTTGTCATTCTCAAGTATACTCTCAGGAACGTATTGATAATATGAAAGATGGATTGTTTGAAAAAGTCCCAGTTTGATAGCTATCTCTTGATGAAGGATGTTTCCTACTGAGTCGTGCCGCTCCTTATATTCAGTCGCAGCAAATTCTTGACAGCCTCCGGTAAGATGTTGAATGGTTTCCTGAGCTTGGCATCCATATCGGCATTTGTCATTTTGGAAATGAAGGTCTTTGACGATATATTTGAGGTAATTTTTGGTTGGTATAACCTGATCCTGAATGGCCAGTAGTGAACCTTCTGTTTCAGGGAACATCTTTCCTGATGTCAGCCAATAGTTTGACGCTATATTGTCGACATGGTCTTGACTGACCTCATTGGGATGTCGCCCGTGCAAAAATTTGCCCATCCAGGTGCGCATTTTTTCGTCCTTAGTAAGATGGTTTATGCACATTTCTGGTTCCATCAGTTTGATCGGTGTTGTGTCATCTACTGCACAAATCGCGCGATGAAGAGTAGATGTCTCCACCTACACCTAAAAATAAGTTCTTAAATTAGTAATTTGTTTTTCTAATTGCTCGCTTATATCCATAAATCCTCGACCTCCTAAATACCGCGGTAATGTCGTTCTTTCTACTGAACTTCGAGGATAGTGTTTTTGTGCCTTTGTGAGGTGTGTTCATACTTTTCGCTGAAGATTTTCTATATCTGTTTTTGTCCACTTAACAATACCAAATGAGTAACTAAGTGCGGAACATGCCTAGGTGTTTAGTGCCTTAAACAAATTTTTACTGTTAAGGTGTAAACGAAGCAGCTGTTTTACCCTTCGTATAAACTCAGTAGTTATCTCAGTTTTCATTTGCTTATGGTCAATCTTCTGCGCTTGTTTTACTCCGAGGTATTTATACATATCAATTTTCACCCATGGCCTCGATGTTCTGACCGTTTTGCATATTGCATCCGCCGGCTGAACCTTTTCTTTGATTATATTTAAGACACGGCACTTGTCGTGACCGAAGTGCATGCTAATATCATTTGAGATGATTTATCATTTATTAGTATTATTATTATATGTTAAAATATATTAATATATATTATAGAAGCTACATATAAACATTTTACTTGTAATATATGTTGTCATTTATTATATAGATTCTAGTACAAAAACATAAATCACTGTTTCTATACCTCACTGTTTTAAAATACCAGAAGATAGTTTACACACTCCAAAAAATTTATATATCCACAAACAGATCCTAAAAAGGACAAGCCATTACCAGATTTTCCCAAATTTGTTGTTCGTTCCCCATAAACAAAAACAACTTCCCATCGACCTCGACACCGCCACTCCTTCTCAGCCATATATTTTTTTTATTTTGAAATTATACGCCAGTTTGTTATAAAATTTCTGATTTTTTATATCCATTTTCGTTTTCTCCTCGTACAACAACTGGCTGGTCCGCATTCAAAAGTAAATATATCACTATTATGCTAATGCTCAACATCCACTGAGACGTTTCCGAGGGTTTCTCTGTGGAAAGCGCTGGAGAAGATGCGAGGAAACCGGGCACCAGGGAGGGCGTTAGTACACGATGACCTACATATGTTGTAAAAAATATGTGGGATTATAGGTCCTGGTAAAAAATATGCAAATCTATTTATTGGCATATATTCAATGAAAATTTGTTTTTATTAGTATTCCATAAAACTTTACACAGAAGAATGTATGAACGTATGAATGAACAAAGAAATTAGGGTTATTAACATAAGAAAAATACAAAAAGTGATAAAGATAGATACTAAGTGATATAGAAATCCGAAAACCCAGTTTATATAGTTTTATTTCAAAAAAAAATTGGTGTAATTTATTTATCTTACTGTAAAAAACAAGTGATAAAGTTTTTAGCCTTATCAGTTGGAGATTCCGGTTTTTATACTTTTTGTTTTTAAATTCACTAACAATCTAAAAATGAATATTTCAGCCGCAGTAAAGATCCAAATTTGGTGGATTGTGGGCTTGACATTCTTTACGATTGTTTACGATGTCTAGAATACGGAGACCTGTACGATTTCGTCAACTTAGTGATATATATATATAATATATATATATATATATATATATATATATATATATATATAAGTTTCTTGAACTCCTAAGTGGAGTATAGAGCTTCAGTGAAAACGCGCCATCGGGTTCTATTTTGCGCTAAGGCCTTCACCTCATTCCAAGACTTTCCTTGTTTTCTTATCTCGTCCATGATGGATCTTCTCCAAGTTTGTACTGGGCGACCTTTTTTTCGTTTTCCTTGGGGATTCCACTCTAGGGCAGTCTTTGCAATACTGGAGTTATTTTTTCGGAGTGTGTGACCGATCCAACCCCACTTTCTGGACTTTATTTCATTTACTACCCTCTTTTGTTTGGTCAAGTGTAGTAAATCTTCGTTTCTGATGATGTTAGGCCAGAAAATACGAACAATTCTTCGTAGACATTTATTAACAAAGACCTGCAGTTTGTCTGTAAGGGTTTTTGCGCTTTCCAGGTTTCACATCCGTAAAGTAGTACAGACATGACATTTGACTGGAATATGCGGATCTTTGTCCTCGTAGTGTAGTCTCCAGACCTCCAAACAGGGTTGAGCATGCTGAAAGCTTGTTGCGCTTTTCGTATCCTTATACGAATATCGTCTTCTGTACCTCCGCTTTCTGTTATGACACTTCCAAGATACGTAAAGTTTTCCACATTTTCAATCTGCATGTTATTAATGGTGAATAGCGTGTTGTTTCTTGCATTTATTCTCATGGATTTGGTTTTACCAATATTGATTTTCAAACCTATTTTATTGGCTTCAGTGGAGAGTGTTTCCAATTGGTGAGCCACATCTTGGAACCTTTGTCCTATCAGGCAGATATCGTCGGCGTATTCTAGATCGCTTAGGCGTGTGGTTAGCGTCCATTGTATCCCTCTTGTGTCAGAGTCTAGTTTGGAGAGAACATAGTGTAGAGCTATGTTAAAAAGAAACGGAGAAAGCACGCATCCCTGTCTGACTCCAGTAAGTACGTCAAATTCGTCACTGTTGATCCCATTGTGTGTCACGCTGCATTTCGCTTCAGTGTACAGTAACTTTATAATGGAAATTATTTTATGCGGGATGTTTCTTAGCTCTAAAATTTTCCATATCGCATCATGAGATAAGCTGTCAAAAGCACGCTCGAAATCAACAAAAACCATGTATAGGGGTGTGTTCCATTCAACCGATTGTTCCATTATTAGCCTCACAGTATTAATGTGGTCTATGCAGGAGGATTCTGGTCTAAAGCCTACTTGATTAGCTCGAAATTCAACATTGTTTGTTAATCTTTTAAGTATGATGGTCGTGAAGATTTTATTTATGGCGGTAAGCAAGGTTATTCCTCTCCAATTTTTGCATAGTGTGAGGTTGCCCTTTTTTGGAAGCTTAATAATGATGCCTTTTTTCCAGCCCGCTGGAATGCGGTTTGTTTCCCACACCTCTCGGATTATGGGGAGCAAAAGTTCAGCAGTTAGATGCGGATCAGTTTTAAGTATTTCGGCAGCAATGTTATCGATTCCCGGAGACTTGTTATTTTTCAGAGATTTGATAGCTGTTATTATCTCTGTTTTGGAAGAGCGTCGCAACTTAGTGATAGGGGCTGTATAATGGGAAGCTGGACTTTCTTTTCGGGATGTTGCAGTTAGAGTGCAAAGAAGTGTAGACACCGTGGTTAGGTGTTGTCAGGTATGACTTCAAGAAGGCCGTACTCAGAGAGCAAGAGGCACTGGACGGCGCCATAGAACAACAGACTGTAAAGATCGCCGCCTAAGATTATTGGCCTTAAGAGACCGTTTCTCCACTATCAGCTCCATTGCAAATGAATGGTTTGCAGAACACGGAAGACCTATTGGCATGCGAAGTGTTTACCGACGAATAAGAAGTTTTAACCTGTTTACATACCGACCACACTGGGTTCTCCCTTTAACTCCAGAACACCGCTGTAATCGCCTTCAGTGGTGCAGAGAACAGTCACTCTGGAATCAGGAATGGAACAGTATTGTCTTTAGTGACGACTCTCGATTTTGTTTAGGCATGTACGATGGTCGAGCGAGGGTTAGAAGGCCACCACATATTGCAAGAGTCACAATAGACTTCTTTCAACATAACGTCACATAGTTAGCATTACCACCAAGATCTCCCGACTTATCCCCAATTGAGCACATGTAGAATATGATGGGTAGGAGACTACTCAATTTGCAACTTCCTCCTCAGACTCTACAAGCACTTCGAGTGGAGTTGGTGGTTGCCTGGAATGAGATATCACAAGAGGACATTGATCACCTGATCAGAAGCATGCCTAGGCGCGTTGGAGAATGCGTAACATATCATGGTGTATCCACACATTATTAAAGGTAACAGGGCTTTAAAGCAATGCAATCATTTTGAAATTTTAATTATTTACTTATTAAGCTTTATTAAGTATTTATACAAAATTTTATTAAAATAAAATCATTTAATCTGGGTGTTCGGATTTCTATGTCACTTAGTATATATAAAATATCAATTATATAATAATGTATGTAATATATATTTTAATTATTGATGTAGTGTATTAAATTTTGTTAAAAAGTTTATAAATTTCAATAATTCTATCAAGTCAGCTACGTAGTTAGATTCTCCTAGAAGTTCTTTTAATGTTTTTGGAATGTGGTGATATTGTCTTTCAACTGAATTTATTGGACAGTGAATCAAAATGTGCTGCACTGTTAGTTTACATTTACAAACAAAACACACTGGTTTCTCTTTTCACTTCAACAAGTATTCATGTGTTGCAGAAGTGTGTCCCAATCTGAGACGTGTTATTAAGACTTGATGTTGTCGCTTTGAAGGCCAGAAGTTCCATGAAAAGACGAAAGATTTTATTTCTGTCAATTTAGTGGTGTTTCTAGTCCATTGGTTGTGCCAAACATCGTGCAATTTTGCTTTTAAATTAGGTTTTAAATCTAAATGCACAGTTAGATTTTCCACTGATGATACTGTACTGGTTACCACGGCCCTAACTAGACTCTCTGCCTTTTCGTTACCATATATTCCAACGTGTGACAGAACCCAGAGGAACTCCACTCTACTTTGTGTGGGTTTTTTAACCAGTTTCAATTTGGTTCGTAATGTGACTACTATGGGGTTATGGTCTGAACCGATGTCTGCTCCAGGGTAAGTTGTGGCAGACAGTATAGAATTACGAAATCTTTGTCTAATGAGGACAAAGTAAATTTGATTTCGGATTATTCTATTCGTTGTATCGGCGAAAGAATTCCATGTATACAATCTTCTTTTTGGTAGCTTAAAAAGTGTATTAGCTATTACAAATTCTTCCGTCTGGCAAAATTGTATCAAACGGTCACCACGTTCATTTCTAGTTCCTAGTTCATATTCCTCCACAAATCCATCCACTCTTCCTTGGCCAACTATGGCATTGAAGTTCGATATCGTCGTCATCTTTATCTGCCGTAGGAGAATAAACTTGAATAAAATTTACTTTACCTTTTATAGACTGAAGTTGTATTGATAAGATCCTATCAGAATAATGAGTAAAACATCTCACAAAGTAATTGACCTTTTTTGCAAGTAAGATAGCAACACTAGCAACATTATTTGTAATTTGGCTGTAGCATGTTGATCGATGTATCTGATGAGAGATATGTATCGGTGATCTATTCTACATTGTGTTAGAGCTTGAAGCATTTCACTTTGATTGACCGTATCAAATGTTTTTTCAAAGTCGATAAAGACAAGTATCAGGGGTCTATTATATTCAATGGTTTTTTCAATCAACGACTTAATGGTTTGCAAATGATCATTTGTTCCGTATCCAGCTCTAAATCCTGCTTGCTCGCAAGGTTGATAGAAGTCTAGTTTTGATGTCAACCTATTAGTTATTATATTCATAAACAACTTATAAACCTTATAAACGTGAGATAACAAGCTAATAGGTCTATAGTTCTTTAGCTCTGTTATATCTCCCTTTTTGTGCATGAGTACTATAACAGCTTTATTCCACTGAGATGGTGTAACCTCTTTTGAAAGGCATAAGTTCTATAATTGTGTCAATGCTTTCAATACTGTCTTTCCTCCTGCTTTAACTACCTCAATAACGATTTGGTCATCACCAGCTGCTTTATTGTTTTTCATTCGATTTAATTCGATTTGAGACTTCTTCGATTGTTATATCTGGGATATCCTCTGAACCTACATTCTCGACTTTTCTCAACTGGTCTTTCTTACCCCTTTCTCTATATATTTCCACTGATGATACTGTACTGGTTACCACGGCCCTATTTAGACTCTCTGACTTTTCGTTACCATATATTCCAACGTGTGACAGAACCCAGAGGAACTCCACTGTCAAATTATTTTGATTAATAATTAATTAATTAATTAATCTACTGTAATGTTGGATGCGAAGGTTAAATCTGAGAAATTTGTATCAGACAAGTAAGTGAATGAGATATTATAAGAGATTTGGGAAGTTTTTTGTTTTCTAGAATAAAGGTTAGGGCCTTCATTATGGCAAATAGTTCTGCTCTAAAAATACTTGTCTCAGGAGACAATTTATAGATGGAATGTTCATGTGATATCACAAAGCATGTTCCTACTCCGTTTATAAACTTAGATGCGTCCGTGTAAATAAGATTGTAATTTTTGTAGTGGCTGAGAACATGGCGAAAGTGAGTTTTAAAAAAATTGGGTATCACGTTATATTTGTTATATACTGTAAGTTTAAGGTTACAAAGCGGAGAGGGAACAACCCAAGAAAAACTAAGTTATTAGTTATTCACTAAGTATCTATTAGCTCGTTACCATCTAAAATAACTCATGGTTGCCTAACCTACATTTCAGTTCTGACACCTAAGCTAATAAACATCTTCAAAAATGTTAGTGGCTTAAAAATTACAACCAAAAATGTGAAAACGGTATCGAAGCTATACACAAAAATAAAAGATCCTTTCACAATACAGGAGTCATCAAATGTTGTTTATTCTATACCGTGTACTAATGTCAATAAAATTTACATAGGAGATCGTATTTTAACAGCATGCATTTCTGTCAATGCATCTGCATTGACAGAACAGGCATTAACTCTGAAACATGAATTCAACTTCGAGAATTCCTGTATTTTGGCAAAGGAAAAGAACCATTCAAAACGTGTTTATTTAAAAATGTGTTTCATAAAATCTAGCACATATTGCATCAATAAAAAGTCTGACATAGATAAACTAAGCAACATTTATTGTTATTTACTAGAAGAACACCAAAAATAAAATAAATATTTACCTGTACATAAATTACACCTGTATATTTGATATGATGCATACCATTAAGACAGGTTTAAAAAGTATAATCACCCAAGATGAGCCTCTAGTATTTCTTGAAAAGAAAGATAATTTTAAGTACACCTAATTACATGTTAATTACAGGGTTTTTACTTTCTGTTCTCTGCGTATATGAGTTAAAACACACCAGTAAAATATGCAATAAACTAAGTTTTACTATCTTTACCCAAATTTTCAAAAATTTAGAATGTATTTTGTCCATGATTTTATATTTTAATGTGTGTTATCAATGTTGAGTGTCAATGCTTTTATAAATATTCTCAACGACTAGTAAGTTACACTGAAGAGTTGTGATATTTTTTAAATATTTACATATTTGTCTTATTACAGTGTCTTGAAAAAGGAATAAAACCATTCCGAAAGCTAGACAAAAAGTTAAAAGAGTGTTTTTTTAACATCCCGGCCAATGACTGCAACCCTAATAAACTGTGTTGTTTGTATATATATATATATATATATATATATATATATATATATATATATATATATATATATATATATATACATGAGAGTATATAATAATTTCTTATCTCTTGTTAGTCTATACTTAATTTATTATCACACTCCGTATATAATTGCCTTTATAAACAACACCTTCTGCATTATATGATTACAGTTATGACATTATACGTTTATCTTTGTCACATTCACAGTCCTAATTACCTACTCCATTATGTCTTCGGTCGACTGCAATGAAAATTATGACCAATTCACTTCTATCGTCGGCTCGTCTCATACACAAACTTCATTAGTGCTCGCCATTAGATGGGGCATCAAGAAGAGCCACATTATGCAGATTGTTTTCAGAGGTACTTCTATTCCCCATGGCAACGCCACGACGCTCTTGCTTTGTGTATTCATTTACTGTCATTACCTACAAGGGTTTCTTTCAAAGTGGGTTTTGGCTTTCAAACATTTGGATATACAATAATAATAAGAACATTAGCGAGAATTTTAAAGAAATTCGGGAACTTATTTTGTACAATTGTATTATTCATATAATCTAGGAATGCTTGGTGGAAAACAATCGACATATATGGAATATTACAAAGGATAAGTTGACAAATATAAACTTCTTCTTCAAGCTCCGCTCCTATCGGAAATTGGAAATCATTCTGGCAATTATAATTTTGTTGGTTACGCGCCTGAATAGTTGAATCGAACTGCATCCAAACCATTCACGGAGATTGCGTAGCCACGAGATTTTACGTCTTCCTACGCTTCTTCTGCCTTTGATTTTACCCTGCATTATATTCCTTAGTAGTTCGTATTTTTCACCTCTCATGATGTACTCCAAGTATTCCAATTTCCTGATTTTTATCGAATTTAAAACTTTACATTGTTTTCCTAGTTGTGCGAGAACTTGTTCGTTTGTTTTGCGATCCATCCATGATATTTTCAAAATACGTCGGTAACCCCACATTTCGAATGCTTCTAGGTTTTTAATATTGGATTTTTTTAAGTGTCCAAGCGCTTCAACCCCATACAAAATAGTAGAGAAAATATAACATCGAAGCATTCTTATTCGAAGCGATATATTGGTGTCGCGATTACAAAAAAGTTTTCTCATTCTATTAAAAATTGACCGTGCAATTTCAATGCGGCATCTTATTTCTTTTGTCTGATCAGTATCTTCTGTGATTCATGCTCCAAGGTATTTGTACGAAGTTATTTGTTCAATTTCTGTATTATCTAGTACTAGCTTAACTTTGATGTTTTGTGCTTTTGTAAATACCATGAACTTGGTTTTCTTCAAATTTATTTTTGATCCATAATCGTTAGAATATATATTTAGTTGTTCAGCAAGGTGTTGTAGTTCTTTTAGTGTTCCTGCCAGAAGAACAGTGTCGTCAGCATATCTTATGTTATTAAGTGGCTCATCGTTTATTATATGGCCCTCACTGATCTCGGCAAGCCCTAATTCTGAGATGGCTTTACTGTATAAATTAAATAACAAGGGTGATAAAATACACCCTTGGCGGATCCCACGGCTAATCTGTATATCCTCGGTCAGTTCATTTTCAACTTTCACTTCTGCTGTTTGGTTCCAATAGAGATTACATATGATTCTAATGTCTCTACAGTCTATGTTTGTATTTAATAAAAATTTTTTAAGCCGATTATGCTGCACTCTGTCAAATGCCTTCTCAAAATCAATGAAACAGGCATATACTTCCTAATTTATATCTAAGCATCTCTGCGAAAGAACACTTACTGCAAACAGTGCATCTCGTGTTCCCAGTCCTTTTTTAAATCCCATTTGTGTATTACTTATGCCTTCATCTAATTTCTTATGTATTCTATTGTGAATTACTTTTAAAAACAATTTCAATACATGACTCATTACGGTTATGGTGCAATGTTCATTGCATTGCTTTGCATTGGCTTTTTTGGAAAGCAGTATGAATGTTGATTGAAGCCATTCTTTAGATACCTATTATACCTGTTCTATATGATATTGAATAGATCCAAAAGCAGATCAGTAGATTCAGTATTCACAATTTTGAGTAATTCAGGCCCAGTATCATCCTTAAATTTTTTTGGTGCTTCTGTTCTCTCTTTGTCTTCAAAAAGTTGTGCTATATATTGTGTCCATCTCTGCAATTTTTTGGTTATCTGTTATAAGTGCACCACTTTCATCTCTTAGTTGCCTAGTTTGAAGTGTTTTTCTCATTCCTGTTAATTCTCTAATTCTTTTATGCACGTTAAAAAGTCATATTTTTTCTCAATTTCTTTTAGTTCTTGGCACTGCTCATGTAACATTCTCTCCTTCGTTTCTTTTATTCTCTTTTTAAATAATCGATTAGTTTCATTATATTTAATTGGATTTTTTGTTTTTAACGATTTTCTTTCATTCATTAATAGTAGTATTCATTCAGTCATCCAGTCTTTATGTTTTCTATTCTTTGGTTTTAGTTTTCATTTGCTGTTTTAATTATTGCTACTTTTATAGTTTCCCATTTCTGATCAATATTGTAGCTACTTTTATTCAGTTTTTGTGCATTACGTATATTTTCAGTAAGACTTTTTACAATTTGTTCCTTTGTTTGTGGTTCCCTTAATCTCTTAATATCAATTCTACTTTGTGTGGTTTTTTTAACCAGTTTCAATTTAGTTCGTAATGTGACTACTATGGGGTTATGGTCTGAACCGATGTCTGCTCCAGGGTAAGTTGTGGCAGACGGTATAGAATTACAAAATCTTTGTGTAATGGGAACAAAGTCAATTTGATTTCGGAATATTCTATTCGTTGTATTAACGGAAGAATTCCATGTATACAATCTTCTTTTTGGTAGCTTAAAAAGTATATTAGCTATTACAAATTCTTCCGTCTGGCAAAATCGTATCAAACGGTCACCACGTTCATTTCTAGTTCCTAGTCCATATTCCTTCACATATCCATCCACTCTTCCTTGGCCAAAATTGGCATTGAAGTCGCCCATTACCATTTTAGTGTGATGTTTCTTCATTGATTTTAAGACTTGTTCCAAATCATGTTAAAATAGTTCGATATCGTCGTCATCTTTATCTGCCGTAGGAGTATAAACTTGAATAAAATTTACTTTACCTTTTTTAGACTGAAGTTGTATTGATAAGCTCCTATCATAATAATGAGTAAAACTTCTCACAGAGTAATTGACCTTTTTGCAACTAAGATAGCAACACCATAGCGATGATTGACCTCGTTGTTACCTGAATAATACATGGTTCCATTATTTGTAATTTGATTGCCTGAACCTGTCCACTGTACGTCACTTATACTTAAAATATTAATTTGGAGGTTTTCCATTTCAAGCAATACGTTTGCTAATTTACCACTTACGTGTAAACTTCTGACATTCCAGGTTGCTATTTTCAATGTCTTAAGTCCACAGGGATTTCTCTGGTTTACGACCTGGGAGGCACTGTGATTTACTGTTATTCCTCCCCTGCCGGATCTTGGATTCCGTGCTCCATAATCAGTAAGTTTGTTTACTCTACTAGTCATTTGTCATTCATAACTTTACTAGGGAAACTCTAAGAGTCTTTAAAGCAGTGGTTCTTCGTTGCCTTCTGCATGCTTACGCCTTTGACCTATTTTTCGATTCATCTGCCTTTGGGACCAGTTTCCCAACCCTTGGACAAAAGAGTTCCATTTATTAACTCATTTGCCTGCAGCCGTTGGTTATAAGTGGAAGATTGCTTATACCGGCAATCATTCGGTGAATTACCTGTTGGTCCACGGGAGATAAACTTGCTAGGCAAATAACACTTATTGATGTGACGATACCTAATACCAATAATTTGCTTGTTAAATACAACGTAAAGATCGCCAAGTACAAAGATTTAGTAATACAAATGAGGAGACCATTTATAAAGAATGGAAAGTACTCGGATAGTACCTATTATACTCATTATTCTAGCTACTACTGGTATTATTCCCAAAAAGCTCCTAGCGAACATAAAACAGCCGGGTGTAAATGAACATTTTTATAAGACCATGCAAAAAGCCGTACTCCTCCCGACGTCCAAATGTGTACGAAAAGTTTTGAAAGATACTCCAGTATACCAAGTCACCTAGGTCTCGATAACACAGAAAGAGTCTAACCAGACCTCAATCCTTACCGTAGGTATCTAGGATAAGTGAATTTTCTCTTTAGAGGAAGTGTGAGCATTATGGCTATATCAGGATAATAATTATCATCATTATCAACTAACCTCTAACGTCCACTGCTGAATATAGGCCTCTCGCATACTTTTCCACTTGGTCCGATTTTGCGCCATCTGAAACCAATTTGTAGTCACTCTTTTTATGTCATCTGTCCATCTCGTTGGGTGTCGACCTCTATTTCTGTAAGCTTGTATTCGGGGTCTCCATTCCAAAATTCTTTTTGTCCACCGGTCATCAATTGATCTTGCTACATGACCTGCCCAGTTCCAATTTAGTGTTGTTATCCTTTCAATAACGTCTGCACTCCTGATCTTTTGCGTATAGTCATTGGTATTCTATCACGTAGAGAAATCGCTAACATAATTTCCATTGCTCTTTCCGCAACTTGTAGTTTACTCACTGTTGTTCTTGTGAGAGTTAGGGTTTCTGCGCCGTAGGTCATCACTGGTAAAATACACTGATTAAATACTTTTCTTTTCATACACATTGAAATCTTAGACGTAAAAATATATTTCATCCTTCCAAATGCAGCCCAAGCGAGGTTTATTCTTCTTTTCAGCTCGATTGTTTGGTTGTCTCGACTTATTCTGATCTCATGGCCCAAGTTTTTATAGGAGTCAACTGGCTCAATATCTTTGTCTTCTACTGAGATGTTTTTGTTATGGACTAAATTTGTCATAAATTGTATTTTGGAAAAATTTATTTTAAGACCAACTCTTTTTGTGGCAGTATGGAGTTCTTGGAGCATTATCTGTGTCTGATCAAAGTTGTCTGCAATATGAACGATATCATCTGCAAATTTAAGGTTATTTAAAAATTTTCCATCTACATTGATGCCCTTTTCGTTCCAATCTATTGTTTTACAAGCGTATTTTAGCAAAGTTGTAAATAATTTAGGAGACATGTTGTCTCCTTGCCGAACGCCTCTTTCAATACGAAAAGTCCCAGTATCTTCAATAAGTCTTCACAGACTGTAGCATGTTAATCGATGTATCTGATGAGAGATATGTATCGGTGATCTATTCTACATTGTGTTAGAGCTTGGAGCATTTCACTTTGATTGACCGTATCAAATGCTTTTTCAAAGTCGACAAAGACAAGTATCAGGGGTCTATTATATTCAATGGTTTTTTCAATCAACGACTACGACTTAATGGTTTGCAAATGATCATTTGTTCCGTATCCAGCTCTAAATCCTGCTTGCTCGCAAGGTTGATAGAAGTCTAGTTTTGATGTCAACCTATTAGTTATTATATTCATAAACAACTTATAAACCTTATAAACGTGAGATAACAAGCTAATAGGTCTATAGTTGTTTAGCTCTGTTATATCTCCCTTTTTGTGCATGACTACTATAACAACTTTATTCCACTGAGATGGTGTAACCTCCTTTGAAAGGCATAAGTTATATAATTATGTCAATGCTTTCAATAGTGTCTCTGAACCTACATTCTGGACTTTTCTCAACTTGGTCTTTCTTACCCCTTTCTCTATATATTTCTGTGTAAAATTCTTTAACTACCCTAATTATCTTATCTTTATCTGTTACCACTTTTCCATTTCGATCTGCGAGCTTAACAATATATTTCTTACCTAGAGCTTAACATCTCTTCGGCACCTTTAAGGTTTTATTTTTCTCGACAACCGTTGTAATCTTTTTTGTGTTATATTGTCGTACGTCCTCTCTCACTTCTTTATTAATATATTTATTAAGTTGTTGTAGTATGGGTGCATTCGTATCGTTTTTGTTCTTAAGTTCTCTTCGTGCCTCCATAACTCTTTTTGTTTCTTGACTGATTTTTTCCTCCTTATCTCTCCTAGAATTTGTATTGCACTTTTTCTCTGCGTTCTTAATGGCTTTTATTAATTTATCATTTAAGGTTTCGACATCCATAACGGCTATATTTGTTGTCTCTAGACATCTCAGAATTTCCTCTTCGAAGGACATGGTGTTTTCGATTGGATTCCATCCTATTGGGTGTGTTTTTGTTATTATTTTGTATCTTTGTTTTTGGAGATTTAGCACGATCTTCGCTATTACCATTCTATGATCACTTCCCACTGAACAGCTATTAAGAACTGTTACATCATGGATCATGTCTTTGTTGTTGGTTAAGACAAAATTAATTTCATTTTTGGTGACTCCATGTGGACTTGCCCAGGTCCATTTTCTTTGGGGACTTTTTTTGAAAAAGCTATTCATTGCAAAGAGGCCATTTCGTATCAAGAAACCCAAAAACATTTCGCCTCTTTCATTTCTTTGTCCGAATCCGTAGGAATCTATTGCAACTTCGGTCCCGTCCAGTTTACATCCCAACTTAGCATTAAAGTCACCCATTACTAGGTTGTGTGTAGTAGGCGCTAGTTTTACTGCATTTTCTAGGTCTTCATAAAAGGTTTCAACTTCCTTGTCCGAGTGTGTAGATATAGGTGCATAGGCTTGAATTATTTTAAGGCTGGTTTTTTTGTTAAGCTTCAATATGCAGAGTATTATTCTTGGGATGACACCTTTAAGTTGTTAAGTATTTTTAGTGTGTCTCTTATGTATAAGAAGTCCAACTCCTCCTATCTTTTCTTTGTTTCCCAGTTAGAAAAGTTGATGCAATGATTTAAGAGTTATACAGTCTTCTTCTTCAGGTCTTACTTCACAGAGACCCATAACGTCTCATTTTATGTGTTTTAACTCTTCTTGTAATTCCAGTAATTTTTCTTCAGATGACAGTGTTCTTACATTTTACGTGGCGATACACATTTGTCGTCGTCCGTGGTAGTCTGATCTGACCCGGGGATTCTTCGCACCCTCTGTGTTTTTCTTGTGTCAAGCATGTTTGGATTTTAGCCATACTCTACCGCGCTGGTCAGTGCGAGTTGGCAGAGGCTAGGATGAAGGTGGGAGTTTTAAAAGGGGAGAGAGAGGAAAAAGGTATGAGGACCTGGCCCCCTCAGGTAAGGAATGAGGGAGAACCAGAAGCTAGCATAAGGCAGGGTCACTAATCCCTGTAGCACCCTGTCTTGTATTGGGATTGTAGAAGAGTGCTACCTGCCACCTGCGGGATAATAATAAAATAAGAATAATTAAATGTATCTTACAAATTTTTATATATTTGCAAATAGTCTGCAAATTTCCCACTCTAATAACCTTTAGTGGTTGATGCGGGTATGTGCAAATAAATAAAATGCAGAATGAAAGACAATTCGTTTACTCAAATGTAAGTATAATTTTATAAATACTCAGCAATGTACATATAGCACGCCTCGTTCGTTCAAATTAGAACATAGTTTTTGCTTTTGACATGTCGCAAATATAGGTCCCTCGTAATACAAACATTCCATTCATACAATAGTGTCGTTGTTTACTCGGAAAACTCGGAGAAAATCCCATTTTCATTATTTTCAGGTGTTCCGAGTAAATGGTTAAAGTTTCACAATTCTGTTCCGTGTATTTACAAGAATAAATGTCGGGAAACGAATTTGCACCTTTCAGGCTTCACGAAATTACGATCCGCATTGTTTTGTTTGATGTTTTGAAGTAGCTCTTAAGAGGGACTTCAACCTCTGCCCGATAATGCCCTCTGAAAACAATTCTGAGAAGGGCCTTGTCTGAAATTTCAGCTTCGTAACAAGCTTAAAATTTTCAACGGCGTCGTTTTACATGTTCCGGTCAGTTCTCGCTCTTCTTTCAATGAAGGTGTTCATTTGTCAGATTAGATAAATACCTACCGTACATTAAATTTAATATATACCAGCATTTTTTTAATCCAGGAATTGAAATAAAAAACTTTTTAAAAGGTTAGACGATAAAGAGGCTAAAATTTAAGTTTAGAAAAACAACATTAACAAAAGCAAATGCATCGTTAGATAAAATGTTGACCTTAACTAGTCGCGTCTTGAAAAAACACTTAATTAGTCGCGTTGGGTCAATATTTGTGTCAATATTTGTGCAATAGAAATTAGATTATTTAAGTGTAAAACATTTTATTAATAAATTATATGCCAGTCTAAAAGATAATCGACGTGTAAAGATTAAAAAAATGTATTACATAATTCAATCGCTGGGGTGTAGAGTTGTGTTATAGAGATAGCACCTTTTATCGGAATGACCATGAGTTTGTCAGGCCATGGAGTTTGGGGTGTGTACATTGTAAAATGGCGTGCACCCCATCCATCCATGCTATGGCATGCTGGACGAGCCATACAGTCTGTAGTCAACACCCCTAAGTATGAGCGGGAACACAAAATGTAACAATACTCATACTCTTATGAAACGCACCTGGCGGATCATAAGAGCCTTCACATTTTACTCTTCTTCAACTTGTCTTGAGTGAAATGTCTTTAATCTTTTTCTATCAGCCTCTCTTGGCTAACTCTTGTTTTCTTCCGACCCCGAATGGCGATTAGGTTTCCGAAGGCAGACGGGTCACTATATTTCTTTCTAATATATTCTTCCCATCCACACCTTCTTTCCCTCCCCATCCTACCCAACAAAAATATGGAGAAAACCAGATGCAAAAAATCCGTAAGTTAAGGTGGAAGCTATCGTGCTAAAAACTGAATAGTTGCACGTCACGCGGCCGCTAACGATGCTTTTGGGACACCGGGCGAAATCCCATTGAATATTAGCCTTGTTCCTGTACGCGGGGCTCTACAGGAATCGACCAACGTTCCCCAGCTACTCGTGGGAATAAATATAAATACTCACCAACGATGCTAGGCAAGCACGGTGTTTAAATGCCAAAAACCCGACCACTGTAAACCAACCCTATTCAATGTGCGTCAAAAAGATAAACCTCAACATCGCCACATATAATGCTCGGTCACTCTCTACCGAAGAAAGATTCGAAGAAAATGGAGGAAGAACTCTCAAAAGTGAACTGGGATATTGTAGGTATCAGCGAAGTTAGAAAAAAGGGAGAGAGTCTTACCTCACTCCCATCAGGCCATTTATTTTATTACAAAGGAGAAGAGGAATCGACAGTCGGAGGCGTCGGCTTCTTTATTCACAAAAGAATTGCTAACAGAATTGTGTCAATAAACCAAATCTCAACAAGAGTGGTCTACTTAAACATCAAAATAAACGCCAGATATATCCTAAAGTTCATTCAAGTGTACGCCCCTACTACAGGACATCCAGACGAAGAAGTTCAAATATTCTACGACCAAATATCCTGTGCAATCAAGGAAAATCCTGGTCACTTCTTAATAATAGGTGGTGACTTCAACGCCAAAATAGGCACTAAGGAAGACCCCTCTGAAATAATATTGGGAAATTTTGGAAGCGAAGGCAGAAATGATAGAGGCAAACAACTACTGACTTTCCTTTTGGAAAACAATCTCTATCAAATAGACAGCTTCTTTAAAAAGAAAAAACACAGAAGATGGACATGGGAAAGTCCTGATGGAAAAACAAGGAACGAAATCGACTATTTCTTAACAAACAAAAAAGAATTATTTAAAGACGTAAATGTGCTAAACCAGTTCAGTACAAGCAGTGATCATAGGTTAGTAAGAGCTAAAATAACGATATCAACCGAAAAAGAAAGACTCAAAATGATAAATAAGAAACAACCAAAGAAATGGACAAAACCAACTAACATTCAGGAGTTCGAAAAATATATTGGGAATTCATTGAAAGATACAACAACAGCTGACATCAATATATTGAACAAACAAATAGTCAACACAATGCAACAGGCTCAAACTAAATATTGTCCGACAAGCAAAAGAGATGAAAAACTGAGTCAACCCACGAAAACCCTTATAGAACTAAGGCGACAAATGAAAGGAGATAACACTGCAAGCAAAGAAGCGATAAATCAAATAAATAAGACTGATCACAAAGGCAATAAGAAAAGACATAAGAAACTACAATGTAGAAAAAACAAAACAGGCAATAAAGAAAAATAAGAACATGAAAGTTTTGAAGAGGAGCGTACAAAAGGGGAAAATAGAAATTAACAAACTGAGAAACAGAACTGGAGAAGAAACAACGAACAGAGATGAAATATTAAGAATAGTCGAAGAGTTCTACACAGAGTTATATAGATCAAGAAAAAAAGATAACAATACGGAACCTCCAATTACACTAAAAACTGGGGTATTAAACCAAGGATCAGATTTAATGCCCAATATAACAAAATCAGAAATCAAAGAAGCCCTGAAGAAAATGAAAAATAATCGAACCCCGGGTGAAGATGGAATAGTATCAGAAGCACTAAAAATTGAGAGGGGATTGTATTACTTGAAAAAATTAAACAACTTTTCAATATCTGCCTTCACAGCGCCAATATTCCAACAGACTGGAACAAAGCTACTATGATTCTATTACAAAAGCAGGAGACAAAGCAAATTTAGAGAATTACAGACCGATTAGCCTCCTCAGACCATATATATAAGTTGTTTACGCGAAATAATAGTTAAGGGAATGGAAAGAAAATTAGAGACTTATCAACCAAGGGAACAGGCAGGATTCCGAAAAAGTTACGGAACAAAATGACCATCTACAAAGTATAAAAACCCTAATAGAGAAAGCAGTGGAATACAATAAACCTCTAGTTCTAATATTTATCGATTTTCACAAAGCCTTTGACACAGTTGAGCTAAGCAAAATATTACAGGCGCTTAAAGAATGCAGGCTATGATTATAGATGTATACTAAATTATTATACAAAATATACCTGCAGGCAACAACCACTGTCAGATTACATATATAACAGTAATCGCAATAAAATATAGAACGGGGGGATTAGACAAGGAGACCCAATGTCACCTAAACTTTTTAATACGGTGCTAGAACATGCTTTTAAGAATTTGGATTGGATGAAAAAGGGAATAAAAATAGATGGAGAATATCTAAACAACTTACGTTTCGCCGTTATATACTTATAATAGCTGAAGATCTAGGTATGGCAAGAGAGATGGTACAGGAACTCGTTGTGGCTACAGAAAATGTAAGGTTTAAATATGATAATATCTCGAAGAAAAACGAAAATCATGACCAATTTGGGTGCCCAACCAGAACATCAGTAGTGGGGT
This sequence comes from Diabrotica balteata, assembly GCA_918026665.1. Taxonomy (NCBI): domain Eukaryota; kingdom Metazoa; phylum Arthropoda; class Insecta; order Coleoptera; family Chrysomelidae; genus Diabrotica; species Diabrotica balteata. The sequence goes on from OU898284.1 coordinate 41,996,349, forward strand.
GTTCATTGTGAGGAAAGAAAATAGAACTCGTAGATAGTTAAAAATTCCCACGAGGAAACTACGTTCAAGTGCCGGTAGCTGGCTGTATACCATATCACAAAAAAATTTGTTTAAAAATCCTTTATATAAAGGTATATAAAATGCCTCCAACGGGCTATCACAAACACATTGCAAATGTTTTCGGATTAAACAATCCAATCATCAGTGCAAACTGAAAGTATATAACCACTTTAATTAAAAAGAACGTTAAATGAAAATTTTGACAAAGGTTAGAGCAAAATGGGTGGTTAATACATACGGTTGTACAGTAGCTATAGCCACACAAAATATATGGGTTTAAAAAACCCTTTAAATGTTATAAATTTGAACGTTGTGTTTACATTAATAGTATTTCATAATTTGTGATGGATAAAGTTACCGTTTGGAATAGGTAACATGGCGGCGTATGCAACTCCGACATGAGTACAAATGGTCCTGAGACGAAGTGTCTACGAGGACCTGTTGAATAACAACTGATCAAAAATGACATGTGTTGACAAGTTAGGAATCGGATGTTGTGTCAGCAGCAGTCAGTGTAACTATATGGTAGTTGTCTAAAATTGACAGATTGTCAGGCCTTAATTATAAATTGAAAAAGTTTAAAATGTATAATAATGTAATCCATTAGTGTACGATGATGAATGCTGATGATAATCAGGACATGACCACATCGAGCTTCATAGGATCTGGAGCTGGTTCTCAAGAAGACAACTAACTCTTACTTATCTCCTCCACGTACCACACCGACCGGGCTCAACTGCAACTATAGTGAGGGGTAGCCAGATAATGGAGAAAAATTCCCTCATAGCGATTTGCAGGTAATAGAGCAATCCCACGCTTACTACTGACCAACGGCTTTCGGATCGAACCAAGTACCTGTAAGTGGAAGGGCCTTCTTATGTCCTATGTCTTATGTCCTCGTGCTAAGAAATTGGCACTAAAGGCGAATGAATCGAGTAAATGGTCAACGGCATAAGGATGCAGATACAAGGAGAAACCACTAGCATTAAAGGATCCAATTGGACAATCTCTAGTACAATCATCATGGCAATAAGTACTAATATAAAAATGAAACTAATCATGGGAATCGGAGCCCAAGATCCGGCAGGGGAGAAATAGACAATGACTCCCAGGTCATTAACCGGCAAAACCCTTGTTAAACATTGAAACAAGACATTGGCAAAAATAGGTACGTCAAAAACATGTATCAACCATGCGCCAAGTATATGCGCCAACGACGGATGCAAGAGAAGATGAAGTAGAAACATTCTACCAACAATATGAAGATGCACTAAAAATAACAAAGAACAGGGATATCACGGTAGTTATGGCCGATTTCAATGGAAAATTCGGCAACGGAAAAAATGGAATAATAATGGGAGATCAAGGACTAGGCAACGTAACGATAGAGGAAAACGTCTAATACAATTCTGCTAAGAACAAAGTCTAATAATCACAAACACGTTCTTTAAATTACCTAGGAGACGGTTATATATATGGCGCTCGCCAGCAGATAAAGCGGAAAAAGTGGTAGGAAACCAATCGATTATATAAGATTAAAGAGAGATACCGTAACACCATCAAATCAGTTAAACCATATCCAGACCAGATGTCACATCAGAATAAAACCACAATCGCAATGTCACGCTTAAGCTTAAACATATAGAAAACCCCAAAGAATCCAAATTAGATGTTAAGAACTGAATGAAGTTGAAATACAAAACAGAACAAGCCAAACTCAGAAACAAAGAAGACAAGCCAAGAACGAAGACAGTCACAATTATAAAATCATTAACAATGATCTCAGAAAATGATAAGAGAGGCAAAACAAACTTACTATAAGAAAAAATGTAAAGAGATAGAAGATCTTTAGAACAAATACGACCTTCGTAAAAAGAATTGGCAGGGCTGCAAAAAAAGAAACCACAACACAACTCTTTTAGATTAAAAATTGAAATACTATGATAACGACTGACGAAAAGCTAAAACGATAGAAAGAATATACGAAAGAGCTCTTTAACGATAAAGATGAAACTTACAAGACATATCTTTCGGGGATAGAGAAATAAGTATAGAAATTACAAAAAAAGAAATATTGTATGCAGTAAAGAACACCAGAAACGGAAAAAATCCCGGGGCCAGATCAACTGCCTATTGATATACTGCGACGTCGTTTAGTTTAGTCGGTCAAGGATCCGGCATTGTTGGAAAAAGTGAATTATACTCTAAGTAATGTGTCGTTTTGAAAAAGTAATCACTGTTTCCGATGTTTCCAAGTTTCTAAGACACTTGTGTCGCCTACAACCACTTTGAAAGATATCCACATGTTTCATTTTCCTGTTTTTTAAGAAGTCGCGTTTCCAATATTAATTGAAACATACAGTGCTCCAACTTTCATCCTTAAATTTGTATTCGTCCTAAGAAGCCGTCTCAGAGCATCTTTCACAGTTTGTAGATGAATTTGATCGTGTGGCAGAGAAGGTAACCTCCAGAAATTTAAAGTAAAGTGTAATTCAGTGAAATCCAGGTAACATTCTTTTTTTGTTTGAACTTTTAAAGTAAATTACTATTTAACTAGGGAATAAGCCACAATTAAAGATAAAAATACGTTTATTGATGTTTAATTTCCACTTTTGTTTTTTTTATTTTTATATTTTTACACAATTTTTCCATCTTTAATTGTGGCTTATTCCCAGTTAAATAGTAATTAATTTTAAAGTAAAGATAGACATTTTTTTTCTAATAATAATAATTGTTTTCATAACAATTTAAATTGTAATAATTAAAATTACGCTAGAAATTACGGTAGAAAAATACGCTACCTGACAAGAGACTTCAGAGCCAGAACTTGGGCCATTGAAGATAACACTGGAACCCTGAGAACAAACAGAGAAGACATAGCAGAGACATGGAGATCGTATTGCAGGACCTATATAAAGATGATCAACGCCAAGAGCTTGTTAGCCAAATCTCTGACGAGGTGGAAGAAGAACCTGATATACTCGAAAATGAAGTAAGACAGGCTATCAACAAGCTCAAATATAACAAACCACTAGGTCAGATATGATAACAGCAAAATGCTTAAAGCCACAGAAGAAACCGGCGTAAAGTTACTTCATCTACTCTGTAACCAAATATGGCATTCCAAACAATGGCCTGAAGACTGGACAAAATCTACAATAACGACCATACATAAAAAAGGCAGCTTCCTTAAATGCGACAATTATAGAACTATCTCTCTTAATCCCATGCCAGCAAGATAATGCTACATATAATCAATGAGAGACTGAAAACATTCCTTCAAAGAGAAATTCCACAAGAGCAAACTGGATTTACCAAAGGTAGAGGCACTCGCAGAACACCTGCTGAATATAAGACAGATAATCGAGAAATCTAGGGAATTCAACATCCCACTATACATCTGTTTTATAGATTACCGTAAAGCGTTCGACAGGGTCAAGTGGAGACACTTATGGCGAATACTAAAAGAAGAAGGCGTACCACAACATCTAATTACGCTTATAACCTAACTATATGAACAGACAACTGGATCAGTTAAAGTACTTGACACACTTTCAAAAGAATTTCTTCCAGAACGGGGTGTTAGATAAGTAGGGAGAGTATATTATGCGAAGAGCACTTGAAGGATGGAAAAAGGGCATCTCAATAAATGGTCATAAACTAAACAACCTACGTTTCGCAGATGACACAGCCCTTCTTGCAAATAGTCAAGCAGAGCTGATAGAACTTATACGACTGATCGAAAACGAAAGTCAAATATTTGGTCTGCAATTAAACATATCAAAGACAAAGATCATGATAGTGGATAGACTACACAACAATCATCCACACATAACCACAATTGACCGGTTCGAGGTTGTGAGCTCATACTTATATCTGGGATCATTAATCACAAACACAGGTCATTACAAGAAGAGATTAAACGTAGATGTGATCTAGCAAAAGTTGCCACAGCAAAAATGACCAAAATATGGAAGGACTGTCAAATTTCAAGAGCGATAAAGATGAGGTTGATCAACTGCTTAATATTCCCAATACTGACCTACGGATGTGAATCTTGGACTCTGAGACAATCGGAGAGAAGAAAGATAGACGCCACTGAAATGTTCTGTTGGAGACGAATGTTACGAATTCCTTGGACCGACCGTAGAACAAATAATTCAATTTTAAGAGAGCTAAAAGTTAGCCAACGACTCTCTAGTAAAGTCCATCTCCAACAATTAAAATATTTTGGGCATGTTATGAGAGCAAACACAGAAAACATGGAAAGACTCATAATACAAGGAAAGGTAGAAGGCCGAAGATCACGAGGAAGATCCCCAACAAGATGGATAGATCAAATTACAGGAATATGCCAAAGACCTATGCATGAATTAAAAGAAATGACCAGAGACAGAGATCTCTGGAGACGGACAATACACGACATCACGTCGACCACTACACTCCCCCTGGGGTCAGGATTGAAGAGAGAATTAAAATTATATGTCTTAGGCGTTGTCTAGCTGCCATATAACGTATTTTCTGTTTTAAAATTCAATATTGACCTCTGACAGCTAGTTTTATTTTTTGACATTAGGTTGTGTTGTTTTTTAAAAAAAAATTAACCCCTATGAATAGACTCATTTAAAAAGATATTGACAGTAATAAATGTTTAATAATTTGATTCTCTAAACCATTTTGTTTATTTATTTTAGAAAAGTCTCCTAACCTCTTGTTTGTTGTTTTAGAAAAGAAAAGCTTTTTTCTTTCATCCCAGCAGAATTTTTCTGAAGCGGCGTCCCATTTTTACATAGCTAGAGATCCTTCTGGTTGTTTTATTTGTCTATTTGTCAAGGAGATTCGTGTAAGTACCACTCTTTTGTTTAATTTTTGTAGTTGCCCCAATCCAACCCCTTGCCATTCACTTATCCATGACCCAGCTCTCCAAATAAACCCTGAGCGCCGTTCGCATAAGTTTCGGCTTGTTTTTGCTTGCCTTATCTCCACCTCAATAATTTATGTCCACAATGTTCAATCTTCCCTAGTAATACCCTATGGTAATAATTATCTCTATCGCCAAAAACAATATTCCCCCGAGGTTTCCGAAAAGGAGTACATCCTAGGCTGGACGGGAAGGAAAGCCAAAAACTATATGACGAATTTTTGAATCAAAGATCTCGAAATTGGTGACAACTTACTGAAGTCACTGGACTCAACAAGACTTAATAAATGGAAGTCTACCGTAGAACATATTGAATTTCTCACGTTCCAGTCGAAAAGCATGGGGACTGAATCCGCAAACTGGGCGATAGAGCAAGCAGAGCGCAACACTTAAACAGATCATAATTGAGCCAAATAAAATAGCCAATAGAATAATTTGAGAATCCCGAGACTCCATCTGAGAAAACTCATACATCTACCGTAAAAAGAGCTCATTAAACAACTTAAAGCAATTACTCCCACAACATCAGAATACTCACGTGCCTTCTATATTGGATGAAATAAACGAAGTGCTTAACCAAACTAAAACAGGATAAAGCAGCAGGCTTCGATGGAAATGTATCCTGAGTTAATAGTCCACCACTGGTACAAAAACCATCGACAGTGGCTCAAAAAATTCTTTAGCGACATTGTGAATACAACTGTGCTATCCCCAGAATTCAAAAGAACTAAAAATTATCGCAATCCAGAACCTGGCAAAGACAACAAGCTGCCTGAAAGTTACCGGCCATTGCCTTACTTAGTTGCTGTTATAAATTACTAAGAACGACTTTTATATAACAGAAATATGTAACACCATTAAGGATGCGGTACCAATTGAAATAAGCTGGATTGAGAAGAGGACGAATTGCTGTGACCAAGCGCTGTCCTTAACTACCATTTATTGAAGCTGGCTTAGAAGAGACGCTTTGGATCTCACGGCTGCCTATGACACTGTGTGGAAGAGGACTTTATTGTATAGGCTGATTAAAATCATACCTTGCCTCAAAACTTGTCAGCTAGATAAACAATTAACTGACTAACAGACTGTTTCAGGTATATATAAATGATGCACAGAGTAACGTATGAAAAACTTAACAACGGCTTACCTCAAGGCCAAAGCATGATATACCTGAAATCAAAATCGAAGAAAATTTGCTTATGCTGACGCCCTGGCCATTGGCTTTAAGATAATAGTAAAGAAGCAGGAGAACGAGCTCTAAACGAAGACTTACTACACTAAGTAACTATTTTAAGAACTGGCGCTTATGTCCCTAACACAAGCAAAACTGAAACTCGTCTCTTTCACCTGTCGAATCAACTTGCGGGCGATACTCTCAATTGTAACTCTAAATGACACAGCTATCAAACATAACAACAACCCCAAATATCTAGCGTCACACTTGATAGAACACTCACCTTCAAAAGTCATCTTACAAATGCAGCCGGTAAACTAAGAACACGAAATAACTTAATATCAAAACTTACTGGAACAACTTGGGGTGCATCTGCAGATACTCTTCGGACCTCTGCTCTAGCTTTGGTTTTTTCAGTGGCAGAATATTTGTGCACCAGTATGGCTAAAATAGTGCACATACAAGCAAAATCGATGTCCAACTTAACCAAACCATGAGAATAATCACTGGAACAATAAAATCAACGCCAGTGAGATGGCTGCCTACTCTGAGCAATATTGCTCCACCAATCTACGCCGTACAGCAGCATTAGTGAGAGAGTACCAGAAAATTGTAGCCGACGTACAATTAACCAATACATCAAGATATCCCAGACATCTCAAAAGAGCACCAACGATTGAGATCTAGAAATCCTCCAATACGATCTGCCCGAAAATTGGTAATTCCTATGATAAGCAATGGACAACAAGATGGATGCCAACAGTAGAATCGGACTATATTAAGATATCCACCCCAACTCAGGGTTCATCGGATCAAATCTGCCCCGGTCCATTTGGGCAAGGCTTAATCGTATACGTACCGGACATGGTAAATGTGCTGATTCGCTGTTCAGGTGGGGTCGTGCAGAAAGTCCACAGTGCGATTGCGGAGAATCTAGACAGACCATAAGCCATTGTGTTTCAGACTGCTTGAATCGTGCCTACCGTGGAAACCTCCAGGACTTTGCGGAATGTTCCCAGAAGCAATTGAATGGCTATGTAAATTGGACAATAATATTTAGTGTCATTCATTCTATTCATTCTATTTTTACTATTTTTAGTGTTTGAATAATTATATATAATTATATGTGTATATTATTGTAATTGTATTTGTATATTTATCGTACTGTGAAAGTCCATACGCTAAATAAATAAATACCCTATGTGGTAGACAAAATATTTCGTTACAACATTACTAATAGCACTGGAGACGAATGAGGGAGGCCTGTGTTCCAAAGTAGACGCTACAGACTATGTGATAATAATACTGATAATGGCAAGCATTTTAAAGGTAAAAATCAATCCTCTGTCTAACAGTTTTAACAAATTTCAAACTATTAGCCTTTATAAGACATTTTTGAAAACTATGTATATTCAAAATGTAAACCTCCCACCTTTTTATATCACAAAACATGTAGCCTCTGCCGTGCTATAAACTTACCAGGATAAAACTTTCCTTATTCAAATTATATCTCTAAACTTCAAGCAAAATAATATAAAAGTTGGAGCCGTAATATGGATTTATCTTAATCCCGAAGACAAACAACAAAAGCTTCAAATAAGCAACAATAAGAAAAATATCACAAGCTTCATATTTTCTCTTTCTTTTTGCACAAAAAAGTGTGAACTAACATAACCCAATTTAGGAAATGGAGGCGTTGTTGACATATTTCCTTTTCTTTACTACTATGTTTGTACTATGTAAACGGGTAACAATTTCATTCTGTAAATTAAATACAAGATAAAGGGCCTTGATTTTTCTTTTAAAGTGTAAGTTTTTAACAAAAATATTGTATTTTATGTATTACACTCTTAAAGTAGGAATATCTTAAGAGTGGATTATTTTAAGTAGTTTTTCTGCCATTTGGTATCCTTACTAGTACGTAATGTATTTTGTCTGTCACTCACAATTATCTTTCATAAAAAGAAAATCATCAAAGTTATAACTTTTAAGTAAGATTTAAGTAGCAAAATTGTTTTTGACCATTGTCCATCATTTTAAGAATAAATAAGTTACACCTCCAGAAGGCATGTTCGTTTTTTATTGGTATACCGGTTTATCAAATCATATATCTGCTTTATTCAGACACCCTTCAAAAAAACACAATACATTCAACTGCTTTTCGTTAGTGGTCTAACTCAGTGATTCTCAACCTGTGGTCCGCGGACCACCTGTGGTCCGCGAACGGTTTTCATGTGATCCGCGAAGTGAACAGTCATAAAATTAATCAGTTTAAATCTTTGGTTCTTGAGACGTAAATTAATGCGCGGCCTATCTTTTTAACTCAAAAACGTTTCCCAGACGACCAAGCGCGCCTGAACACAGGTTCATTCACCTCAATCTTCCGTGTATTTTCCCTCACCGTCGCCAAAAGGGTTAAATTTCGAAAGTGGCTGCAGATTGCAGACCGCAAACCGCAGACTGCAGCGACAGTGTCGTCTGCGGTCAGATCAATTCCGAGCAGAACTGCACTGCATCTACAAAAACAGCGACAACAGCATTGCACGATGGGAATTTATAAGTAGTATAATAATAAAAGTCGTATAAGTAGGATGTCAGACGCAATGAACAACGATGAATTAATGTTATATCTTTTGATGGAAGAAGAAGATGACGACGATCTTTTACTTTTATGATTATAAAAGAAAAAGAAAGCCAACTAGGTCTCTATTTGAAAATAGACAATTTGAAGGAAGTTATTCAATACTAATCAAAAATCTCTTCTCTTTCATTTGAAAAACTCATTTTCAATTCTTTTCACTTTTCAGTCAATTTGGAAACAGCAAAAATACGTGTTGTCACTCTGCGGTCGGCGACACTACTGGTTCTGGTGCAGTCCTGCGGTCTGCGGTGGCGACGTTCTGCTTGCGGTGGCGACAGTGCCGCTCTACTCGACATACAGCTCATAAGAAACCATATGAACCAGTAGGTCTGTCGCTGTGGTCTGCGTCTGCGGTTGCAGTTTGCAGTTTGCGATCGTGTTCGGAATCGTACCTAAATACTGCGTTTTTTGATCGCGCCACTACTCATTGACTCAGTGCTGACTCAACTGTCAAAGTGACGAAGCGTTGCGTCTTTTTTGGCTTGGTGATTGTAGTTTACTAAAATGAGCAAACAGATGAAACTTTCGGGTTTTTTTAAGAAGACGGCATAGTGAGAACGTTAAAGCAGGATGTTCTACTAGTAATATTGCCAGTGATAGCACAATATTAACTCAAACTGGTCCTAAAAGAAAGGCTGCTAACCGTAAGTATAATCCCGACTACATAGCATGTGGATTTACATCCATTGATGAATTTATTGTCCAGTTACCTTAATGTGTAATTTGTGCGAGGATATTAAGTAATGAGGAAATGAAGCCGGCAAATTAACTAGACACTTTGAAACAAAGCATAAAAATTTTGCCGGTAAACATGTAGATTTCTTTAAGAGGAAGGAGACGGAACTAAAATCGTCAAAAAATATCCTTAAGTCTTACTCAACTTATGATAAAGCTACTTTGAAGGCTTCATATCAACTTTCACTTAGAATCGCAAAAAAACAAAAAACCCTTTACTGTTGTGAGAAATTAGTTGTTTACCATGTATCGTATGATGCAACTAAAGCAATTTTTTGGTGATAAATAACGCTAAACAAATGCAAAATATTCCTCATTCCAGGATACCGTTAGTAGGAGAATTGAAGAAATGGCATCAGATGTTGAAACCCAACTTATAAAGAAAATTCATCCCTCAAAGATTTTTGCTGTACAACTTGATGAATCTACAGATATTACCAATAAAGCTATTCTTCTTGTTTATATTCGATTCATAGATAGAGACAACAAAAAAATTATCTGAGGAATTCCTGACCTCGTTGAGTTGCAAGGTAACACAACCGATAAAGACATTTTTAAAGCCATGACGGATATTTCACAATTAAAAATTCTTGCTTGGAAAGACTGTGTAAGACTTTGCTCGATGGTGTGCCGCGGCAATGACAGGTTACAAACCAGGCTTGCCAAGTTTTGTAAGGAAAAGAAGGAAACCATGATATGTTTTTAACACACTGTATTATTCATCGCGAAATGCTTGCTGCCAAAGAGTAAGTCCCGACCTAAACATGGTTTTGACTACTTGGTAAAGGCCGTGAACTTTATAAAAAAGTAATGCTCTTAGTTCGAAGATTGTTTGCTTGTTATGCGAGACATGGAATCCATGCATTCCAATCTCCTTCTACATACCGAAGTTAGGTGGCTGTCCAGGGCCGGGTTTTAGCAGATATTTATGAACTTCGAAAAGAAGTATTTTATGTATCTTGATGAAAAAAAACCTGATTTTGCGAAAACACTGCGTGACGGAGAATTTATGGCCCAGTTAGCTTTTTAAGCAAGTATATAGCAGTTAGCTTTTTTTAAGCAGATATTTTTGAACACTCAACATATTGAATCTAGGCCTGTAGGGACCATCTAAAACCGCATTTGACCTTTGGAAAAAAATTGATTCATTTAAGAAAAAATTGTTGCTGTGGGAGTCCGAAGCTGAAAAGGATTGTTTGAAATGTTCAACTTGTTTTCAGATTTATCTCTGAAAATAAAGGCTTAAATGAGATGTTTTACATTCACTGGTTAAGTCCTACATTAAGTCGCTCCAAGATTACTTTGAAAAGTACTTCCCTGCTGATACAGATGTGAGGAAAAATAATCTGTGGGTGTATTGATCCCTTTTTAGCTACCCACAATAATAATCTGTCTATCTGGAAATAAACAGCTTATTAAAATTATCATCCATATGATCATTTAAAAATGATAAAATCTCACTGCGAAAATGTTGCAGATTTATGGATAGGATACTTGATGAAAGTCCCACTGCTAAGTAAAAAAGATTTGGAAATTCTTCTCCATTTCATTCCCCTTATCTCTGTGAGACATCATTCTCAACATTATATGTCATTAGAATAAAACATGGAAATAATTTAAATGCTCCTATGAGACTGGCGTTACTTACTTTCGATCTAAATATTGAGAAACTTTCAGTGAGAAGCAAGACCAAGGGAGTCATTAACGTCTTAATTTGGCGCTATGTATGACTTTTTTTATTTTGTTTTTATATACCTTTTGTCTTTCACTATGTATGTTCTTTTTTTATTTTGTAAATAATAAATTCATTATGTAAACATTTACAGTGTTCATCTCATTTTACCTATTATTAGGAAATATAAATAATAATATCTAAGTGGTCCGCACAGAGTTCTGAAAGGTACAAGTGGTCCTCCGTGATGAAAAGATGGAGAACCACTGGTCTAACTATAAAAAACAATCGTATCCAAAATTATTGATTCACCCAATAAAAATGTAAGAACTTAAAACTAGTTTTACTGATAAGGGTCAGTAAAAAACCTGTCCCAATTGTGGTTTGACTAATAGGAAGTTTTGGGTGTTATCAAGTTGGACGAATCGCACTGGTATAATTAGTTATTTTGGAACAATTTTATTTTTAATAAGAAATTGGACATTTTTCGCTAAAGTTAGCAAGATCTGTTGACTACGTTAACAAATATCGTGAAAGCAAACATATTTATTGATACATTCTTGGGTGATTCTTACAAAATGTATATTATGGTAGATTTTCTCTTAGTTTAATGATTAAAGCATAGGACACCTCATATACTAAATAATAAAACTTGGACTACCATTTTTCTACGTTGTTTTCCTTGATAGTTTTCTAAAAAATTTCTTTGTAGACAAAATAACACTGTATGTGAATTCCAAAGTTGTTATTGCACTTCAGCACCATTATTTTATCACCAATTGCTTTAAACAATATACTTTAATTATTTTTAGAAGAAAGAAGGCCATTATCAACCATCCTCTTCGTTTCATAGGCCAGTGTTTCAAACTCTAGCAGAAGAATCTGATATTCTATCCTCAATTTCCCACGGATTCACAAATTAGTATATTATTTCGGATAGTTTATTATCGTATGCTGCAAGAAAATATATCATAGAAAGGTTATTAACAATAGGTGGTGTCATCATCTACTTTGTCTTGTTCTTAAGATGCCTTCTCCATTACTAAAGGTTGGCTATAACTACAGCAAATTGCTCTCTATCTTGAGCTGTTCTTAGTATCGAATGTGTGTTCATACCTGTCCAGTCTCTTACATTCTTGAACCAGGAGCATTTTCTTCTTCCTGGACCTCATATATTCTATACGAGCACGTATTTCGACCTGGTGGTCGAGATCGTTTTTTATCCAGCAACCAAGATGCTGGAATCTTCGTACTGGTTCTATATGTTGTTATAGATACAATATTAATGTCGACATTTGGTGCACGTGTAACAGCCATTACTTTAGTTTTTTTTCTGTTTACAAATAGTCCCAGCTATCTCCCTCTCTGGTTATGACATTCAAAAGTCGTTGTAAACCCTCAGCACTGTCCGCAATAATGACGATGTCGTCTGCTTATCTTAAGTTGTTTACGTATTCTCCGTTGATTTTTATTCCTTCTTCAATATTTTCGAGGGCATTTTGAAAGATCTTTTCGGAATATATATTAAATATCAGTGGAGAAAGTATACATGCCTGACGAACTCCTCTTTTTATTAACAATTCTGCTGTCAGACGATTGTCTATTTTGATCGACGCCATTTGATCCCAATATAGTTTTTTTAATAAGTGCTACAGTGTTATGGTCTATACCATGTTATGTTAGAGTTTCTATGAGTTCGGTGTGTTTTAACTCGATCGCTTTTTCGTAGTACGATAAAAACAGAGAAACATGTCTTTTTTGCTGATCTCGGCATTTTTGTAGTAATATCTGAAGGAACAAATAATGCCTCCCTTGTATCCAAGCCCCATACGAAATCCAAATTGATTGTCGCTCAGGTTTCTTACGCATTCTCTGTATATTCGTTGATGTACAATTTTAAGTAAAATTTTCAGAAAATGGCTTATCAGGCTAATTATTCTGAACTTGTGAGGCATCTATTTGCTTTTATTTTTCTTGTGTATAGGTATAAATGTCACGGTCTAAGACAGTCTTCTGGGAAGATTCCAGTGGCGATATTAAAAGGTTTTCCTTTCCACCCATCTCATGAGTATCTGTTAAATCTTGATTCATGCGTGAAAAAGCACAGAACTCCAATCGTCAACACCCTAATTCTTCTTCTTCAGATGCAAATCCACTAATGGATGTTAGCGATCACATTTTCCATTAATTCTCTATTTCTTGCAATATGTATCAGAGATTGTATGTCGTTAATCCCTGTCCATTGCCTTATGTTTCGGAGCCAGGACATTTTCTTGCGTCCCATTCCTCTCTTGCCTTCAATTTTACCCTCGATTATAAGTTGGAGGAACTGGTATTTTTCATTTCGCATGATGTGACCTAGATACGCCGTTTTCCTTTTCTTGATGGTTTCGAAAAGTTGGCGTTCTTGGTTTATTCTTTTAAGGACATCTATATTTGTGATTTTCGCTGTCCATGGTATTTTTAGGATACGGCGATAAAGCCACATTTCGAAAGCTTCTAATCTGTTTATATCCCTCGTTTTGAGTGTCCAGCCCTCTACGCCATATAGCAGCACTGACCATACGTAGCACTTAGTAAACCTTAGTCTCAGTTGAAGATCAAACTCTGAACAAGTCAGTACTTTCTTGAATTTTACGAAAGCTTGTCGAGCTTGCTCAATGCGACATTTTACTTCCCTGTCCGATGCCCAGTCTTCAAAAAGCCACGATCCCAGGTATTTAAATTTACTCACTCTTTCAATGGACTTAGTATTCAGTGTTATGGTGGAGTTTTCAAGTGCATCTAAGTTTCTGGAGATGATCATAAATTTGGTCTTTTTGGTATTAATCTCTAATCCCATTCGCTTACTGTATTCTCCGATTATAGTGACAAGTTGTTGAAGATCGACTATGTTGTCACAAATTAAGACACCATCATCAGCATATCGTATGTTGTTGATCAATACTCCATTCACCTTGATTCCCATCTCTGCATCCTCCAAAGACTCTTGAAATATGGCTTCCGAATAAATGTTAAATAAAAGAGGGGAAAGCACACATCCCTGTCGAACGCCTCTTCTTATATGTATGGGTTTGGATATAGAATTGTCTATTTTTAACTGTGCCGTTTGATGCCAGTACAAGTTTTCAATGCATCTTATGTCTTTTTGGTCTATATCAACTTTCTTGAGAATCTGCATTAACTTGTGGTGTTGGACACGATCAAACGCTTTTTGGTAATCTAAAAAGCATAGGAACACATCCTTCCTCTGATCGTAACAATTTTGGACCAGCACCTGTGTTGCTACTATTGCTTCTCGTGTTCCTAAACCTTGCCTAAACCCGAACTGGGAATCACTGATGTCCCATTCACATTTTTTGTATAATCTTTGATGTAGTATTTTTAAGAATATCTTTAAAGTGTGACTCATCAGGCTAATGAGTCTGTGATCCTCACATCTTTTTGCATTGACTTTCTTGGGCAGGGGAATAAAGGTAGAGCGTAACCACTGTTGAGGATAGCAGCCAGTTTCATAAATTAAATTAAATATTTTGTGTAGTGCTGAAATTCCCCTTTCATCTAGTAATTTGAGTATTTCTGACGGGATTTCATCTGGTCCAGGTGCCTTATTGTTTTTTGAATTTAATATTGCCTTTTCTATCTCCTCTTTGGTGATTGAAGGGCCAGTCAGCTGGTCGTCTGTATAAACTTCACTCATGGGTCTTTCGTCATGGAAGAGCTCCTGGATATAATTTTCCCATATATCAATTTTCTCCTTTTCACCCAGCACTATCTGGTTATCCTGATTAACTATGGTAGTTGGTCTTCGTTTTCTGTATATTCCAGCAGTCTCCTTAAGCTTTTTATGTAAATTACGGTCGTCGTGCTGTCGTTGTAAATGTTCTAGATCGATACATTGTTGCTTAAGCCATTCATTTTTTGCTATTCTTATTTTTGCTTTTATTTGCCTGTTAATGTTTTCATACATATTGCTGCCATCTTGGTCATTCTTGTGTCTTCGTCGTTCTTCCATTAGTAATAGTATTTCTTCTGTCATCCATTTTTGCCTCTTGTTATTTCGTTTGTACCCTAAGTTGTTTTTCATGATGTCTGTTACAGCACTTGTAATCGTATTCCATGTTGGTGTTAGATCTTCGGTAATGTTTGTCGTCAATATTTGAATTTGTGCGTTTATTTCATTGCTTATTTCTGCTTGTATCATTGGGTCTTTCAGTTTATCCAGTGCTATCTGTTGTTGAGTTTCAGGCTTGTTCTTGCATGAAAGAGCGATCTTTATGACGGCCACTAATAGTACGTGGTCAGAAGGGACATCTGCTCCAGGGTATGTGCAAGCTCTTTTGACAGTTGTGCTGAATCTACCGTTGATAAGAATGAAGTCTATCTGATTTCTTATTATGTTCTGAGCTCTATCGGCTGGAGATTTCCAAGTATAAAGGCGACGGGGGTGGAGTTGGAACCATGTGTTGGTAACTCTCATGTTTTCTTCTTGACAAAATTGTATAAGTCGGTCGCCCCTTTCGTTTCTTGTTCCAAGACCATAGGGTCCAACTACGTCTTCAAAGCTGCCCTTCCTATTTTGGAATTAAAATCTCCCATAATTATGTTGACATCATGTTTCTTTGTCAATTTAAGTAGTTCTTTGATTTCACTATAAAAGTTTTCCACTACTTCATCTGATGCGTCTGTAGTTGGTGCATAAACCTGTATGATGTTGAGATTATTTGGCTTCGCTTCAAGTTTTACTAAGGCCGTGCGGTCGGAATATGGTACAAACTCTGTGACAGCTCTCACCAATCTTTTAGTTATCATAATCCCGACGCCTTTTCTATGATCGCGGTCATCATTGCCTGAGTAAAAGAATGTTCCGCTTTCTGTAGTGCATTTACCGGATCCAGGCCACCAGGTTTCTGAGATCCCAAGGATATCTAGATCAAATCTGCTCATTTCTTGAGTTAGGTTAGCCAGCTTCCCGGCTTCAAATAAGCTGCGTGTATTCCAGGTGCCTATCTTTAATGTCTTTCTTAAGTTTGCTCGTACGTTTGAAACATTCAAGACCGCTCCCCCGGAGATCCGACTGGGGAACTATTTATACCTCCGGATAATTTTGAGTTGAATGTATTCATGTGATTGTCTTGGGAAATATAATGAAGGTGGTATCCCGTTGCCTTCCTTCATGCCGCTTCGGGGCTTAGTTTTCAGCCGCCCACTATGGAACACCCTAATTAAGATGTTCGAAAGCGCAGTCTAAACGTGCCATCCGATAATTTGCTGTTAATAAGTCCCGTGACAGATATTCTAAACCTTAATGCATATTCGTTTAAGCGTCTTCGAACGGTAGAAACGGAATCTACTACCGGTAGTAGTAAAGTGAATTTTAATCAGTGTAGTAGTGTCTGGGAGCTTGGGAGACCAGACCACAGAAGCCCTGAAGAAGACATTAGAGAGGATGTCGAAAGCTCGGCGCAATAAAAAATCAACGTGGTTCAATTCGGAAGACTGCTGAGTTTAATATTAATTTTTATAATAATATTAATCTTTGTACTAACCGCGGAAATCTTTCCGAACATATAAATTATATATATATATATATATATATATATATATATATATATATATATTATATATATATATATAAGATGGTGGTTATTCTTGACTGTTGATTTAAATATAAATTAAAATTATGATTTTTGAGGATGCAGTCAGTTTTATTGGCCTACAAGACAAAGAAAACTCTTTGACTTACTGTCAAGCTTTCGAATTTTATTTAATTCTTTTTCAAGACATCTATAAAAAGAAATATAAATTAACTAGTTAAAATTGTT
The DNA here is from genome assembly GCA_918026665.1 of Diabrotica balteata. Classification (NCBI taxonomy): domain Eukaryota; kingdom Metazoa; phylum Arthropoda; class Insecta; order Coleoptera; family Chrysomelidae; genus Diabrotica; species Diabrotica balteata. The sequence continues at coordinate 42,013,377 of OU898284.1, forward strand.
AATTGTCTTACTTACTAGTCGTGAGATTACAGTTGTTACTATTATTATACTTTACTAAACAAAGCCATTATAACATATATTAAAAAAAATTTTTTATTAAAAATAAACTATATTGTCACTATATATGTCATTGTCATGGTTTGATTAATGGACATATATGAATGAAAATACAGTTACTTTACGTGGAAAGCAAAAACCAGTAACAATAGTTTTTATTATAATTTATTTAATTGTCTATAAAAAAATATAAATTAATCCAGTCAAAATATAAATCACATATATAAATGATAGAAAAATTCCAGGAAACATACATTTTAGTAAGTTTTGATGTGGTATCTTATATAACTAACATTCCTTCCTATTTAATTCTAAACAGTATAGAAAAAACACTGGAATGAGATCCAATTCGCACTGTACATTAAATTTAAATACATTAAAAGAAATATTATATTTTTCATTTTTGATACTAATATATGCAAATTTAATAACCGTTATTACAAACAAACATCAGTACTCCCATGGGAAGCTCTTTATCACCTATCATTTGCAATTATGCTCTTGATGATCTCATTGAGGAATGTTTAAAAATAATACCTTTTCATATTCCATTTGTTAAACGTTTTGTAGATGATTTGATCCTAGCTGTACCCAATGACAAAATAACTGACGTCTTAAATATTTTTAACAACCAATGTAGCCAATTACAATTTACTGCAGAAAGAGAACAAAATAACAGTCTCCCTTTTTTAGATATGATTGTCCATCGCACACATGACATAGTCTTAAAACAGAATGGTATCGAAAACCAATTTCTAGCAATAGATTCATTAATTACTATTCCGAACATCCTACAAAAAATGAAAATAAAACTTAATTTTGGGGCTAAAAAGTAGAGTAACTAGAATAACTCATCCAACATATAGAGAACAAAGTTTAAAGAGACTAAAAAACATACTAATTGAAAATTCTTATCCCGTTGGCTTACTCAATAAATTAATTTTTAGTACTGCAAACTCTCCAACCTCCATCACATTGATCGACAATACCAACAATAAAAAACAAATCACAGTAAAAATGGCAAATCAAGAAATAAACAATAGCCTGACAGTTAACACCTTAATACCAATAACACCACAAACTTTTGATCTTTACCTTATAATTCCATTCTTAACACCAAAACTTCTCAAATTATTTAAAGGATTAGAAAACATAAAAATTGCCACCAGAAATGTTAAAACCATAGCACATTTATACACTAAAACTAAAGATCCTTTAACAACTGATGAAAGTTCTAGAGTAGTGTATCAAATACCTTGCTCAGACTGTGATAAAGTTTATATAGGAGAAACTTCTCGAACATTACACAGCAGAATTATTTCTCATAAAAGTGATGTAAAAACCAAGAAATCACAAGCTTGTGCATTAGCTGAACACTCCATCAATCTAAATCACACATTTAATTTTTCACAAGCTTCAATTCTAGAGATGCAGAAACATGAACAGAAACGGTTATTTTTAGAAATGACACATATACAAAAAAATAAAAAATGTGTAAATAGAAGATCAGATATTGACAAATTAAGTAACATTTATTGTTACATATTAACATATCAATAAATACCGTCAAGATCTCATTTTCTATTGACATCCTAACATTAAAAATTCATATGTGCTTAAGCCAAACTGCTGACTGGATTAATTTATATTTTTTATAGACAATTAAATAAATTATAATAAAAACTATTGTTACTGGTTTTGCTTTCCACATAAAGTAACTGTATTTTCATTCATATATGTCCATTAATCAAACCATGACAATGACATATATAGTGACAATATAGTTATTTTTAATAAAAAAATTTTTTAATATATTTATAATGGTTTGTTTGTAGAGTACAATAATATAACAACTGTAATCTCACGACTAGTAAGTAAGACAATTAACAATTTTAACTAGTTAATTTATATTTCTTTTTATAGATGTCTTGAAAAAGAATTAAATAAAATTCGAAAGCTTGACAGTAAGTCAAAGAGTTTTCTTTGTCTTGTGGGCCAAATAAACTGACTGCATCCTCAAAAAATCATAACTTTATATATATATATTATATATATATATATATATATATATATATATACATGATAATCATATTTATATCTCTACAACTCCCTCTTATGTACCGCCCTGCCGGTTGTAAAACTCTCATAGAACAGATGACAAATAATTTTCACAAAAATGTATTTCAGTGTCTTTGTGAAACTGCCCTAAAAATTTTTATCACAGGAACTCGAAACTGCTTTGCGGATTGTAGCTTTTATGGAGAAGGTAGTTACAATTCTCGCGATAAAATGGAATGATTGTCTTGGTGTAAATTTATTTCCTTGGAGGATTGTTCGTGAAACGCTGCGAGATAGCGAGCATTCAAATTTTAAAAAACTTGTGTATTTTTATAGTTGGAGTTACTTCTAAACAGGCAGCAGTTCTTGTGCTAAAGATGTGGCGATGTGAAAAATACGGGCTTTTTGTAAACAACGTTTTGTATATTTTCAACTATGTTAGAATATTATTTTTATGGAGTGTTTGGAGTATGATATTTTAATAAGTTAGAATATGAATTTTGACTGATATTTTGACTGACCCAGATCGTATTTTTAATGGTGATGAAACCAGTTTCTACATATGTCCCAAATCAGGAAAAGTTATTGCACCTAAAGGATAAAGAATGTCTACAAAATCGTAAAAGGGCAAAAGAAAGAGGCTGTTATAGTTCTTGTATTTGTATCAGCTTCTGGAAAGATTTTGCCTCCGTGTGTAGTTTTTCCATATGTAAGACCACCAAAAGATGTTATAAACAGTATGCCTGCTGGATGGCTGTTAGGAAAATCAGAAACCGGGTGGATGAAATCAGATATATTTTATGATTATATTGTTAAAGGTTTGAACACATAGGCGGAAGAAGAAAACATCAAAAAGCCAGTTATCGTTTTTGTTGTTGGACATAAAAGCCACTTAACAATGCGGCTCAGTGAATATTGTTACGAAAACGGTATTATCCCTCACGCACTTCCACCAAATGCGACACATTTGATTCAGCCTACAGATGTCAGTGTATTCAATCCTTTAAAGTCACAATAAGAAAATACAGTACACGAATGGGCATCTTGTCCTGAAAATGTTAATATTTTGAGCAAATCAACTTTTTCCATTGCTACAGGCTAATTTTCCTGTGATTATCAGAATGGTTTTCGCAAGTGTGGCTTATATCCATACAATCCAAATGCCTTGGATTACTTAAAATGTTTACAAAATATTCTTGAAAAACCAGAATTCGACTAAGAATGTTAAATCTTGGAAGAATTATGTGGAAGTAACTTTTGCAGATGAAAGGCAGAATACCATTGAAGACACTGAATACCAAACAGGACCCCCGATTACCATTGAAGAAGTCACGTCAGCTATTAAAAGAACTAAAGATGGTAAAGCGGTAGGGCCTGACGAGTTTTGTGTAGAATTCCTAAAACTTATGGATGAACAGGGAATAAAATGGATAACAACTGTATTCAATAATATATACGTAACTGGAAAAATACCCAAAGCTGGTTAAAGTCGACCTTCGTGACCATACCAAAAAAAGTAAATGCCAAGACATGCGCAGACTACAGAACAATTAGCCTAATGAGCCACTTACTTAAAACGTTCTTGAAAGTGATACATGGCAATATATAAAAAATGCGAAGAACAAGTATTGGATGGATGGACGCAGTTTGGATTCCGCGATTCCTTAGGCACCCGAGAGGCTCTATTCGCTGTCCAAGTGCTTATGCAAAGATGCAGGGATGTTAACTGCGATGTGGATATTTGTTTTATCGACTACAAAAAGGCATTTGATAGAGTAAAGCATGATAAACTTATAAACATTTTGAAAGAAGTGGGGTTAGATGATAGGGACTTGAGAATCATCTATAATTTATATTACAACCAAACAGCTAATATTGAAGTGGATGACCAATTGACAGAGGCAGTCTCCATAGATAGAGGAGTGAGGCAAGGATGCATTCTGTCCCCGGTGTTATTTAATATATACTCTGAATATATCTTCGAGCAAGCGCTGGGAGAACTACAAGAAGGCGTATTAGTCAACGGAATGCGTCTAAACAACATTAGATATGCCGACGACGCAGTAGTTTTTGCAGATAGTCTGGACGGTTTGCAAAGAATAATATCGCGTATATCAGATATAAGTAGAGAACACGGACTTGATCTTAATAAGAAGAAAACAAAGTACATGATAGTCAGTAAGCGCGAAATATTAAATACACAGCTTTTGGTTAACCAACATCCAATTGACAGAGTGGACAGCTACACATACCTTGGTACCAACATTAACAGCCAATGGGATCACTCCAGTGAAATAAAACAACGCAGAGGAAAAGCGAGATCAGCGTTCATAATGATGAAGTCTCTCTTCAGAAGTCACGATTTACCACTTGCTATCAAAATCTCTCTCATTAGATGCTATGTATTTTCTACGTTATTATACGGAGTAGAGGCCTGAACACTTTCCGAAGCTTCTTTAAGAAAACTCGAGGCATTCGAGATGTGGTGTTACAGACGTATCTTAAGAATTTCATGGGTGGATCGTGTGACTAATGTTGAGGTCCTACGTAGAATAGGCAAGGAATGCGAGATTATTAACACCATCAAAGAGCGCAAACTAGAATATCTTGGCCATGTTATGAGGAATAAACAGAGATACGGCTTGTTGCAACTCATTGTTCAGGGCAAGGTATTTGAAAAGAGAGGACCAGGGAGAAGAAGAATATCTTGGCTTCAAAACCTGAGAAAGTTGTTTAATACATCGACAACCGGACTATTCAGAATAGCAGCAAGCAAAGTTAGGATAGCCATGTTGATTGCCAACATCCGGAACGGATAGGCACCGTAAGAAGAAGAAGATGTTAAATCTCCAGACAAGAAAATACATAAAGAACAGGCATTTGAACATCGCCATCAAGATAATTAATCAGCTTAGTAACTAGTTGAAAAATGCTGGAGTTGACTCAAAAATCGTTCTTGATGTTTTAAACATAGCAAAGAATAACGGTGCTGAAAGTCGTAATTCAACCTAAAATTCAATTGACCAGGCACAAATAAATCAGTTTTTCTAATCATACACATAATCAATCAGACATAGTGTCACAACCAGTTTCAAGTTTTTGATATAAATTTACCAAATATAGGTGATTATACACTGGAAAATAATTTGAATAATTTGACAGAAAATTACTTAAATGACTTGGAAATTATAACCAAATTTGAAGTCATACCACAAAATCATGAAGTCCAGGAAGCACAGCAATCAGAAGTTCCTGAATTTAATGCAAATACGCCAGAAGATCTAAACTATCACAAACATCCTCCGACACATGATAAGTTGAAAATATCATCTAAGGAATCTGAAACAGAAACAAACATTACCAAGATAAGATGGAGGGTGATAAAGAAAATCGAATGGAAGACAAACTTTTAGAAAACCATAAATATATTACGAAGAATATAAAAATAACAAATAAAGAGTGTAGGAACCCAAACCTCACCAAAAATGATATTTTGCAAGAAAATAATACACAAAATATGCAAAGCAAATTAAATGACAGTCCAAAAAATATCAAAAACAAAATAAATATCTTGTCCAATGTTGTTGTCAAATCAACAAATCTATCACCCGTTTTAGGTAAGTATTAACTTCACCTAGTACATCTAAGAACATAAAAAAGAAGATGTCCATTAATAGAATAGGAGAAATTTTCTCCCATGAGTGAAGACAGTTTGCGAAGCAGAATTAAGAAATTAAGGAGCAGAAAAAGGATATATTGATTAAAAAAATTAAAAGACTGGAAGCTAAGGAAAAGAAGGAGAAAGAAAGACAAAAAAAAGAGAAGAAAAACAAAATTGTGACAATAAAATTGTCCTGTGGTATCAATAAAATGTACTGAATTGCATACTAGGATGCGTTTTTGACAAAAACACGGTTTTGTTATACGGTTTTTTTTCTTACGGTTAGTAAAAAAAACCGTTTTCAAAACCGGTTCGTTTTTTTTATAATATGTTACAAAGTTACATTTACAATGCACTTTAGTTTGCGATACTTCATTCAACTCGATATCAATATGATCAAAATTAGTATTATCGAAAGAAACATCACTATCAATATAAATAAAACACAATTTTTAATAAAACCATTTTATTATATTAATTATTATATTTATTTATTATTTTATTATTATTATATATTTATTGATTTATCATTAAATATAATATAGCGTAAGATTAAAGTATAAGTAGAATGAAGTAATATTTTAAGTAAAAAAGTATAGGTTAGAAGGTAACAAATAGGTTACCTTACCTATTATATGAAATGTATTTAACATTATGTTAACCAGTATTTTTCATGAAGCCTATTGAGAAAAACTCGTTCATATATATGTTGGTCGATTAAGCGGCTTCTCTCATCTGACACAATATCATTCAATGATGACACCAGTCTCTCTGATGCCACCGATCTTCCGACCAACGACATGTATTTTTAGCTATAAAAGCCAAGCCTGGCATACAGGTTCTGTGCTGCTCAAGAATGAAAACGGAACACTTAATCTCGGCAGCAAAGGCTGCTGCAGATATAGAGTCAGTTCATTTGGAAAAGAACTTTGAATCCGTGTGTCCTAAGAACTTGAACTGGAACCACTGTTCACCAACTCCAGATCGTGTGAAGACCAAAGAGGGTTTGATTTTAAACTCACTTTGGCTTCTTTATTCTGGAAGGAGCAGAAAGGAGAAAGTTTTCCGATTTCGGTAAGGTACGTCCTTACTTCCGAGCCTAAATTGGATGTGACTGTCTCCGCTATAGACGGATTCAGATATAGTTTTTTGAACCTAGGGTCCGTGATTGTAGCATGGCAAAGCAGGGGGTTTCGTAAAAGCTTAGTGCCCCTCTCTTGAAGGTTAGTTATAAGCTTTTGGCATAACTTTTGGGCTGTATTAAGATTTGGCTTGAGGTTTTTTAAAGATCTTTCGATAATAGACACAAGGGGGATAACAAGACTAGCAGTAATGTACTGGAAACCCGAGATCTCCTTTGTGGCCTCATCGAAAGGTGATAAAATTGTTACAATTTCAGTGATTAGTTTTATATCTGAACCAGAAATCATCCTTGGTGCTTTTTTAATCGAGGGATCTGCCAGTATTGCAGCTATATATGGGGACATTAGTGTGAATCTTTTAAGCATATGGTAGACAAAATTTCATCTGGTTGGTACGGATTGTACCAAAAGCTTCACTTCACCCTCTGACTTGCCCTCCCGTTCCTGCTCCATCCGTAACCTTTCCATGAAGAGATTGCTGTGCCTAGCGAAAGTGACTATGGCTTTTATTTCGTTTATTACATTTTTTAATGCTACATTGTTTATATCTTCTAGGCCATCTGTGACAACTAAATTTAATATGTGTAAAATGAAGCAGAGCTCACACTCGCCTCAGAAGCAGATGAAGATGATTCCTGATCGCCTCTATGCAAAAAAGTTCCGATGTCCGCCAGTTCTTTATCCTAAGCAAAAACAAAATTCCATTATTAATTCTTTTATTTAAATTTTTCTATGAAATGAGCTTACCTTTGGCTTATTTTCCAGATATTTTGGATGTTTATTTTTTAGGTGCTGCCTCAAATTCGTCGTGAGTCCTCCTGGTTTTAATATTTTCAAACAAATAGAGCACTGTGCCTCATGTTGCTACGCTTGGAAAACAAATTCCACACAAACGATTTCGACGTGGTAAAAATGAAAAATTCGAAACTTGAAGATGAAAAGAAAACGGCGTTATTACTAGATTTATTTAGGCACTCCTAAAGTATAACTGGTCTTCAATGTCGTCATGGGAATTACTTGATTACTTGCATCGAAATTACATTTGATTTGTGTGAATCCCAAAGATTTGTGAATTTCAGTAGTCAGATATAGAGAACAGTAAACAAAATTATTATACTACTGTCAACGAGAGGCTGAAATAATTCAGGTTATTGTCATTGAATTATTATGAGAGTAGAATAATATGCAATTATTGTATATTAAATGATGCAAATTTAATTTACCCTTTGAAATATAATGAAATACAATCCTCTAAAATACCCACCAATTTTCCTCTCCTCCCAAACCCAAAAAAATTCCCCAACCATTTCAACTTGTAATAAATTTCCCAGACTCTTCAAATGGGATTAAAAAAATAATATCAACATAAATATTTTACTTAAAAATAAATTGGATAATGCAATTCATCTTATATTTTTACTACCATCAAAAAAAATTTATCATGTATAACTTTTAACACGTTTGTATATTTGTTTAATAGGTACATTAACTCATTTAATACTTCCTGTATTGTTTTGAAAACGTAGGGAATTCCTTGGAGATTCGTATTCGTATTCGGTAATTCGATATTCATAGTCAGAATATTATTATTTTTGGTAATCAGAAAAAGCCATTCGCCCATTTTCAATGTCAAGAGTCAAGTGTGAAAAATATGTAATGTACCAGATCACTTCTTATGTAAATATTATGATTACAAATACCTTTTCAACTAAATATTATAACAAAACTTAATTGTTTCTGGCTGATATGAGTTTGCACTTTCAGTTTGCTTCTGTATTTATAAAATAAAATAAAATTTGAATGATGGTTTTGTTTGGAATAATTACTTGAGAATAATACTTATGATTGGAATCCAAAATAATACCTAAATAATACTAATAAAACTAAAAAACCTAATAACCGGTTTTTACTTTAAAAATAAAAACCGGTTATAACCGGGAAAAAAAACAACCGAAAAAACCGGTTTTCGGTTAAAACTGGTAGATTTTTTCCATCCCTGTGATAACGTTTATGAGAATGTATATAATAAGTAGGACATAGAGTTTCTATGTCCAACATGCAAGAATGAGTAAGTGGCTGACTACAGGGTAGACATGGCTGACTTGCGGAGAAATGAGGCTGACTACAGGTGAAAAGTGTATTTGTTTAGTTAAGAAAATTTTGTTAACTGTTGTTTTTTTATAATTATAACATAATAATAACATGCAGTTAATCTCTTTAGATAATTTAATTAACAACGTTTCTGATAAAAAATATTTGTTTTTATTTAAGGCCTTTATTTTTAATATGTAATTGAATCAAATTAGAATTCTCACTAAAAAGCTGTCTTTTTAGACCCTATCTTTTGCCATTTCAAACAAAAGCTTTCTGTTTGGTAGGTTAGTATATCAGTCTTTTACCCACTGTATATCAAAATAATTGTCGAAACCATATTATATTAAACTGCAATTGGCATGTACCTCGTAGCACAAGGAAATATTACTCCAACCTCTCCCGTCTGATCTCTAATGATGATGCATTTGATTATGTGGTCAATTGAGAGAATGCGGAGTAGAATTTGTAGTCGTTGCGTTATTAGGCAAATTCCGGGAATTTGTCGACGGATTATAACGACGTACGATGAGGCGTTAATGTCTGATTTGCCTGTGGCTAATTAAAAAGAGATACGATGCACCTGCTGACATTCGATATAGATTGATGATCTAGCCGCAACGTGAGCGATGACGTTACACTGTTTGGTGTAAGTATAAGTGAATATCAAATAAGAAAAAAGCTCACTGTTAAACAATGAGAAAATATGCGTTTTTAAATAATTGAAAATACGGTTTGGCATTGATCATGAAAGAAATATATATTTACATTTTAGTCCCAAAAAATTGTCTATATTAAAATAATCTGTATCGATATAAACTTAAACAAAAAAACTTAAATAAAAAGGTTACATTTGGTACAAGTGGTAATAGAAAAAAATTTTATCGGTACATTCGTACATCTTTATCTTCTAAAGTCTCCATACCATTGCTTCAAAAAGCTGATGGGTCTTTATGTTCTTCGAATAACGAATCTTCGGAATGTTTATCGTTATAAGTTTTACAGATAAATCTAACGATACCATTCCTCAAATAATGTGCCCTCGTTTGTCTAAAAACTCTTGATAATATATCTTTCACACCGGATAAAATTAAACGTCATTTAAGGAAACTGCGAAAAATTCATCACCTGGATTAGACGGACTCACCTCTTTTTTCCTCAAACAATGTGCAGATTCTGTAGCTATCTCTATATCTCTCATAATGACTGCTTCTTTTATTCAAGGTTTCCTCCCCTCGTCCTGGAAATTGGCTTCAGTTACTCCATTATTCAAGAAAGGTAATAAACTTGATTGCAATAATTATCGTCCAATCAGCCTGGTTCCTTTTGTCGGCAAGGTCATAGAATCGATTATTTCGGAAGCTATGTCCGAGTTCCTTCTTCAAGAAAATGTCATCCCTCACCAACAGCATTGATTTATCAAAGGTCGTTCAACGATCACAAACTTACTTCATTGTGTAAATGATTGGTCATTATCTTTAAACAACCGAAATCCTGTCGATGTGGTATACTTAGACTTCTCCAAAGCTTTCGATCGTGTTCCAAAACGTCGATTACTAGGTAAATTGGATCACTACGGTATCCGCGGAAAGTTAAACATTTGGATACAAGATTTTCTATCCGACAGATACTTCAGGGTTCGTGTTGGGGAAGACCACTCACTAGATAAGTAAGTCAAGAGTGGAGTTCCACAAGGATCAGTACTTGGACCAGTAAGGTTTCCATTTACGCTGATGACACACGGATTTTATTATTGGATGTCACTATTGCGTCCGTATTGAAGCCATTTTAGTGTTGCTTCTTAAAAGACAGAAAATATTCATTTTTCACGTAGAGAACACCTATGAATAACTGTTCTGATGAGACCTATTAGGTCGAAATACGTATCAACAGATACATAGGCGCTTTTTGCGTGAAATCAAATATTTGCTGTCTTTTTCATTTTATTTGGATATACTCTGTGTGGGTACGAGAAACACAATTCGCTAAGGATTTCTGCTTAGTTGTAAAGACATGTTGTGGAATGCAAATTTTAGATTCCCCACGTCCCTTTTAACATCTTTTATCAACATCTGTTTGCCTTGCAATTTTTAGAAGGCTCAGATTACAAGCAGAAATCTGAATTGTGTTTCGAAACTATTTTACGAATTTTATTATTAGATGTGGCTATTGCATCCGTATTGAAGCCATTTTAGTGTTGCTTTTTAAAAGACAGAAAATATTGATTTTTCATGTTGAGAACACCTATGAATAACTGTTCTGATGAGACCTATTAGGTCGAAATACGTATCAATAGATACATAGGCGCTTGTTGCGTGAAATCAAATATTTGCTGTCTTTTTCATTTTATTCGGATATAGTCTGTGTGAGTACTAGAAAACACAATTCGCTAAGGATTTCTGCTTAGTTGTAAAAACATATCGTGGACTGCAAATTTTAGATTCCCCATGTCCCTTTTAACATCTTTTATCAACGTCTGTTTGCCTTGCAATTTTTAGAAGGCACAGATTTTAAGCAGAAATCTGAATTGTGTTTCGAAACTATTTTACGGATTTTATTATTAGATGTCGCTATTGCGTCCGTATTGAAGACATTTTAGTGTTGCTTTTTAAAAGACAGAAAATATTGATTGTTCATGTTGAGAACACCTATGAATAACTGTTCTGATGAGACTTAAAACTTAAATAAAAGCAATAAGAGATCGTATATAGTGCAGCTACGTTACAGAATACAACAGTAACTGATTCTTATTTATATATCAAAAACATTTCAGAACATACACTTTGTAAGGTTAAGTCTCGGCCAAAAGGCCTGTTATAAGAATCATTTTTGGTTCTATAACTGGGTTAATTAAGTACTAATGAGTTAATCAAATAATATCAGATCCGACCTCAAGCATTTGTCAACAGCTATGACTGACGATCAACAATCTCAAATCAAAACACTATATTCTGATGTACTTTATAATACTTCAATTCAGTATATTTCTAAAAATCAAGCAATTTTTGTTTAATGCGCTACCTGATACTAAAATAGAAGAGTACTTAATGACTCTGGGCGAAGTTGTTCATCCAAGGAATATTTTATTTTCATCAAGACTATTAAATAATAGAATATGTATCTATCTGTTCCACCAATCCTTGGTTGAAAATTGTATGTCCAATTTAACAGAAATAACAATAAAATGCAAAAATCTAAAAGCACGAAGATTAATAACTACTAACGAAAGACTGTTACTATGTAGCGTTTGCCCTTCTATTCCACACACTCTGATAGAAAATGAGCTAATTAAATTGAGTCTTAAATTATTATCACTTTTAATCTTCCTTGGAATAAGTAGGCTGCTCACATAATTTTAACATGTTTTCAGTTTTAGAAAACAAACACATATAATTTTGTTTTTTTTTTGTTTTATTTATTCGCATTAACTACTAAGAGTTATTAGCAACATAAGTTACATTACATTGCTCTATTACAACTGATATACATTACAATTACAACTGATCAAATAGACCTACATTTTTCAAAAAGTTTATAACATTTACCGAATTACAGTCTTCTTTTAACTTTCCGCTACCAGAGGGGGTACAGATTGTACCCCAAATTCGATTTTTCATGAATAATTTTTAAAAATTTTGAAATTTTGTTTAACTGTTCTAGTTACTTCTTCTTCTTCAAAAATGGGTACCAAACATAATCACAATAAAAAGTATATGTAACAGAGTCATTTATCTTATTTTTAAATTAAACCCAAGATACAAACTTAAAATTGTATAGGCTTACGCACCAACTACGAGCCACCCTGATGAGGAACTTGATCAATTTTATGAAGATATCAGAGCAGCTATACAAACTTCAAAAACACATTACATATTGATAATTGGAGATTTTAATGCCAAATTGGGATTTAAACAAGATGATGCAGAATCTGCTATGGGAAACTTTGGATTTGGGTCAGGAAAATCTCTTTGTGATGAACTCATTCTTCGGAAAGAAACCCCAACGTAAGCGGACATGGAAGAGTCCGAATCAAAGAACAAAAAGTGAGATTGATTTCATAATATCAAATCGAAAAGATATTGTTCAGAATGTAACAGTATTGAATAAATTTATTTTCAACAGGGAGTGACCATAGACTTATTAGAGCAAAAACCACTTTTAACACTGAAGATGAAAGAACAAAAATGGTCCTTAAAAAGAAAAGTGGAAGGTGGATGTCCCCAAAAGATATAACACTTTAAAGAGAAAATATTAAGACTAGTTAGGATACACACTACTTAGAGAATATCAGAATCAATAAAATGAACAATAATATTACTCAAATATTAAAAGAGGCTGAAAAGAAATACTGTCCTCGTCCTGAAAACAATAACAAAACTTAAGCCACAACACAAAACATCTTCCAGAGGAAAGAAGAAAACTTAGGGGAAATCAGGATCATAACCAAAATGAATGAAACCGAAATGAAGAATTTTGAATAAGAAAATTAAAAAGGAAGTTAGAAAAGATCGAAAAGACGATACAATACGATGGAAATAAATAGAGTAATAGAAGAAAACAAAAGCTTGAAAGTACTCAGACAGAGCATGTCCATTGGAAGAAAAAACGTCCACAAATTAAGAAATGAACAGGAGCAAATCATTGAGGATAGAGTTCAAATTATGAACACGATAGAGAGTTTTTATAGACAACTATACAAAAAACAGCAATGTAACCGGAGTGGATCATTACCGAAAATAATCAATCAGGGATCTGAAATTTTAGCGAACGTAACACTAACAAGGTATGGCAGGTCCTTGCCAAACTATTCACTAGATGTTTGCAGGAAGCAATAACATCAACCCAGTGGTATAACGCAGAAATTATCGTACTTCATAAAAAAGGGGATGCTACCGACCTCAGGAATTACAGGCCCATAAGTCTACTTTCACATATTTATAAACTATTTACAAAAATAATTACGAAACGACTAGAAAATAAATTGGAATTTTTTCAGCCCATAGAACAGGCGGGTTTTAGAAAGGGCTATGGAACAAACGATCACCTACTGGTAATAAAAAATCTTATAGAAAAATACACTGAATATAATAAACCATTAGCTTTAATATTTGTCGACTATGAAAAGATATTCGACACCGTAAATCAACAGAAAATGTTGGAGCCTTGACAGAATGCCGAATTAACTATCGGTATATAAATATAATTAAACACATATACCAAAACGCAACAGCCAGTGTTAGAGTGGGTGATCGTCAAACCCAGAAATTCCCGATACAACGTGGAGTTCGCCAAAGGGACACCATATCGTCGAAACTGTTCATTACGCTTTTGGAATATATATGTAAAAGGTCAAAACTGACCGACAAGGGCTTAAACATAAACGGAGAAAAGCTTAGCCATCTAAGGTTTGCAGATGATATTGTACTAATAGCTGATAGGATAGATATGGCCAAAGAACTTTTAAATCAGCTCTACCTTTTCTCGCTATAAGGGGGATTGAAAATAAATATATCTAAAATCCATATGATGACAAATCTTGTAGTCAGTGAAGATATATGCGTAGAAACAAGATCCATAGGGCAGGTAATGGCCTATAAATAGCTAGGTCATGAGATCCGCATAGGAAACGATAACCAAACCGTTGGGGCTACCTTCAGCAAGCTGAACCATATTTCAAATCATCTGATAGACCAATATGTCTTAAAAGAAAAACCTTTAATCAGTGTGTTTTGCCAGTGTTGACTTACGGTGCGGAAACGTTGACCATGACAAGGAGAACAGTTCAAAAGATCCGTGTGTGTCAAAGGGCGGTGGAGCGTGCTATGTTGGGCGTTTCACTACGAGACAAGATCCCAAATCGCCAGCTACGACAAAGAACAGGAGTGGCTGATGCAGTAGAGAGAGTAGCAACACTGAAATGGAACTGGGCAGGTCATGTGGCTCGAATGACAGATAATAAATGACCAAAGCGGATACTGAAATGGAGACCAAGAGATGATGCCTACCGAAGCAGAGGTCATCCACC
The DNA here is from genome assembly GCA_918026665.1 of Diabrotica balteata. Taxonomy (NCBI): domain Eukaryota; kingdom Metazoa; phylum Arthropoda; class Insecta; order Coleoptera; family Chrysomelidae; genus Diabrotica; species Diabrotica balteata. Next base: position 42,028,411 of record OU898284.1, read on the forward strand.
AACAAGTTAGACTGACGATCTAAAACGTTGCCATAGGAATTGGATGCAAGAGGCACAAGACAGAAATATATGGAAAATTATGAGGGAGATCTATGCCTAGCAGTGGATAAGCGAAGATTGAATGATGATCGACAGTCTTCCGGGTTGAACCGCGTCGATTATCATTGCGCCAAGCTTTCAACATCCTCTTCGATGTCTTCTTCGGAGCTTCCGAGGTCTCAGTCTGCCGACTCACTAGACACTACTATACTGATCAATAATCAATGCATTACTGGTGCTGACAAGCAAGCAAACAATTTAATTAAACCTAGCCTGTGAGACATGTTCACTCCTAAGAATTATGTTCCGGTACAATCGCTCCACCGCGCTCCAATGCTCCAGACCATCTCTTTCTCCCCTATAGCACTCTGATGCGCGATATGGGCATAACTATCAGCCGAGCTCTTCGTGTGTGAGTCCTGGATAATAGAATCTTAACATGGTTTCTTAAACGAATTCAAAACTCAGGACAGCGCATTGTCAATATAATCATGTTATCTTACTATGGCTTATCCGTGAACTAAATTTGCTTACTTGAGCCTCAAGTCTCCGCTCTGATGCGCCCATTTTTTAGGATTTTTTAATTTTTTTGGTGGCCAAATCCGTTTTTTGTGTGTTTTTTTATTTTTTTTTTTTTTGTATGTAGCCCTAAAACAAAAAGTCATAATTAGTACAATATCTATAATATAGCATTGAAAAATATATACAACTATGTGACAATATAACAATATAGAGTTTGTCCTCTTAAGGCAACTGGGCCCACGTTGTATTTAGCGATTGTCCACGAGTGTTGTGAGCTACGAACTATCTTCACTGTGCGTTGTTGTTGTTTTTTGTAGTGTTTTCTCCTTGGTGTTTTGTTTTCTCTCTGGTGTGATTGTTGATTTTCTCTCTAGTATTATGATTTTATTCTACTATTTGTTGTTTGGGTCTTTTGTGCTTTCATCTGTAAAAAGCATCGGACCTCATGATCTCTTGCAATATGTGACTGGGATGATTCTCTATCTCCGCAAACTTTGTCCTTGCTTTTTCCTTTATTATATCAGCCACTCTGATTTTTTGTAGTTCTCTAAAGAGGAATCTTTCTGCAAAGTATCTCGGTACGTTGACTGCTTCTCTTACGCTCTTAGTATAGAAAGAAATATACTATTGATTAATTTTATTTTTGCTTTCATTCTAAATTTGATTTTTCTTTCTGCTAAGTCTCTTATTGATGTTCTTGCCAATTTGGTTTTTTGTACTGTATCGTCTACATGTTTACTAAACGTTAAACCTTTGCCATGATTACTCCGAAGTATTTTGCTTCGCTTTTTCACTCGATGGAATTATCTTGCACAGTCACCTGTTCTTCTGGTTATTGGTGGCTCTTTTTGAAAAGTACAGCCTGTGACTTTTCAGAGTTTATAGCGATTTTCCATTTTAAACTCCATTCTTCTATGTCGTCTAGCGCTATTTGTAAGTTGTTTACAACTATGTTTACATTTCTATGTTTGATGGATTCGACCGTAACTTGATGGAAATTTATTTTATATGTTTGTTCCAACCCTTCACATTACCGTTTTTGATTGGTTACGAGTATGAACAGTAACACATTTTTCGTTACTGAGCAATGAGCATACTCGTAACGATTCAAGAACGGTATTTGTGACGGGTTGGAACAAACCTAATGTAACAATAAAACACTGAAAACTTTGTTTTCAAACTTCCACAAAATTTATTTTAAATCTTATCACTACAGCTGTTTCAGCTGATTGCCTTTCTCAAGTGATCTATTTCTGGCATGCGTTTACACTTTATAGTGTCTAATGAAATAGGTTGAAGAGGGGAGAACTGTTTGTCTCAAGTTGGTCATTCAGAATTATATCTGTGTTTTTTAATTTGTTAATTTCCATAGAATAAATCTATAAAACGTGACTACAAAGTTTGGGTTAAAGCAGATTCAAGAAGACTCATGTGCGAGTTCCAGATATATACCGGTAAAGTTGGAAATTCCACCGAAAAAACAACAGGTCGACGAAAAAACAACAATAGGACAACGAGTCGTATAGGATCTAACAGGGTTTTCAGTAAATAAACACCACCAAGTGCTGTTTGACAACTTATTCAATGGTATTGATCTTTAGAGATCTTTATTGCCGGACCAAATTTACGCACGTGGAACTGTTAAAAAAAAGAAGAATTTACCAGGGTTCAAAACTGACAAACAAATGAATCGAGGAGATTCAGATTACCGTATTTTAACAGATAGTCCATCTGCGTTAAATGGATGGATCACAGAAGATTGATTCTTTTAGCAAATCACAAATATCCAGCAACAAACGAAGTTGTAAAGACAAGACAAAAAGACGTTATTCTAAATTAAGTTTCATGTCCACAAATGGTAGTGCTGTACAACTTACATATGGGATATGTTGACAAATTTAACATGCTGAAAAGTTTTTATGAGGTGAATCGTAATTCACACAAGTGGTGGCATAGAATTTTTTTTTTATTTTGTGGATGCTTGCGTGGTAAACGTGTTCATTCTATTTCAACTTAGAAGCCAATGCAAAAGTATGTCTTTGAAAGAATTCTGGCTTTCTGTGATGAGAAGCCCTATTGAAAATCCAGAACAATTTAAAAAAATAACTATCAGCAGAAAAACCAGTGAGTAAATTCAAAAGGCATATTCCCTTGGAACTGCGCCATTCAAAGTCTTCTCATATGCCCCAAAGAACTACTTTTTTGAGATGTGCCAACTGCAGCACGATAGCAAATATTAGCAGAACACAGTGGAAATTTTTATCTTGCAATGTCGGACTTTGTCTCAAACACGACAAAAATTGTTTTGCAACGTTCCATGCAAAAAAATATTAAAAATAGGAAGAAAGAATTGCTACCTGGTTTTTATTTTTCATTTAATTTTTTTTTACCCTATGTTCCTGCTGGTTGGTATCTTGAGAATACCACATCCTGAAGATAATTTAATAAAAATCGGGCTTCAAAGGGTAAAACAAAAATGATATATATTTTCCTTTATCTAAAGTGTATCGATAAAAATTAGGTTAAAACAAGTTATCTAATTTTTCTTATTTATTTTATTTGATTTTTAATTAATTCTTTTGTTTTGTATAACAAAATGCTTATTTTTCATAAAATCATTATGCTTTTTAAGCCCTTGTTTGCATTCATTTATGCTTTTAAATCTAAATTCTAACCATCAGTCTCGATTTTACCTTTAAACGATAAGGACGTTCATACTAATCGTTTTCGGTTCAACAGCATGCTAATTCGTTTCTAGTTTTTTACTTTTGTTGTGGTTATTTTTATATATACTTATATTGTGTATTTTCAAATAAATACAATCCCCGTTGAGGATTGATAAAAATCTGAAGACGTCCTCTTCGACGAAAGAATTAGATATGGATGCGATTAGTGAGAATAGTGCATTGGTGATTGATGGTGAAACAACTCAAGAAAAAGATGGTTTGCAGCCCACGAAAATGGAGATAAAACATTTTAATTTGCTATCAGGTGAGTATAATTTAAATAATATGTGGGTATATCTTGAAAAAACCGGTGAAGAAAACTTGGGTAGACTGCACCCCATGACTGTAGGACATATACTGTTCAAGATTTTAAAACTTAGTAATATAAAAGAAATTAAGAGTATTGGTCGGAATCGAATAAAGATTCTAGTAAATTCTCGTTTAGATGCTAATGAATTAGTTAATAGTAAGTCATTAAAAGAACATAATTTAAGTAGTTATTCATGAATTTAAAGATATAATTATTATTCCTATTGTCAAACCAGGTAAAAATCCCAATTTATCCGACTCATACAGACCCATTTTCACTGATGTCTTGTTTACTAAAAACATTAGAACGAATGATCAAACATAGACTGGAATGGTGGTTGGATAAGAAGAAATTACTTCCAAACCTTCAATTTGGATACAAAAAAGGATGTGGTACTATAGATGCTCTTGCTACATTAGTAACGGACATTCAGGATACATTTTCCAATAATACATACCTACCTACAATATGTTTGGACATAGAAGGTGCTTATAATAAAACTATTACGGTAATTAAACCAAGGTACCATGTAAATACTGCAATCAGCTACAATATTTTAAGGAATTTATTGAAACTAAGGAAAACTGGCCAGCATCAATAAGTATTTATACAGATGCATCAAAGTATACTCTTGGCACTGGATGCGTTTTTTATATTACATTAAAAAGTATAGAAAACTTGTTCACTCTAGATCATAATTTTTTAATTTTTACTGCTGAAGCCATAACAATTTATGAAGTTTTAAAGTATTTTAAGAATTCCAATGACAACTCCGCAATAATTGCATCTGATTCTTTATCGGTTCTTATAGCCTTTGAGACTATATCTTTTCCTAGCAAAAGCACAAATATGTACATCCTTCTAATCAAACAAAATTATATTTGAATTACATCAGGAACAAAGAACAGTTATATGTTTGTGGATTAAAGCTCACATAGGGCTTGAGCATAATGAGTATGTAGATATATTAGCTAAGAAAGCCATTGATTCTGGTGCGAAAACAGATTATAAGCTCTGCATACCACATGTATTTGTAACAATCAAGAATATTGTAAACAATCAGATGAAACAAGAATATTATGAATATAGTCAACACTCTAAATCACAATATGAACTCATACAACCCTCAATCCCAAGTGAATTGTGGTTTAAAAATTACTCTGTTCAACGTAGATACATTACATCTATTATTAGAATGAAATCAGGACACGCATGTTATCCAGCTCATCTGGCAAAACTTAAAATTGTAAATTCTAATTTTTGCGAAGTTTGTCAAAAAGAAGCAGACTTAAGCCACATTTTCTTTGAATGTACAAAATATGTACAACAAACTGATGGCTTACTAAAAAATTTAAACAAACATAAAATCCTTCCACCCTATAACATTTGTTATCTTTTGTCATTAAATAAGAAAATTGTATATAGCTTCTTCTCTTCTTACGGTGCCTTATCCTTAAGGACGTTGGCCATTACATTTGCCCATTTAATCTTATTTGTAGCAGCCCTGAATAGTTCTATGGATGTCATGTTCGTCCATTGCCGTAGGTTTTTAAGCCAAGAGTTGCGTCTTCTTCCTGGTCCTCTTTTGCTATTGACTATGCCTTCGATTATAAGTTGGAGCAGTTCATACTTTTGATTTCTTATGATGTGACCAAAATATTGTGTTTTCCGTTCTTTCATGATAAGCATAAGCTCTCTTTCCTTATTCATCCTCCGCAAGACTTCCGCATTTGTCGTATGGCTCATGTAGGATATTCTGAGCATTTTACGGTAACACCAGAGTTTAAATGCTTGGATTCTTTTTTGTGTTGCTTCTGTCATTGTCCAGGCTTTAACACCATAGAGCAAGGTGGAGAAAACATAGCAATTAAGTATTCTAGTTCTCGATGAGATGCCCAGCTGGCGGTTGCATATAACTTTTTGCATTTTGTAAAACATTGTACGTGCCTTTTCCAGGCGTATTCTTATCTCTAGTGAGTGTTCCCAAATTTCATCAAGATTACTTCCAAGGTACGTTGTTTTTGTTACTCTTTCCAGATCTGCTCCGTCGACATTAACCTTCACCCTTCTGTTTTGGTGCTTGCTGATGACCATCGTTTTTGTCTTCTTTCTATTCAATTTCATTCCAAATTCTCTACAGGCTGTCGTTACTCGGTCCATTAAGCGTTGCAGGCTTCAGCATTATCTGCCAGTATGACAGTGTCATCAGCATATCGCAGGTTATTTATACATTGCCCGTTTATAATTATACCATCCGTGGTGCCTTCCAAAGCTTACTAAAATATCTTCTCAGAGTAAACATTGAACAGCAAAGGTGATAGGACACATCCCTGTCTTACTCCCTTCTCGGTATTGATTTTTCCAGATGTTTCGCTTTTTATTCTGATTTTAGCTTTTTGTTCTTGATAGAGGTTTGAAATGATCCTTAAGTCTTTATCGTCGATATTACATGACCTTAAAATATCTATTAGTTTATCATGTTTCACCAGGTCAAACGCCTTCTGATAGTCTATAAAACACAAGTATACATCAGAATCGACATCTCTACATCTTTCAACTAGCACACGTATTGACAAAAGTGCTTCTCTTGTTCCGAACCCATTCTTAAAACCAAACTGAGTTTGACCAGTGTGTTCGTCTAGTTTATGGTATACTCTTGTATATAGCTACTTCTTCTTCTTCTTCTTCAGCCTTCATTTATCCAATGTTGGACATAGGCCTCCTCAAATTGCTTCACGCTTCCCTATCTTTTGCAATTCTCATCCACAGCTTTTCAGCTACAGCAGTTATATCGTCTATCCATCTCTTTTTAGGTCTTCCCACGCTTCTTTTTGTTTCTCGAGGACTCCAGAATGTCACTTTATGAGACCATCTGTTGATGTCTTGTCTTGCTACATGTGCTACCCATTGCCATCTCAATGTCGCTATTTTTTCCCATGATGTCGTGATGTCGGTTACTTTAGTTCTTCGACGTATTTCGGTGTTAGGAATTTTGTCTCTGAGGCTTATATTTAACATGGCCCTCTCCATGGCCCGTTGAGTTACTCTTAATTGTTCTGCCATTTTTCTTGTTATTGCCATAGTTTCCAATCCATAAGTTGCAACTGGTAGTATACAAGTGTCATAGGTTTTTCGTTTTAAGTGAATTGGGATTTTTTTGTCTTTTAAAATGAAGCTCAACTTACCAAAAGCAGCCCATGATAATTGTGTCCTTCTTTTAATTTTTAGGGTTTGATTTTCCTTTTCGTTTTTAATTGCATGTCCTAGATATATATATATATATATTTTATTGTTCTACCCTATATTGATGTTATCTATCGTGATGTTTTCTAGGCTGTTGCTTAATATCTTTGTTTTCTCGAGATTCATTTTGAATCCTATTTGATTCGATTTGTGATTTAAATCTTGTAGCATTGATTTTAGTTCGTGGATATCTGTGCTTATTAGTACTTTGTCGTCTGCAAAACGCAAATGGTTAAGATATTCTCCATCTATTTTTAATCCATTTTCGGCCCAATTTAGTTGTTTGAAAACATTTTCTAATGCCAAAGTAAATAACTTGGGTGAGATGGTGTCGCCCTGTCTCACACCTTTGTCAAGGTTTTTTTTCATAGTTTTCCAGATCATCATCTATTTTTACGTGAAAAGTAGCATCATCGTATATATTCTTAAGGAGGGCAGCATATCTTGAATCTACTCTGGTGTCGTCCAATGCTGTTAAGAAAGTCCATTTTTTGATACTGTCGAATGCTTTGTGATAATCGACAAATGCCAGATATAGTGGTATGTTGTACTCTATTGCTTTTCAATTATGGTCCGAATTGTTTGCAAATGATCGATAGTGCTAAAACCCTTACGAAAGCCTGCTTGCTCCACTGGTTGGTATGCATCTAGTTTAGCTGTCAATCTATTTGTTATTATGCGGGTTAGTAGTTTGTAAAGGTGTAACAATGAGCTTATTGATCGGTAGTTTTCTATATTTGCGGCGTCCCTTTTTTTATGGAGTAGAATGACTTCCGCATTTTTCCATGTCTTCGGTATTTGTCCTTCCAATAGGCATTTATTAAGTAATGCTCTTATTGCCTCATTTAATGCAGTGTCTCCCATTTTTAACATCTCTGAAGTAATTTTATCTTCGCCTGGTGTTTTCCCATTTTTCATTTGTTTTAGGGCGGCTCTAATTTCTGATGTTATTATTTCAGGGAAGTCCTCTGAGCCCACATTTAAGATATGTTTTGTTGGTATACCGGGGTTCGGAATAGTAGAAGTATACAGCTTCTCATAAAATTTTCGGATTTCTTTATCTTCCTTATGCGAGCACAATGTTCCACGGTCGTCTTTTATCTTTATGATTTTATTCCTGCCAGTGGATTTACATGTTTTTAGTACTTTCATGTTCTTATTGTTTTCTATGGTTTCAAGAATCTGGTTTGTTCTATAAACTCTGAGGTCTCTTCGAATATTTTTCTTAACGCTTCTGTTGAGCGCTTTATACGTGTTCGTTCTTCTTCTTTTCTCTATCTGTTCTAGAGTTTCGGGTTTTAGTTTAGCTTCCTTTTGTTTTCTTATTCTGCAACAAAGTTTCTTAGTGACTGTTTGTATTAGTTATTTTCTCAGCTAGTTGATCTATATTCTTGTGCTCAAGGGTATTTGCTACTAGTTTTCGTGCTAATTCCTCTTGGTATTTCTCTTTATTACTGGCTAGGATGTCTGCTGTCGGTAAAGGGTTTATTGTTAATAGTTTTCGTCTTTCTCTCTTAACGTTATTACGTATATTAGAACGAACTAGTCTATGGTCACTGCCGGTGTTAAATTTGTTCAATACCTCGATGTTTTTACTTATTGATCTATCACTGAAAAGGATAAAATCTATTTCATTCTTAACCTGACCGTCAGGGCTACGCCATGTCAACATTCTTTGTATTTGTTTTTTATAGAACGTGTTCAGGCAAAACATTTTTTCGGTGCTTACGTAATTTGCTAATGTCTCTCCTCTGGTGTTTCTGTTGCCTAGACCGAAATTTCCTATGTAGTCTGAGTCACCTGGTATTCGCCGCCCTATTTTTGCATTAAAATTTTCGGTGATGATAACATATTGTGTTTTTTCTAGGTCTTTATCTCGCGTTATATCTTCGTAGAGTTGTGCAATTGACTCGTCATCTACAGTGGAAGTTGGAGCATAGCAGTGTATTATCTGTAAGCTATATCGTTTATTCAGTTGTATTACAAGATATATCACTCTTTCCGACACTGCTGAGTATTTCACAATCTGGTGTTCTATTCTTCGGTTGACCATGAAAGCCACTCCTGCTTGGCCGTGGTTCTCCTCTGAATTATATTGGTATAGAGTGTGCCCAGATGTTAGGGTGGTCTTTTTCTCTCCTTAAAGTCTCGTTTCACATAAGCTTACAATATCCCATTTAATAGCCCTTAGTTCCTGCTCTAATTCCTCTAGATGGTCGTTCGTTCTCATGGTTCGAATGTTGTATGTAGCTATTTTAAAATTTTGAGAATTAATTTGTTTATTTTTGTCATGTATTTTCGATCTTCTGCCTCCCCCAGAATCCGTGAGGCAGTCCATAGTGGAGTGGGATTCTGAGATATAAACTCTACCCACCTGGGGTACTATATTTTTGAATCTCGATTTATGTATGAATATATTGAAGGGAAAATGGCAGTTAAAACGCCACGCTTGCCGAGCGGGTTGGCGAGTTTAGATTTCAGCCGCCCATTCTGGATCAGACGCTGCTTGATTTTATACCAGCCCTAAAATCACGGGATTGCCACTTCCGCCATCCACACCGTACCAAAGATTTGCTTCTCCGCCGTGATCTGCCGTTGTGGTCTTCATCCGTAACCCTGGACAAGGGACCCTAAACAGGTGCTAGTTTCCCGGGTTAGGAAACTCCTGGAATCTGCGGAGGGCAGGGAACGATTCCTTTTCCCTGATAGGACTGTCCGAAGAGTTCCTACCCGCTACCCTAACAGAATTTATAGCTACTTAACAGAATTTATTTCGAAAAGTAACCTCAATTTGTAAGTCCAGTTAAAAAAAATAGTAACCTTTGTTTTATCCCATTTGTTTTAAACCTACTATTCGTGACCCGGTCTAGTTTTTGTTTTAATTTAATGTCTTGATGGGTCCCTAGACGAGAAGCGACTGACCATGTTTGTTTCATTGATAACCAAATAACCAATAATAAATATATTGTGATAATTATTTTCTTTTCTTTCCTTTGGGAAGAACTTTCAAAAAGTTGTGACTGGCTGAATGGCAAATGTCTATGCAAAAAAAAACTCTAATGATGACTATTTATCTACCCATACACTTAATTCACATCTAAATTTTAATAGAAAAATGTCATGTATGACCAATCATCCTAAAAAGTCCGCAACGTCTCTGAGAACGACAACGAAGCACCGATAAATGGTAAGAATAAATCACCGAGGTACGTACCGTATTTTTATTCTTGCATTAAAAAGTTTTCCAGTAATAGGAGATAGAAAGTCTGGCATCCACTATTAAAAAACTTTCGCAGATATACGGCAGTTGCGACTCAAACTTGGATTTATAGACACTGCGGGTTATTGATTCCCGATCAGAGGGACGCTTCTGAACTACTTCTCAGTGCCGGTTGCAGACATAACACAAGGGATAACACTCGGGATTGTTATAGGAGCGTAATAAAGTATTTAGAACTACAAATTTTTGATGAAAGTATCCATTAGGTTAATTATTAAAATTTGACAGCTGTTTTTCTATTATTTAAAGATTGTAATAAATTCTTGGGTGTAAAAAATTGACTAAACTCATAAAAATGGCATACGTTTTGAAGAAAATGAAATAAACCTAGAATTTATTATATACCGGGAAGAAAAGCTTATTAGCCCTCCCTCCGTTAGGATCGTAGTAAACTGAGACACGGTTGGTCACGCGGTCAAATATCGTAGACCATATTATTTATATTATTAAATATAAAAGTTTTATAGTTCCAATAATAATACTTCTTCTTCTTCTTCTGGTAGCACTACAACCCGGGGTGAGTCTTGGCTGACTGCACAACCTGCTTTCCATCTCGTACGGTCGTCCATGATATTTAACTCAGTGGGTAGCCCCATTGTTCTCAAATCTGACCATATATTATCTCTCCATCGCATTCGTGGACGTCCTAAGGGCCTTCTCCCTGTCGGGACTTCTTCCCAGATTAACTTGGTAAGGCGGGTATTAGGGAGCCTATGAACATGGTCAGCCCATCTTAGACGTTGGGATTTAATCTCTTGGACTACGTCGCTAGCACTCTACATTTGTTTGACCTCGGCATTTGTTCTCATTCGGTATTGGTTAGTATTCCGATCGTGATAGGGACCGAAGATCTTTCTGAGGATTTTTCTCTCAAAGCATCTGAGTTTACTTTCCATTGCTTTTATTAGCGTCCACGTCTCACACCCATACATGAGCACCGGTCTAATTACTCTTTTATATATCCTGATTTTTGATGTTCGTGTTAGGCTCTTGGATTTAATAGTGTTGTGGAGGCTATACATACATCTGTTTGCTGCCTAAATTCGTCCCTTTTATCTCTTCCGTGATATCGTTATCTGTGGTGATAGTCGCTCCGAGATATTTAAAAACTCTCCACTCTTTCAAAAATTCGTTTGTCCTATTCTATCTCGTCTCTTTTGTCTGTTAATGCACATATATTTGATTTTCTCTTCATTGACTCTTAGACCGGTATTTTTTGCCTCTCTCTAATTTATTGAAGCTTTCTTTTACATTGGTGACGGTATTTCCTACAATGTCAATGTCATCCGCGTATGCTAGTAGTAATTTTGGTCCATTTACTGTCAGTAGTTCTGTTCTAATTTGTGCGGTTCTTACTACATTTTTCAGGATTATATTAAAAAGAAGAGGTGACAGCGCGTCTCCTTGTTTCAGTCCACTGTTTATTTCAAACGACTCTGAGAGATTGTTACCTATCCGCACTCTAGATCTACAGCCATTTACACAAACTTTAACGAGCTGGATAAGTTTTTTTGGAACTGAAAGTTCTGCCATTGCATTCCACATCTGATCCCTTTTAATGCTGTCGTATGCTTGTCGGAAATCTATGAAGAGATTATGAATGGTTCTATTGAATTCCCATCCTTTTTCAAGCAGCTGCCTGAGAGTAAAAATCTGATCTATGGTGGATCTATTTTTTCTGAATCCGGCTTGGTATTCCCCTATGAAATTTTCTACAAAAGGTGTTAGTCTACTTAATAGAATGTTCGATAAGATTTTGTACGCCGTATTAAGTAGGAAGATGCCTCTATAGTTAGAGCACTTGGTTTTGTCTCCCTTTTTATGGATAGGAATTATTACACTTTCGTGCCATTTTGTTGGTATTTTCTCTTCGTTTTATATAAGTGTTATTATTTTGTGTAATTGTCTATGTAAAGTTTCTTCTCCGTACTTAAGAAATTCGGCTGGTATATTGTCAGAGCCTGGAGCTTTTGCGTTCTTCAATTTGTTAGTTGCTTGCAATGTTTCGTCTATTTTTGGGTACTCTACCGGTAGGTCCACCCCAAGATATATATCCTCTCCATGTTCTTCATATTGGTGTATATTAAGTAAATTTTTGAAATATTCTTGCCATGTTTGCAGTAATTATTGTTCGTTGATTATTAATTCATCATTATTCTTCCTCAGTACAGACACGCAGTTAGGTCTGAATCCTCTCTTTTCGTTTGACACAGATTTGTAAAATGCTCGACTATTTGACTGTTGTCTATTTCTTTCCATTTCTTCATACTGCTGTTGTTCGTATTTTCTTTTTTTCTCTCTAATTAGTTTTCTTATTTCTCGTCGTGATGTTGTATAGTTTTCTTTACTTTCTGTTGTTTCTTGTTGAAGCATAATGTTTCGCTTTTTCTGTCTGTCTTGTAGTTTTTCTTGGCATTCTTTATCAAACCATTTCCTTGTTTTTGTCCTTCTTTTTCCTATTATTAGTTCTGCTGACTCTGTAATTGATTTTTCCATTTGTTGCCACAGCCTTTCGACATCATTGCTCTGGTCTATTCTATTTAGATGTTGTTCCATTTCCTGTACGTAATTGTCTCGGATTTCCTTATTTTGCGTTTTCTCAATGTTCCACTGTCCCAATGCTTCGTTCGTTTTCAGTTTCTGTGATGATATTCTCAACCTGATTTTTGCTCTTACTAGGTAATGGTCTGTATCTCCATCTACGCCCCTGAGGCTTCTTACGTCAAGGACATTACTTCCGTTTCTAGCATCAACAATTATGTGGTCAATTTGGTTCCGTGTGGAGTTGTCATTAGAGACCCAAGTCTGTTTATGAATGTTTTTATGTTGGAACATAGTAGACTTTACAAGCATATTGTTAGCCGATGCTAGCTCTACGAGCCTTTGTCCATTATCGTTTGAGATATCATGGAGACTGTGTTGTCCTAATGTCGGTCTTAGGTTAAGTTCTTTGCCAATTTTTGCGTTGAAGTCTCCGCAGATTATTTGCATGTCTTGTTTGGGAATTCTCTCCAGCGTTCTTTCGTGTTGCTCAGAGAAGTCATCTTGTATTGTTTCTTCTTTATCTTCTGTCGGAGCATGTGCGGATATATCTGTCAGGCCTATGAGACTCAAGTGTCTATTGAGTCTACAGTGCCCAGATAGTGGGTCTTCTCACTGGGCACTGTAGACTCAATAGACACTTGAGTCTCATAGGCCTGACAGAAGAGGACACCTGTCGTTTCTGTCTGGAAGAAGAGGAAACCGCTCTACACGTTCTGTGCCATTGCGAAGGTCTCGCACTAATGCGGTTTCTAGAACTCGGAGAGGAAAAAACCGGAAGCACCAGGCTACATGAAAAGGCCACTATCAAAGCTGTTGAGTCTCATTAAGAGGACCAAGCTAGATGAAGTGCTTTAAAATAAGGGGGGAACACAATAGATCTGCAAAGGTCGCAGTGTATCAGGCTCTATTGGCCGCCCCATTTTCTACATTCTACATGTGCGGATATAATTGAGATATTGTACAATTTTCCTTTCAGTGTAATATAACACAGTCTCTCACTGATGGGCGTAAAACGTATAACACTGTTTAAGTATTCTTCTCGGATCACGAAACCTGTGCCGAATTCATGTTTTCCTGTCTGGTTTCCACTGTAGAAAATGACCGCCTTGTCTATTCTTATGTTTCCATTGTCCGGTTACCTTATTTCTTGTATTGCCGTAATGACCATTCCTACTTTTTCTAACTGTTTTACTGCGTGTATGGCTGCTCCTGTCCGGTACCAGCTTAAAACGTTCCACGTTCCAACATTCAAAGTCCTTGTCCATTGCGATTGTCGTTTTACATATGTATCTGTTCGATTCCGAGGCACATTTGCAGTTTTCATAACAGGCTGTTTTTTACAGGGGCAGGTTGTTGGTCTTCCGCTTAACCCTTCTCCTTTATCCGGGCTTGGGACCGGCAAGAATGACTGTTAAGCTACTCGATCCACCCAACAGTCATTCCAGGCGGAGTTAAAATAATAATACTGCATTAGGTATATTTGTCGAATTATTGATGTTAGTGACCAGTTTTTATATCAAAAGGTTTACTTATTTCTTTAATAGACAATAAAAAGACTACTCCTTACATTTTAAAATTTTTATTAACCATTAAAATATAAAACAACCAATTATTTAATAATTTATTAGTTTGTTGATTTCAATGAAAATCTTAAAATTATTGGGGAATTACCAGTTAGAAAATTCAACCGAGTTCAAAAATAAGTGTTAAAAGTTAAGTGCATACAGGTGATAGTAGTTAATAAAGAAAATACTATCAGACAAGTAAGATAGAACTATTTTAATAATTTTAACAAGTTTTAAGTAAATAAATAATTGTGTGAAAGATTAAAAAAGTGGTTTTGGCGAATGTTTAAGTCCGAGAGGTCGACCCGCTTAGGCATTCCTACGCGTTTTTTGTTTTTGGTTTTTTTGGCAGATAAGAAAGTAATTAGTGCTGATAAGAAATTAAATATCAAAATAAAAGCCACATAATTTTATTACAAAAATACAGATCTGGCCTTAAAATAGATTAGATTAAAGTTGGGATTAGAAATAAATTAAATTAAAATAATAAATTAAAAGTAAATGAAATACAATAACTAAATCGAATGAACAGCAAAAAAAATAAACCAGAACACGATAACTCATCCGACGAGGAGGAAGCCTTCAAAAGAAGCAAAGCCACGTTAAGAACACCTCCAAAGGATAACATAAAAAGTCGCGAACTGGAAGAAACAAAAAAACTACTAGAAGAAATAAATAAGGAGATTAAAACGGAAATTAAAGAGCTGAAAACAGAAACGAAGGAAGAAAATAAGGAGATTAGATGATGTATAAAGGAAGTTAAAGAAGAGATAAAACAAAATAACGAAGAAATAAGAAGCATAAAACTAGAAATAGAAAGGGTGAAGGAAGAATGGACAGAAGAGAAAGAAAAACTAAAAGAGAAAACGAAATAACCAAAACCGATAACAAAAAGAAATCGGAAGAATTAAATTATCTAAAACGCTCATTGGAAAGATTAGACAATGAAAAAAGAAAAAAAGAATTTAATCATTAGTGGATCAATAATAGACGATCTGAAGATCCAAAAACATTAAAAGAGGTAACGACTACTATATTAGAAAATCATCTTGAAGTCAAAACTAATATTAAATGAGCAAAAAAAATAGGCACAAAAACATGCTTAATTGAACTTGAAAGCGAAGAAGAAAAAACAACAATCTTAAGAAACAAATACAAACTTAAGAATGTGAAGATCGAAAAAATATGGATTACAGAGGATCTCACAAAAGAAGAGAGAGAAAAAATGAAAGCTTTAAGAGATAAAACAAGAGAAATGAGGGAAAATGGAAAAATGGTCAAAATAGGATACAATAAAATCACAGTGGACGGCAAGGAATGGAGATGGTGCTATAAAGAAGAACAGGTGGTGGAAATAGCGTGTTCAAAAAACTACCAGAGCAACATAAAAAGAACCAAGGAGAGGCCAAGCAACGAATAGAGAAAGAAGAACTACTAAATAAACCGGACAATGATGATAAATGTTTAGTTTTAAGTAATAATAGGAATAGGATTAGAAATGTAAATGATAAAAATCCCATTAGAAATATGACTTGTGATAGGAATATGGGTATTAGGCATACTAACAGTAGTGATAATAATATAGTTAGGAGGAAAATTAATAATGGGCATAGCATTAGTAATGAAGGTGGAAAAAAAGTTAAATATTAGTATTAAAAATAAAAACAGTAATAAAATAAATAACTGATATATTGTTAATACAAAAACCAGGGAGCACGAAATCAACGATAACACCAATAATGGAGAAGAAGAATATAGTAATAAGGAAAATACATCATAACAAGACAAATTATATAGGAATAGCAACATGGAATGTGACATTTTGATCGGCAAGGAAACAGAAACTACGAAGAAATGGAAAAAATGAAAGTACAAATAATAGGAATAAGCGAGACAAAAAAGATAGAGAAAGGACACATCAATATCAATGAGAAATATAGTCTATATATTCCGGAGTACCACAGGGTCACAGAGCAAAAGAAGGAGTAGGTATAATAGTGAATAAAAGAATAGATCAAGAAAAACAAATTACGAAGCAGTATCATAGTCACATCACATAGAATAGTCACAGCCCAAATAGAACTAAAAGACAAGATAGAAATAATACAAATATACGGACCAACAGAAGAAAATGAAGAAGAGATAATGATAGAGTTCTACAACGAACTCCAAAACGCATTAGACAAATTAAGAGAGACAAGAGAAAAAATAATAATCTTAGGCGATTGGAATTAAAGAGTAGGTTAACAAGGGATTAGAATGTATTGGACAATATGGGGAAGATATATTAAATAGAAATGGAATTAAAATACTGCTAAACCAATGACCTGATAATAGAAAACACATTCAGTGAACAAACCATTAACGACAAATATACATTTCTGGCTGAAGAAAGAAATGCGAAAAGCTTAATCGACTATATAGACTATAAGAGAAACCTAGAACAAAATATAAAAAACATCTTAACGGAAAAGGAACCGGAACTGTCTACACAACACATAATGGTCACAGCAAAACTGGAGGATGAAAAAATGGAGGAAGTGAAGAGAAAAGAGTATAAGAAAGTAAATGTAAACAAACTAAAGGTAGAAAGTGCGCGAGAATTTTACACGGAGGAAACTAACAAAAGACTACGACAAATAGAGTGCCAAAAAGAAACATGGACAATGGAAGACAGATGGAATACTTACAGTAAAGTATTAAAGACAACAGCAACTGAAGTGTGTGGAATCAAAAAATATAATAAACAGATGAAAAGGACAAGATGGTGGAATAAAGAAGTGAAGACAGAAATAAAAAAGAAGAAAATAGCATGGAAAAAATACATCTAAACGGGATTAGAAGAAGATAAAAAAAATACTATAGGCAGAGACGATTGGTAAAAAAGACAGTTACACAAGCAAAAGCAAAAACATGGAAAGAATTTGGAGAAGAACTTCAGGAAGAATATATAACCAATAATAATAAAAACTTTTGGACGACAACGACACATAAGGCAAGGAAGCCGAAAGAAAATAAACGCAGTAAGAGATAGTTAAAACCAAAAACAAATAAGCCAAGTAGCTAGGGTATGAAAAGAATATTATGAGAAAAAATTTGATACCAAAGTGATAAAGGAAGACGATAGAAACAATGAAGGCAAAGAAAACACAGAGCTAGAGCAAATAAATAGATAAGAAGTAATAGAAGGATTATCAAAATATACAAATAGGCAAGGCAGGTGGGGATGATGAAATTGAACCGGAAATGGTAAAATACATGGGAGAAGAAGGAATAAACTGGCTATGGAAAATATATAAAGAGACGTGAGAAAAACAAACAATCCTTAGAGACTGGCAGAAGAATATCATCGTGCCAATATACAAAAAAGGAGAACATGTCAACTGCGACAACTATAGAGCAATATGTCTGTCATCGGTATGCTTTAAAATATATACAAAAATAATAGAGAAGAGACGAGCAAGAAGTAGAAATGGTATTGGGAGAAGAACAAACGGCATTTAGACCAAGAAGACAGACAAACTACAACATATATATCATTAGAAACCTAATAGAAAGAAGCGTAGATATGGGGGAAAAACTAGTATTAGCATTCATAGACCTAAGAGCAGCATTTGACACGAGAGGAAGACATATTATAGGGAAATGCTTGAGAAAAATAAATGTACCTAATGCATTGATAAAAATTATAGAAAGTACTTACAAAGAGGTAAAAGAAAGGGTACAAATAACAGGGAAAGATCGGAAGCATTTAATTGGAAGAGAGGTATTAAACAAGGAGAAAGTCTCAGCCCTTTGCTATTTATAATAGTAATGAACGAATTGATAAGGAACACTATTGTCAGAACCAATCAACTACAGACAATAATAGGTTACCACAGATTACAACCGATAACAATAGAGTCCTTAATGTATGCAGACGACATAGTACTAATAGCAGATTCCGAGAATAAAATGCAGAAACTAATGGATATATGGGTAGAACAAATAGAAGAACTAAAAATGGAGATAAACGAGGAAAAAATTAAGATAATGATAATCAGCGGCAAAGGAGATAAGGAAGATAATAAAATAAAGATAAAATGTAAAAAACATGAATTGAAAATAGTAAACAACTTACGAATACCTGGGAAGTATAATAACTAATGACGGAAAATAAACCTGGGAAATACCAAATAGAGTAAAGAAATCAAACAAGTTATACTATGCGTTAGCCACAATAATGGGAAAAAGATTACTTACACGAGAAACAAGAATAAAAATATATAACACAACAGTGATACTGACTGTGCTATATGCAAGTGAAAACTGGACAATTCTGGAAAAACATAAGAGCAGGATGAACGCAATGGGGATGAGACATCTAAGAAGGATAGTTGGAAAGACAAAATGGGATAGATTAAGCAACGAGAATACTATTAGAATGGCCAACCAGGAACCGATAATGAACAAAATAGCAAAGAGATAAATGAACTGGTATGGGCATCTGATGAGGATGCAATCCAATAGAATAACAAGAAAAGTTTATAAACCAAAAAGATCGGAAAAAGAAAAAGAGACAGACCAAGAAAAAAATAGATACGTACTGTTAAAAATTGTATGTTGTTCTTGTATGCAAACGCTGCGCACTTTACACAAGACTTTCTAGAAGATTTGTTCAAATTTCGAGGACAAACATCTGACACTGCGTTTCATTTTCTGTTTGGGATGGTTAGTCTTATACACGCAGAGGGCGTTTATGCCAGAAACATTTAATAAATTGTAAAACACAACCATTGACCAACGGCGTGTATTTCTTGAGACGTTATAATTCTGACACAATTCATCTACCATATCCACGCCGATATTGGTGTTGTTAAAATCAGTTATCATTACTGGCTTTATATCATCTCCATTACCTTCATCTATACCATCATTATTGTGTGTGGAGAATATCAATACAACAAACTTAGTTTTCTTTGGGACATATGACACCATAGTACAATTAGCTTGAAAACCAAAAAGAGACGACTTAACTTCTCGATTTTTCTGGGGCAGAAAATCTTGAGGAACCTCTAGTCTGATTGTTGTTACAGTACCCAAATATGTATGTTTTTTCTTCAGTAAACTGTTGACCAATGATAAACTGCTAAGCCAGTTGTTTTCCGTAATATTACGACTGGTACCTGCGATGGGCTCTACCAACCGAAGAGTTATTTCGTTACTGGTATCTACAAATTTGTATGGACCTCCTGGCTGAGTTCTCACGTAAGTTTCCAAATTGAATGTGTAAAACGTTTTTGCGTCTACCAGAGCAAATGTTGTAATGACATATTTAGCTGGCTTTGTTGGGATGTCCTGCTTAAACGCACAATGTCCCCTAAATGCTGATAGTTGTCATCTACTGTAAGATACTCACTAGGAATGAAGTTATTTTGGAAATTCGCCAAAAATATTTCCAGAAGTTCTCTAATGGCTGCAAGTTTATCAATTTCTCTTCGCTCTGTTCTTGTTCGTGTTCTGTTCCTGTTCTAGACATCTTATAAGAAATCGAAACCTTTTCACGCTCATTGTCAGGTAGCATGGCTTAACTTAGGATCTTTGGGAAAAACTCCATATTTTATGTAATTTTTTTTTTGAACTTCTAAGAACACAAATCAAGAATAATATCCCAATACATTCACGACTTTCAGTTTCAATAGTTTTTCTACAATCTTGTATTCTATGGTATATGCTCCGTACCTTTTGGATACAACTATTTGTCTGAAACAGTTATTACTCTAATAACTATTTTATCCAAAACTTCAGGCAATCAATTTTAGTTTCAGCAGTGCGTACGTTTCCTTTTGTACCAGGAATAATTTTGATGAGATTCTGAGAACGTATACAAACTTGTAAATTGGACCTATTCTTTTTCCATTTAGTAACCCTGTATTTTTCTATATGAACAGGCAGGTTTTAGAAAAGGCTATTCTACTTCCGATCACCTGTTAACCACAAAAATGTTAATAGAAAAATGTAACGAATACAAGTTTCCAGTTTTCCTTGCATTTGTAGACTACGAAAAAGCTTTCGATACCATAGAACACACGGCCGTAATAAACGCAATGCAAAATTGTAGAATAGAGAGCAGATGTATTATCTTAATAAAAGAAACTATGAACCAAGCTACAGCTACATACTACCTAAATGAAAATGAACACACGAACCCTGTACCATTGAACAGGGGAGTCAAACAGGGAGATACTTTATCACCCAAACTGTTCACCTTAGTTTTGGAGGACGTTCTTAAAAACCTAAATTGGAAATATAAGGGAATAAACATCAATGGCCGCTACCTCAGTAATCTACGATTTACTGATGACATAATCCTGATAGCTACTGACCTACAAGAAATGCAAACCATGCTTGTAGAACTTCATACCGAATCTTCTAAAATAGGACTGAAAATGAATTTAAACAAAACAAAAGTCATGCACTCCGAAGACACCGTGACAATAATAAACGATAAAGTTATAGAAAAAGTTGAAGAATATATATACTTGGGACAAAAAATAATCCTAAATAGGGAAATTCAGACTGAAGAAATAAAAAGAAGAAGAAAGTTAGCTTGGGCAGCATTCGGTAAACTGAACTATATACTCAGAAATCAACAAATTCAATTACAGCTTAGATCTAATGTTTTTGATGCATGCATTATTCCGATATTAACTTATGCGGCACAAACATGGACAATCACAAAAAAGAATATGAATATACTTAGAGTCACTCAACACGCGATGGAAAGAGCACTGCTAGGTATATCACTTAAGGACAAGAAAACAAACACATGGATAAGACAGAAAACCAAAGTCACCGATGTGGTGCAAAAAGCATTAAAGCTGAAATGGGAATACGCTGGACATGTAGCTAGGAGCGATCTAAACAAATGGCACAGATCAATTTTAACCTGGAGACCATACCAACACAAAAGACCCAGAGGCAGACCTCCTATGAGATGGACAGATGATTGAAAAGGACTGCCGGGAAAAATTGGCTACAAGTAGCGTACAATAAAAACCTATGGAAAGGAAGATTTGAAGAAGCTTATGTTCAGATGTGGACGTGAATGGCTAGACGAAGAAGAAGAAGAAGAAGAACCCTGTATTTTTCTATGTAAAAATTTGAAGGGCATGCTTTATTTAGAGTCGTCTGACGTTCCTTCATCTTGGTCCAATTCCTCTTGCTCCAATATTTTTAATTTAGAGTCTGTTTCGTGATCACTTCTTTAAGCAAAATTCAAATTCACATCGAGATCATCTTCGGACTCATCATCACAGTCTTCTTTTTCCTCACTTGATATCTCCTTAAACCATCCAGACCAAACTTATGGATTATTGCTTCATTATACCCGTCTTCTTTTATTATCAGACATACTATTATCTAAAGTATATCACAGTAACTACAAGTGTATCCAATGGTAATAAATAAAAGTTACCTTGAATTTTGAAAACAATAGAATCAAATATCTGCAATGTAGCTAGAAGTTGTAACGTCAGTGGACACGTGGTCTAAAATTGTAGACCAGCACTATTCTATACTTGACAAAATACTCAACTGAAGTGCCGAACACAAAAAAAAATTAGAGTAAGAGGCCCGATATCAACAGCTACTGAGATGCACGCGCATGTTAGAGAAAATGACATAGATATACAACTGTTTAAAAAGAGGTGGTCTATGATTGTAGACCACGTGCCTAATGAAGGGTTAAAAAATTTAAGAGAAAAGAAATCTGTCAATTACAGAATACTGAATATTTTAAGAAAATGCAATTTTTTTTAATATTGTTTTAATTGAATCGTTTCTCTGACAATGAAATCTCTGATAAAGTGATTCTTCTTCTTTAGGTACTCTGTATTTAGAAAATGCCGTCATCATATTTACAACTTTCTAAGACTTTTTTCTATCGGCTACTGTGCGAAATAATTCTTTTACTGTGGAACTACACCATTCCCAATATGACGCAGCCAAGAAAGTTTCTTTCGGCCAATTCATCTCTTTCAATTTACTTTTCTTTATATTATAAGGTATAGCATATAGTATTTAGGTCTTCCAACTGTTTTTCTACTCTCTATGATGTTTATAAGCAGATGTTCTGAATTCATTATTTTAACAGGTTAAGTGTTAACATATTGAAAGTGTTAATGTTAATGATGTGAGAGTCCGTGTTGACCTCTCATGGCACTTAACCTGTTAAGAACATCTTCATTGGAAATGTACAAAACCCATGATATTTATAGGATCTGTTGATAGCACCAGAATTCGAATGCTTATAATTTGTTAACCATTGTGGTTTTTCTGTCCATCCATGTCTCATAACCATATACTTGGATCGACCACACATAGCATTTTAGGAGTTTTTTCGAAAGTGCTGAACATTAAAGACCTGCCAATGGAAATGCGTGAGTTGATGAAACACTTGTATACTAAATAAATTTTGAGAGTAGGGAAATTTCCTCCAATACACTCCTGAACAACCATTCCAAAAATACTTGTGTAATCTCGAAAGATATCTTTCAGAAACGCTTGTTGTTCGTTTCTTGTATATTCGTCGTGAATAAACCCGGAAATGTTGCGTCTGATTGAATATTTATTGGTTTTGGCCAAGTTAGTTCTTTCTTACAATTCCGGAATATGCATTTTTTCTATCGGCGTAAATTGCCTCGGCGTGGAAAATGTTCTTCCCACATGACCTTTCAGCAACGGAAAATTGAATTTTGCTGAATGAATGCCGTTTTTATTTTTCGCCCATACGAATAAAGTTTTCCTTCTCTTTTACGTTAATATTGGTAGAGTAATATTTTAAAGACATTATACATATATATATATTATATATATATATATATATATATATATATATATATATATATATATATATATATATATATATAAGATGGTGGTATTCTTGACTGTTGATTTAAATATAAATTATGATTTTTGAGGATGCAGTCAGTTTATTTGGCCCACAAGACAAAGAAAACTCTTTGACTTACTGTCAAGCTTTCGAATTTTATTTAATTCTTTTTCAAGACATCTATAAAAAGAAATATAAATTAACTAGTTAAAATTGTTAATTGTCTTACTTACTAGTCGTGAGATTACAGTTGTTAATATTATTGTACTCTACAAAACAAACCATTATAAATATATTAAAAATTTTTTATTAAAAATAACTATATTGTCACTAGTGACAATATAGTTAGTGTATAAATGTGCTATGGTTTTAACATTTCTGGTGGCAATTTTTATGTTTTCTAATCCTTTAAATAATTTGAGAAGTTTTGGTGTTAAGAATGGTAAGGTAAAGATCCAAAAGTTTGTGGTGTTATTGGTATTAAGGTGTTAACTGTCAGGCTATTGTTTATTTCTTGATTTGCCATTTTTACTGTGATTTGTTTTTTATTGTTGGTATTGTCGATCAATGTGATGGAGGTTGGAGAGTTTGCAGTACTAAAAATTAATTTATTGAGTAAGCCAACGGGATAAGAATTTTCAATTAGTATGTTTTTTAGTCTCTTTAAACTTTGTTCTCTATATGTTGGATGAGTTATTCTAGTTACTCTACTTTTTAGAATAGTAATTAATGAATCTATTGCTAGAAATTGGTTTTCGATACCATTCTGTTTTAAGACTCTGGTCATGTGTGCGATGGACAATCATATCTAAAAAAGGGAGACTGTTATTTTGTTCTCTTTCTGCAGTAAATTGTAATTGGCTACATTGGTTGTTAAAAATATTTAAGACGTCAGTTATTTTGTCATTGGGTACAGCTAGGATCAAATCATCTACAAAACGTTTAACAAATGGAATATGAAAAGGTATTATTTTTAAACATTCCTCAATGAGATCATCAAGAGCATATATATATAACATATCATCAATCATCACATTAATCTAAATCACACATTTAATTTTTCACAAGCTTTAATTCTAGAGAGGCAGAAACATGAACAGAAACGGTTATTTTTAGAAATGCCACATATACAAAAAATAAAAAAATGTGTAAATAGAAGATCAGATATTGACAAATTAAGTAACATTTATTGTTACATATTAACATATCAATAAATACCGTCAAGATCTCATTTTCTATTGACATCCTAACATTAAAAATTCATATGTGCTTAAGCCATAACTGCTGACTGGATTAATTTATATTTTTTATAGACAATTAAATAAATTATAATAAAAACTATTGTTACTGGTTTTGCTTTCCACAGCAAAGCAAAGTAACTGTATTTTCATTCATATATGTCCATTAATCAAACCATGACAATGACATATATAGTGACAATATTCGCTGTGAGTTTCGCCGGTAGCGCTCTCTCGCGGTTTGAAACTTGTACTTTTCTTGTAAAATCAGTGTAAATGAAATATGACAAAACGAGAAAAATAGATATTTATTTAAAAATACAAAATAATGAACTGAAATATTATGGTAAACTGATTAATGAACGAATACACAGAATTAATAGTAAAAGTAATTACGCCTTGTTATTTTATTCATTATAATTATAATATTTAAGATATAACTTCTTGCGACTGGATGACTACTTACGCAAGAGGTCATTGAGAAAAAGAAGAAGTTTATATGAAAATATTTAATGGTTAAAGCAAATATTTAAGGTTATAGACGCTTAAAACGTCTATATTCTGTTTACCTTTACCTCTGTAACGTTGTAATTCTTGTTTTTATTTTACATTTTTATTGTTTTTGCTTAGTTATTTTTTATGTGCGTAGGCCTTAGTGCTTAGATATCAATTTGTTTTAATTCTTCTTCTTCTTCTTTCGTTTTATGGCCTCCACCTCTTAAATTTGTTTTAATTTTATCAAAATGGATATTAAACATTATACTGGTTTTAAGTCTATATCACATGATATCCCATTTCAACCAGCTACACCAAAAAAGCGAAAAGGTTTAGTTGATGCAGGGCATGTACGCAATGTTTCGGAATATAATAGCTTTTTAATTTTACACCATACAAATATCATGTTTGCATTATAGGTTATTTACTTATTTTTCTCGTTGATAGCAATAATCCATTTTTCTTTTTGAACTATTTTATGCTTGGCAACAGGAAATGAATAAAATTTACAATGACTGTTGTACCCAGTATTTTTACATGTATCATATATTTTTCTTTTTGAAAAATCCATATTCGCCATTATTTGAATGTTTACAAGTTAAATGCACAAAACTGCCACTAACAGCGTTGGTGAAAACTGTCAAATCCCCTCTACTCATCGGCTCACAGCGAATAGTTATTTTTAATAAAAAATTTTTAATATATTTATAATGGTTTGTTTTGTAGAGTACAATAATATTAACAACTGTAATCTCACGACTAGTAAGTAAAACAATTAACAATTTTAACTATGTAGTTAATTTATATTTATTTTGATAGATGTCTTGAAAAAGAATTAAATAAAATTCAAAAGCTTGACAGTAAGTCAAAGAGTTTTCTTTGTGTTGTGGGCCAAATAAACTGACTGCATCCTCAAAAATCATAATTTATATATATATATATATATATAATATATATATATATATATATATATATATATATATATATACAGTGGTGAGTGCTTTATCAACCGGCTTTTTTAACGTAAGAGATAGAAAACACAGTTACCTTGTGAAATAAAAAGAGATGAAACTTGTAGAGGTGGGAAATAATCGATAGAAACCTATAATTAACATTACATTGCATTAACACTATCGATAGTCTCACACCTTTAGACGTTAGCTTCCAGCTAAATCACCTCGGTCATAATTATTATTGTGACATCGTATGTGTAACATATTTCAGTGACATTTTTTAATTTCGCATAAAGTAAAAAATGATTGACCACAATAAAGCAAAAATGTGAATAAAATAAATTAATTAATAGTGATTATTTAATCTAAAATTTTAAATTATTAACCAAAAATAATTTCTATGATATGAGGAGTTTCATACACTCTTGTCACGGAAATAAACATCAGTCCTTCGTGGATTAGGAATTCGACACTGCGACGCAGACGATTAGAGTTCAAAACCCATATGTGGTTTTCTTTTTTTTTTTTTTAATAATTTGAAATTATGCAGAGATCGTTTTGATTTGAATCACTAAACATTTATGTCAGTCGTTACTAGTATTAGAAGTGTTTAAAGTTACACATAAATATATTTTTGAATTTGAATTATGTTGTATTTCTGTTTTATAACATTGGAATAAGAATAAATTATAAATAATGAGTTTTTCGAAAACTTGTTACCTAATATGTATAATATTTTCTATTATTTTTTGATTGAGTAAAACAAAAATTTTATCCTTGGTGGGAATTGAACCCCAATCTTCTTGTCAATAGACTACGTGTCTAATAATTACACCAACTCCACATACAATAAATAGTATCGGATAGAACATACCTACCTTTAGTTTAGTCAAATATTTCAGTTGAGTTATTTTTATTATTAAATAAACTTAAAGATTTATAATTTAAAATCGCTACTAATTAATGTTTTTTACTTTAATTCTTAATTTATTCAATCATTTATTCTTACATCAGAAGATATTAAAATAAAATATTTTCGCGGTCATCCGTATAATTATGACTGAAGTCAAATAGCCACGTCTAAGAACTAGCTTTATCTCATTCTTTCTCACAAAATCCATCTTCTATCCTTTCCGCTATTTTGCCGAGTTTTAAAGCGACTTTAAACACTTCTAATACTATAATAACGGCTAAAGTGTGTGAGACTATCGACGGTGGTAATGTAATGTAATGTAAATTATAGGTTTCTATCGATTATTTCCCACCTTTACGAGTTTCATCTCTTTTTATTTCACAAGGTAACTGTGTTTTCTATCTCTTACGTTAAAAAGCCGGGCGATAAAGCACTCACCACTGTATTATACATATATTTCCGCGATTAGTACAATGAAACCTAGAGCTAAGATTAATACTATTACAAAAATTAATATTAAACTCACCAGTCTTCCGGGTTGAACCGCGTCGATATCCATTGGGCCGAGCTTTCAACATCCTCTCTGATGTCTTCCTCAGAGCTTCCGAGGTCTTAGTCTCCCAAGCCCCAGACACTACTACACTGGTCACTGATCACTTCAGTGTCACTACTGTGTGTAATTATTATGGCTATATGTATATGTTTAATATACTATGGCTAATAAGTATTTAATAATTTAATTTATATTATAACTATGGTTAATAGGTATTTTAGAGCCCTGTTCGTTATTTGATCGGGACCAGTGCCTTTTTCGGCAAGCCGTTTTTAATTAGCTCGTTTAACTCCTTAAGTGATGTAGGAGGGATGATTTCGTTTGGATTTTCGGGTCTTTCTCTTTGTCTTTCGACTTCTTCTATGAAGTTGATGTCCTCGTGGTAATTAAATGTACACTCTCTATCTCTCGAGAGTACTCCTCATTACCTCTGATTTTCCACTGTAGTGTAGACTATTCCGTTTTCTCCATGTAATGGAGGGATTGGCTTTCTGTTATTTTTCAGTATTCTCTGAAGCCTCAAAATATTTTGCATATTTGGTCCTTGCTCTTCCATATATCTTATGTAGTTTTCTTAACTTTCACTACGGTATTATTACAGAGCTATTTTTACCTCTCTGTTTAGCTTATTTGCTCTATTTTTTCTGCCTAATTCCTTGTCCTTCTTGCTGTCTGCTTTGCTCTGTTTTTTTCTCTTATCAAGTCTTTTATTTCTTGTGGTATATCCTTAAATCTTCCCGTGTGCATTTCTTCTGCCTCTTTTGTAGTACTGTTTCTAAGTGCTTGTTGGATGATGTTTTTCAACTTTAGGACTGTCTTTTATTTCTCGTGGGTTGTCTATCCCTGGAACTATGTTTATTCCAGTGCTCACGAGTCTTTTGAAGCTCGTCCACTTTGTTTTCTTTATTGATTGTACTTTCTTCTTTCCATGTTCCTAGTTCTAATAGAATGGGGTTGTCTTCCGTTGTACCTTCGTTAAATGTTTGTAATTCTGTTTGTAGTTCTAGGTTTCTTGCTACTATAATGTCTATATGTGTAGGGAGTCCGTTTCCTGAGTAGTGAGTTGGGTCTGTAGAGCCCATTGCCATAACATTGTCATTGTTTTCTATGTATGTCAATATAAGGTTGAATGTTCGAATAATTAAACTTTGACGGTATACAAGGCAACTATCGGACACAGTGATTAATTTAATCTTGCCCAAGTACTTTCGATCAATAGATCATCTTCAGGGGCATCTGAAATAAGCCAAGAAACGTTTTTTATAAAAAAGGAAAGTTAATTCACTTCGATAAAAAACTCGAAGTTTATGGTTGAAAAAATTTTATATGTGATAAACGTTTATAGACTTACTTCGTCAGTTGTGGGCTATCCGACATGAGTAGAATGTCATAAATGTGAATTTGGACATAACAATACAAAATACGATACACAAAGACAAACAAACACTTTAAATTTATTGAACAGGAGAAGCTACATGTTGTATAGAAGCCGGAGACATAATGGGCTCCCGGTCTGACGGAAATATTGAGATGACATGTGACAAATGACAGCTTGTGAAGGGCAGTTATGTGATCTGCACCTTTCAAAATTCTATGAAACTAAGTATTAACCAAAGGTCCAACTGACACCACTATAGGAAATCAACTGATGAAATTTAAAATTATATAGTATATTTTTTATGTAGATTGAATAATCCAAATCTCACACTCAAACCTGTCTATAATAATTAGGATGTTAGTTTGAGAGCAAATTGAAGTTGACATAAAGTATGAATGTAAGAAATAGACTAACAATATATTAGACAGTGGATGGTTGACTACAATAAAATGGTCCACCAACCGCTATCAGTACTGTAAAAAAGGAAAAATCTGAATATGCAGTTAAATTACTAAAAGGTAAAATCAAAATTGAAGACAAAATATATAAATGGGTCATAATCCAGTAGTTCAGTTGAATCCGCAGTCAATGGAAGAACTTTACAATTAATATTGAAATGCTCAGTGCATGAAATCTAAACAGTCGAGCTGGGTCCTCTACGAGGTAAAGCTGAAATAAAGTTTTTAAATATAGGATTAAATTTAGTACAATTTAAATTAATTTGGGTATTAAGACAGTGTGAGTTTTTATTTGTTTCCCTTGTAATCTCCAAATCTTCCAATAAATCCAACTCAAGATAGTTTTTCTTTCTACTAATGTCATGTAAGATAGATGAACCAGAATTGATGTTAAAATTGTGGTTGCTGGATACTAAGTGTTGACCAAAACTTGAAGAATTTGGTCTTTTCAAATGTTCGGAGACTCTAGTGGATAACTTCTGATAGTTCTACCTACATAAGAGCATCACAATCATCACATTTTAATTTTTAGTTTAGCTCTATTTAGAAGTTTGTATATAATGTTGGAATAATGGCTATGATCCCAACATTATATACAAACTTCTAAATAGAGCTAAACTAAAAATTGCAGAAAAGCTTGCATATTCTTCACAGTTTTTTCAACTGAATGCTTCAGATAACATCAGATATTTCTCCTTCACTTATATTAGTAGCATTTCCAATAAAATATCTAAACTTTTTACTTCTACAATTGATAACATCAAAATTTCCTTTAAATCACATAACACTTTAGGTTCCTTCTTAATCAATACCAAAGTATAGGATGAATACACTTAATAAAAGTGGTATTTACAAATTAAAATGTGATGATTGTGATACCTCTTATGTAGGTAGAACCATGAGAAAGTTATCCACTAGAGTCTCTGAACATTTGAAAAGACCAAATTCTTCAAGTTTTGGTCAACACTTAGTATCCAGCAACCACAATTTTAACATCAATTCTGGTTCAACTATCTTACATGACATTAGTAGAAAGAAAAACTATCTTGAGTTGGATTTATTGGAAGATTTGGAGATTACAAGGGTAACAAATGAAAACTCTCACTGTCTTAATACTCAAATTAATTTAAATTGTACTAAATTTAATACTATATTTAAAATCTTTATTTCAGCTTCACCTCGTAGAGGACCCAGCTCGACTGTTTAGACTTCATGCACTGAGCATTTCAATATTAATTTTAAAGTTCTTCCATTGACTGTGGATTCAACTGAATTACTTGGATTATAACCAATTTATATATTTTGTCTTCAATTTTGATTTTAACTTTTAGTAATTTAACTGCATATTCAGATTTTTCCTTTTTACAGTACTGATAGCGGTTGGTGGACCATTTTATTGTAGTCAACCATCCACTGTCTAATATATTGTTTAGTCTATTTCTTACATTCATACTTTATGTCAACTTCAATTTGCTCTCAAACTAACATTCTAATTATTATAGACAGGTTTGAGTGTGAGATTTGGATTATTCAATCTACATAAAAAATATACTATATAATTTTATATTTCATCAGTTGATTTCCTATAGAGGTGTCAGTTGGACCTTTGGTCAATACTTAGTTTCATAGAATTTTGAAAGGTGCAGATCACATAACTGCCCTTCACAAGCTGTCATTTGTCACATGTCATCTCAATATTTCGTCAGATCGGGAGCCCATTCTGTATCCGGCTTCTATACAACATGTAGCTTCTCCTGTTCAATAATTTTAAAGTGTTTGTTTGTCTTTGTGTATTGTATTTTGTATTGTTATGTCCAAATTTACATTTATGACATTCTACTCATGTCGGATAGCCACAACTGACGAAGTAAGTCTATAAACGTTTATCACATATAAAATTTTTTCAACCATAAACTTGGAGTTTTTTATCCAAGTGAATTAACTTTCCTTTTTTATAAAAAACGTTTCTTGGCTTATTTTAGATGCCCCTGAAGATGATCTATTGATCGAAAGTACTTGGCACAAGATTAAATTAATCACCGTGTTCGATAGTTGCCTTGTATACCGTCAAAGTTCTATGTATGTGTTTAGTAGTCTTCCATTTCTGTTCATAGCTCTGCCATTCCAGTTTGGCAATCTTGCATGTAGGTCTCATATAATAATTGAGGATTCGTCATTTAGGAACATATTTAAGTCATCTTCGATCAGTAGATTTTGTGGTCTTACGTAGGCGGAGGTAATTCTGACTTCTCCTTGCCTCATTCGTACTCTTATTGTTATTTCTTGCATACCACCTAATATAAACATGATATCTCTATAGTTAGTGGCATCTCGTTTGTTTCCTTTTTTTATAGATTGCTATTATGTGACTCCTCCTATACTCCATAGGCATATTTTTTGAGTTCCATACATTTTTTGTTAGTTTATGAATTACTAATTAGTTCTTCTCCTTTGATTTAAACTCAAGATGAAGTAAACCTACTCTTTACTTGTTGAGTATCATTTTTCATAATACTATTGATACCAATAAGAAAAAGAGTAACACTAATCGATGATCCTTGAGGGGTACCATTTTCTTGTATTCTTGTTTTAGAAATGAAATCGTCTACTTTTACTTGGAAGCTTCGGTTTTTTAAACAGTTGGTGATGAAGAGTAGCATATTTTCTTGTATACCTAATTTCTGTAAAGTTTTAATTATTCCATGGCGCCAAACTGTATCAAATGCTCTGGTTATATAAAAAATAAATACCGCTATGCAGCTTTGATTATTTGCTAGCGCTTTATGTATTTCAGACTCGAGGTCAACTAAGTTGTCTAGAGTTGATCTATCTTTACAAAATCCGCTTTGTTTGTTAGATAGATCAGATCTTTCCTTAAGTATCCAAATAAGTCGTTGGTTAATTAATTTTTCGAGCACTTTGCTCATTGCACATCCTTACGATACTAGACGGTAGTAGTTTGAGTATGAACGTGGTTTACTAGGTTTAGGGATAGATATTGTGGAAACGTTATTCCAAGTCTGTGGAAACACTTCTTCGAGCCATATTTTGTTATATATCTTTAGTAAATACGCAGTTCTATTTTTAGGCAAATTTTTAAAGAAAATAATAGGAATTTCATCTGCACCAGGACCAGAGTTTTTAATAGAATTTATAGATTCAGTTAACTCTTCTTGTAGTATTGGTGCATTTATTGGTAGGATATCGCTTTTATCATAATACAATTCTTCTAATTCTTCTTTGGTTTTCAATTGTAAAAACTAGGGATGGAAAAAACCTACCGGTTTTAACCGAAAACCGGTTTTTTACTTCGAAATAACCGGTTTTACCGGTTGTTTTTTGTCCCGGTTATAACCGGTTTTTTATTTTTAAAGTAAAAACAGGTTATTAGGTTTTTTAGTTTTATTAGTATTATTTAATTATTATTTTGAATTACAATCATAAGTATTATTCTCAAGTAATTATTCCAAACAAAACCATCATTCAAATTTTATTTTATTTTATAAATACAGAAGCAAACTGAAAGGGCAAACTCATATCAGCCAGAAACAATTAAGTTTTGTTATAATGTTTAGTTGAAAAGGTATTTATATTAATAATATTTACATAAAAAGTGATCTGGTACATTACATATTTTTCATACTTGACCCTTGACATTGAAAATGGGCGAATGACTTTTTCTGATTACCAAAAATAATAATATTCTAACCATGAATATCGAATTACCGAATACGAATACGAATCTCCAAGGAATTCCCTACGTTTTCAAAACAATACAGGAAGTATTAAATGAGTTCATGTACCTATTAAACAAATATACAAACGTGTTAAAAGTTATACATGATAAATTTTGTTTGATGGTAGTAAAAATATAAGATGAATTGCATTATCCAATTTATTTTTAAGTAAAATATTCATGTTGATATTATTATTTTTAAATCCCATTTGAAGAGTCTGGGAAATTTATTACAAGTTGAAATGGTTGGGGAATTTTTTGGGTTTGGGAGGAGAGGAAAATTGGTGGGTATTTTAGAGGATTGTATTTCATTATATTTCAAAGGGAAAATTAAATTTGCATCATTTAATTGAATACAATAATTGCATTATTATATTCTACTCTCATAATATATTCAATGACAATAGAACCTGAATTATTTCAGCGCTCTGTGTTGAACAGTAATATAATAATTTTGGTTTACTGTTCTCTATATATGACTACTGAAATTCACAAATCTTTGGGATTCACACAAATCAAATGCAATTTCGATGCAAGTAATCAAGTAATTCCCATGACGACATTGAAGACCAGTTATACTTTAGGACTTTAGGAGTGCCTAAATAAATCTAGTAATACCGCCGTTTTCTTTTCATCTTCAGGTTTCGAATTTTTCATTTTTACCACGTCAAAATCGTTTTTGTGAATTTGTTTTCCAAGCGTAGCAACATGAGGCACAGTGTTCTATTTGTTTGAAAATAATAAAACCAGGACTCACGACGAATTTGAGGCAGCACCTAAAAAATAAACATCCAAAATATCTGGAAAATAAGCCAAAGGTAAGCTCATTTCATAGAAAAATTTAAATAAAAGAATTAATAAAGGAATTTTGTTTTTGCGGAAGTAAAGAACTGGCGGACATCGGAACTTTTTTGCATAGAGGCGATCAGGAAGCATCTTCATGTGCTTCTGTCTGAGGCGAATGTGAGCTCTGCTTCATTTTACACATATTAAATTTAGTTGTCACAGATGGCCTAGAAGATATAAACAATGTAGCATTAAAAAATGTAATAAACGAAATAAAAGCCATAGTCACTTTCGCTAGGCACAGCAATCTCTTCATGGAAAGGTTACGGATGGAGCAGGAACGGGAGGGCAAGTCAGAGGGTGAAGTGAAGCTTTTGGTACAATCCGTATTAACCCGATGAAATTTTGTCTGCCATATGCTTAAAAGATTCACACTAATGTCCCCATATATAGCTGCAATACTGGCAGATCCCTCGATTAAAAAAGCACCAAGGATGATTTCTGGTTCAGATATAAAACTAATCACTGAAATTTTAACAATTTTATCACCTTTCGATTAGGTCACAAAGGATATCTCGGGTTTCCAGTACATTACTGCTAGTCTTGTTATCCCCCTTGGGTCTATTATCAAAAGATCTTTAAAAAAACCTCAAGCCAAATCTTAATACAGCCAAAAAGTTATGCCAAAAGCTTATAACTAACCTTCAAGAGAGGGGCACTAAGCTTTTATGAAACCCCTCTGCTTTGCCATGCTACAATCACGGACCCTATGTTCAAAAAACTATATCTGAATCCGTCTATAGCGGAGACAGTCACATCCAATTTAGGCTCGGAAGTAAGGACGTATCTTACCGAAATCGGAAAAATTTCTCCTTTCTGCTCCTTCCATAATAAAGAAGCCAAAGTGAGTTTAAAATCAAACCCTCTTTGGTCTTCACACGATCTGGAGTTGGTGAACAGTGGTTCCAGTTCAAGTTCTTAGGACACACGGATTCAAAGTTCTTTTCCAAATGAACTGCCTCTATATCTGCAGCAGCCTTTGCTGCCGAGATTAAGTGTTCCGTTTTCATTCTTAAGCAGCACAGAACCTGTATGCCAGGCTTGGCTTTTATAGCTAAAAAAATGTCGTTGCTCGGAAGATCGGTGGCATTAGAGACTGGTGTTATCATTGAATGATATTGTGTTAGATGAGAGAAGCCGCTTAATCGATCAAAATATATATTAACGAGTTTTTCTCAATAGGCTTCATGAAAAATACTGATTAACATAATGTTAAATGCATTTCATATAATAGGTGAGGTAACCTATTTGTTACCTTCTAACCTATACTTTTTTACTTAAAATATTACTTCATTCTACTTATACTTTAATCTTCCGCTATATTATATTAAATGATAAATCAATAAATATATAATAATAATAAAATAATAAATAAATATAATAATAAATATAATAAAATGGTTTTATTAAAAATTGTGTTTTATTTATATTGATAGTGATATTCTTTCGATAATACTAATTTTGATCATATTGATATCGAGTTGAATGAAGTATCGCAATCTAAAGTGCATTGTAAATGTAACTTTGTAACATTATAAATTAAAAAAAAAACGAAAACCGGTTTTTGGAAAAACCGGTTTTTTGGCCGGTTATAACCGCCAGGTTAAACCGTAAGCAAAAAAAAACGGTATAACCGAAAACCGGTGTTTTTGTCAAAAACCGCCATCCCTAGTAAAAACTCTTGAGAAAAGATTTCATTACTTGAATATGACTAGTAAGATGAAGCTAATACATTGGTTATTCCAGATCTAGATGCATAAATTTTGTTGTTATATTCTAAAAATCTTGACAAGCTTCTTTTACCACTTTTCTACTAATAGCCCTTAACTTTTTATATTCTATAATATTTTCTTGTGTGGTTTGTTGTTTGTATTTGTTAAATGCTCTGTGAGTGTTCTTTATAGCATCCTGATAGTGATTGTACCATCATGGTACTCCAATACGACTTCTTACTATTTTCTGTTTTCCAATGATATGATTTGCTGCGGAAAGTATGACAGGGGAAATTTATTTACTAAGTCGTTTATATTGTCATGCGGAGATAGATCTGAAAATGAATTCAATTGATTCTCTACAAATTGTGTAAACGGTGACCAGTCCTTCCTCCACTCTATAGGCATATTTTATAAGTTCTATATATTTTTTGTTAGTTCATAAATTACTAATTAGTTCTTCTCCTTTCATTAAAACTCAAGATGAAGAAGAGTAAATTTGATCGAAGTTTTTCTGTCAAAAAAACCCTCAAGAATCCTTTTCTCCTTTTATTTCATCCTCCTCTCTTTAACTTGATTGCATACATTTCCATCTACCTCTGGCCTTACTTTTTAATATAAATTATTATTCAAAACTAAGTTATTATAGTATCCCCGCAAAACTTTTTACCTCAAATCCGGGTTTACCACTGTTTAAAAAGTTCAAATCTCAGGAACTACAACATTTTTCGCAAAAAGATTTATCTCAATTTTATTCCTAACGAGACACACATCCCCTCCGGACTATCAGCTGGCTGGCCTTGTTCGTCCGGGACATTTAGCCAGTAATTCCATATATTATGAATGGGGACATCAAGCAGCGATTCAAGTCGGCTTACCCTATTTTGAGCTGGGATTTTATCATTTAATGTGGCCCATACTTCAGGATTTAATTTGGTCAATTTAGCAATGTCAAGCGTGATATGTCACTTAAAATTAGTAACCTACACTTATTCTCGTGCAAGTAAAATGTAAATCATTTTATCCTTTAGCACGAGGATTTTTAACACTTTTTTTATTTTTAAATACGGTGTTACCGCAGTTAACACAGACGTCAAATTGTGAAATGAAATGAAACTACGAGGAATATATTCTTACATGGTTTTTGATTATTAATACATGGTTTTGTAACTTTGACAAAAGTAATGCTAAAAATTCTCGAATTTATTTTTTTTGCTGTTTTTGTTACAGGATAGTCTGTAACTACTTACTCTAGTTTTGTGTAAGTTTTGTTTTATTCCTTTGCAAGTTATGTCATGGTATAAACAATCGAACTTGTTTCTGTAAAAATTTACATTTGTCCACTTGTGTTTTAAATCTTGTTTCTCTTAGTCTTTCAAAAATCTTCTTAAGACGTACCATATGCCCTAGAAGAGAGATTGAGAATACAATAATATCGTCCATTTGAAGTAGGCATATTTCTAGTCATTTTAGTACAAAAGAACTAGCCTCCATTACACTTTGAAATATTGAAGGTGCATTTTTGATTCTCGATAGAACTTTCAGGTATATAGATGCTAATGCAGTCTTCTGGATATATTCTTCAGCTATTTCAATTTTTTGCAGTTAACAACTATTACCAGATTGGAGATGCCAAAGGTAATTAATTCTTTCTGATGATTCCTTGATCGAACATTAAAGTTATCTGCTTACGTACTTCTTCCTTATGGATGTGTGGATACCGATATGACTTCGTGAAAATTGAACTTAATCCTTGGTCTGTATGTGGTGTTATTTGGTTTTTTTTAACTTATTCTCTATCCGTCCATTGTTGGATATAGGTCTCCCCTAGTTCTCTCTATATTTCCCTATCTTGAGCTGTTCTCTGCCATGTGGGACCTCTTTGTTTCCTGATGTCATCTTTCCACCTCATCTGTGGTCTGCCTCTTGATCTCGTTGCATTGTATGGACGCCACTTTCCGATGGCATTGTTCCATCGTCCGTCTTGGAGACGTTCATTGTGTCCAGCCCATATCCATTTCAGTTTTGCTGCTTGTTCTATCGCGTCTACTATCTTTGTTCTGGTCCTGATCCACTGGTTAGTGATATACCCAACATTTGTCTCTCCATCGCTCTTCGTGCCATCCTTATCCTATCCAAATTGGTATGTGTAAATGTCCATGTCTGTGCTCCGTAGGTGAGCATCGGTATTATACAGGAGTTATGTACCTTGCTTCGTAAGTATAGAGGGATTGTTTGAGTTTTTAGAACGTAAGAAAGTTTGCCGAACGCTGCCCATCCCATTTTTAC
Source organism: Diabrotica balteata (assembly GCA_918026665.1). Classification (NCBI taxonomy): domain Eukaryota; kingdom Metazoa; phylum Arthropoda; class Insecta; order Coleoptera; family Chrysomelidae; genus Diabrotica; species Diabrotica balteata. The sequence goes on from OU898284.1 coordinate 42,066,083, forward strand.
TCGTCTCGATATTTTGGCTGTTTGATTTTCTCTGTTAGCACTGATTGCTTGTCCTAGATAGATATACTCATTTACCTGTTCTATTTTTTCTGTTTGTATTTTTATTGCCTCTTGATCTTCCGTGTTTGTCATTACTTTTGTTTTGTTGAAGTTAATTTTTAGGCCTTTTTGCAGTGATTTTTCATGAAGTTAATTCAGCATTAATTCCAGTTCTTGTCGTTCCGAGAAGATCAGGAGTATATCATCTCCATATCTAAGGTGATTTAGGTACTTTCCGTTAATACATATTCCTCTGTTTTCCCAATCTGTTGATTTTATTATATCTTCGAAGGTAAACAGTTTAGGTGAAATTATATCGCCTTGTTGGACTCCTCTTTTAACTTTTATATTATCCGTTATTAATTTGTCGTCCAGAATTACGGTCATGGTTGCGTTTTGGTAAATATCATGTATCAATTGTCGGTATCTTGAATATATGCTACTATTGACCAGAGCTTCTTCAACCGCCCAATGTTCAATACTGTCGAAAGTCTTTTTATAATCTACGAATGCTAAGTACAGCGGAAGGTTGTATTCATTGGTTTTCTCAATTAAGATTTTAAGCGCATGTAGATGGGCGATTGTGCTGTATTCTTTCCTGAATCCGGCCTGTTCCACGGGTTGGTAGTTATCAAGTTTATAGGTTAGTCGGTTGTTTATTATTCTTGTAAAGGTTTTATATAGTTGTGTTAAAAGGGAAATAGGACGGTAGTAGTTTAGGTCTATTCGGTCTCCTTTCTTATGTATTAAGATTGTGTTGGCATTTCTCCATTGTTTAGGTATTTTACCTTCAAACAGACATTTGTTGAACAGTATTTTTAGCACTTTTTTTGTGTTTCCCCCTTATTTTAGCATTTCCGCCAGTATTTTGTCCTCACCGGTCACTTTATTTCTTTTCATGTCGTTTATGGATTTTTCGATTTCATCTTCAGTTATTTCTGGTAATACCTCTGAGCCAACATTTTGTATTTTCCTCGAGAGATTCTGTTTAGATGATAGTGGTGGGTCATTTTTAGAACTGTGTAAGTCTGTGTAATATGTTTCTGTGATTTTTACTATTTCTTCTAGATCTCTTTCTTCATTGTTCTCAGCTTTTTCTTTTTCCTATATTTGTCTTCATTGTTTTTAAACTTTTATTCTTCTCTATGATTTTCTTAATGCGATCTTCTTGGTATTTCTTTAAATCTTCGTTTATCTCTTTTCTTATGGTTTTGTTCAGTTCGGTAAACTCCACTGTATTTCTTTTGTTATCATTCAGGAGTTGTCGTCTTTTTTTTTAGCATATCTTGTGATTTAGCGCTAATTTTTTGTTGTTTTCGTTTTTGTTTAATAGCAATCTTCAGGCCTGCTTCTAGTAGTTCTGTTGTTATTTTATCGTTTAATTCGTCTAGTTGCAAACCCTTTAGCTATGATATGTCACTTCTTTTTAGCTGGTTTATGTATTGCTCTTTGCGTTCTTTAAGAAGTTCTGTATCTATCTCTTTTTAGATGGTTTAAATTTTTATCTGTCTGTTGTGGTGTTAATTTTGATTTTGGCTCTAACAATTCTGTGATCACTGCCTACGGAAATCATGTTTATGGCAGTAACGTCTTGTACTATATTCTTTTCTTTGGATAGGATGTAATCAATCTTATTTTCTGTAGGACCATTGGATGCGATCCACGTCCATTTTCTCTATGATTTTATATTGAAAAAGGTATTCATCGCATATAGACCGTTCGTTTCCATATAGTTCATGAATGTTTCTCCTCTTTCGTTTTGTGTTTCAAATCCAAAGTTGCCGATTTTATTTTCTGATTCTTCTAGTTTTCTCCCTAATTTGGCATTAAAGTCGCCTATAATGATTGTGTAGGTGTTGTATTTGTTCACTGTTTGTGTCAATGAATCGTAGATAATCTCCACTTCTTCATCCGCATGTTGATGTAGGGGCGTAAATTTGTATGATCTTTAAACTTATATTTTTATTTATGTCCATTATTAGATCCGCGATCCTTTCTGAAATTCCAATATATTGTCTAATCTTATGGACATGCTGATTAGAAATAAGAAAACCGACACCAGCTTATGATTCTTATTCAGTTCCTTTATAGTATAGTACGTTCCCGGATTCCAACTTCATACAGGCTTCATCTTTTCTGTTTATCTCACTTAATCCTTAATCCCGTTTCATCTTTTTTTACTTCTTCTTCCAGTTCAGCGAGCTTTTCGTCTCTCATCGGTAATCTGACATTATAAGTTGCAATATCCAGTTTCGTTGCTTGTTTTCGTTGTTTCTGGCAATCTTCTAAAACACAGGGATTCTTAGCACCCTCTGCTCTTTCCTTGATCCTACCATTGCCTTGAAAGGTGACTCCGGAGCTGCTGGGCACTAAGGACCAATTCTTACGTGTATCTGTCATAAGAGGGGGAGTAGATTGGCCGTGAACTCACCACCTGGCCAGACGTGTTGGTAAGTGTGTTTCAGCCACCCACTCTGGGAACAGACGCTGTTTGCAGCCGCCCACTCTGGGTCAGACGCTGCTGTTGTCGCAGTATCACAGCCGCTTAACTCATAATGTGAGTGACGTCTGTGAGTATCCGGAATTAAGCCTACAGATTTTTTACTTCCCATAGTCTTAATCCAGTAATGACATTACTGCTGCCTAATGTCATATCCTCAGTTGATCCGCAGGTAATATTTGGCAATGCCTTATTCGTACCTCTGCAGATATGCAGGAACTTTCCCTATCAGCCATATGGGACGTGCCGTGTCGAGGTTGAGGACATCCCCCGCCTATTCTGTCTTCCGTGAAGTACAGAAGAACCCCTACTCAGTTCAGAGTTCCTCCTCCACGCAAGCTAAGACCGACCACGTTATTTGGTTAATGAATGTTAATGAATCGTCTGGATGATGAAATATCTTTACAAGCTCTCTTCAGATTATAGGAAATTCTTCTTTTGTATTAAGATGATCAGTTCTATCTAAAGGATCAGCATCCCTTGTGGAGAATATCTAAAGTGTACATATTCTTAAAGGTATATTGGTTAGCTTTTGACAGGATCATTCTCTTAGGATGGTACCTAAGAGTAGGTAGATTTCTTGTCTTGGGATAATGATAAAATTGGCAGGCCACGTGCACAGACTGCATAACGAAAGACTTGTAAAACTGGTATGGGAGGAGATTCCCACAGGCAAACGACCACTCGGACGTCCCAGAATGCGATGGAAAGATAACGTCCAAGCAGATCTCCGGAAAATGATCTCTCGATTCCATCGCTCTTCAAATTTTTTCATTCCATGAGCGTCGAGATCTACCTCTTTTTTTTTTTTTCTTCCAGTCGGCTTTTACCTGAAGTTTTTGGAGCCAACGTTCGTCAGGCATTCTCAATAGGTATCCAAATCATTTTAAACCTCCTCGATTTAAATTCTCTAGTAAGGAATTAAAATTTCTGAAATAAATCCCTTGGTTCATTTTGACAGCCATGTTTTTCTTTATCTTTCTGCATATTTGGGAGTTGTAATTATTTGTCTTTGCTGCACTCTTTTCTAATTTCCTTTGATAACTCTCTGTAGTTTTTTGTTCTTTTCTGCATTGAATCACAGTCCATGTATTATCGAATATCCACGGCTTACGGTCCGTGGAAACCGCTGCCTCAAAGTTTTTTGCAGCCTCGATTATCTAATCTTTAAGATAGATTCCAGTACTCTCAGGGTGACTATCTACTTGGTCTAAAGAAAAACCTTCGTCTAGAGACTTGATTTTTCTTAGAGGTTTTCTTTTGGGGATTTTAAAGTCTAATGTTCAATACCAGGAGTTGATGATCGCTTCCATAGTCTGAGAGTCTTTTGAGATACACATACAAAATAAAATATTATTTTCTTACCGAATATATGAGATAGTCAGAGGGATATTGACCTAAACAGATTATAAACGAGGTTCTTGTTGATTATATACGCATTGACGAGGTTCTTCAATACCATAATAAAGATAAAGAGTTGATTTTTAACATAAAAAGCGTAAAATTGCATACCTTTGCGACATTATATGAAAAAGTCAACCATTTTTCTTTAAATTGGCGGTTTAAGTAAAATTGAAGGCAAAAGGGACTGAGCAAACGAAATCATTTGGACTAGTTTTGAGCCCGATTCACTGTTTTGAGCTACACAAGATAGACACTACTTCGCTGATATTGTTGTAAATCTTTAATAGAAGATGATAAAAAGAAGATGCTGAAAGATATGTATTTATATATTTATTTCAATTTTTTTTTCTTTTTTGTAATATTGTCTTTGTATTTTTTAGTACTCTCGTCTTTCAGAAAGTCTATATTGAACTTTTTCTGAATTTTTCTGTTTTTTTTTTCTTGAAATATTTCTTTGTATGTTCTACGTAACAAAAACCAATTTAAAATTTAAGTCCGTACCTTGTCTACTTCTTTTCTGGTTATATGTAATATATAATCTCCAAAATATACAAACCATTAAGCAAAACTTGAATAATTCTTTGTGTAAAATTTCCGATTAGCATTTGAGCGCTTTTAAATCTGTTTTTTGGGCATCTCACGCTCGGATTCCCCTAAATTACCTTTATATTGATGGATACCCCGTAATTTATATAAGTAATCCGAGATCTAATCTGCTCTAATAAGATGTAGGCTTTTGCGAACTTGGTAATTACTTTGGATATCAATAAATCATTCCTCTTTCCTAGTGACAGTATCGTCACGTGGTTCATGACTCAGCCAACACGTGCCCGTTTTCCTGTACAGGTTAGCACTTACCTTTCATATTTTTTGGAATTAAATTTTTAAGGCTACAGATATACACTATATCTCAGAAACTATAGAAAGAAAAGTTTTCTCAGAAAACGATTTTATTATCAGATTCGTCAAAAAAACTTATCAGAAATGATCATCGCGTTTAAATGTACAATTACGTCTTTTATCTAAAATAGTTTCTTTTTTTTTTTTCGAAATCTATCTGTACAAAAACATATTTTTTACGAATGCATCAACCACATGAACAACTGGAACAAAACTAAATATATCAGCTATAATGAAGTTATTGATGTTATGGTCCTACTTTTTTTATTTTAATGTAAATGAATAAGTATGGGAGCGTTATGTGAAGGTAAGGAAAACGCGGTCACCAAATGAAATACACAATAGATCCTCAAGGGATGCTAACCCTGCGAGCGGCTGCAAGGAATACTGGTCACACTGGTCTGGAGGGCTGGCTCGTCTTCGTGGATTTACGAGAAGATAAGGATTTCGGGATAGGGGTAAGGACTCCTAGGTCTCAGGTCCTGTGAAGAGTAGAGGTTATGGGCTTACTTTTGAAGCCGGAGATATGCATACGCAGAATCTCGTGTTCTCCTAGTCTCTAGTGAGTCGGACGAAAGGAACATTAAAAAAAACCAAATTAGAGTCAACAATATATTGAATCTACCCTGAAGTTACTAATACAATCGTTAACACGTTATTCTGCGCGTCGGAGACGATGTAGCAAGATAGTGAAGAGTTGACAGAGGTACTAATATAATTACACAGGTTAGTATAAGAAATCTGTTACCTTATGTGTATATTAGGGCTTCAACCACGACACGTTCAGTCGTCTGGAACTCGGTCAGTTGAGGGTTGCGAACTTTCGAGCTGCCACAATAACCGGACTACACGCGAACTATGCCAGATGATACGCGGCCCCCGGAGAATCACCGATTGTCTCGCGTACTGGACGCTATCGCGTCCGGCGATCACTACTCTGAGCGGCAGTTACGGTGGCCCGCTATTACTGACTGCCCATTACTGACTACTCGTACCCGACGCTACCGCGTCGAGAGTACCCGGAGGCAATTGATGCCTGGACGCCCGCCGTCTCACTACTAATGACTGATTACTGACTTGGCTGTCCCCGTTTTTCAGTTTTTATCGAGCTCATGTTTTCAATACCGGTTATAGTGCCAAGGTCGTGTTTTCGTTGAATTGTGGGTCCTATATTGCATTACAATAACAGTTTTTTTGTTTGACGTGCTTTTCTATGTTTAAACAATTAACAAACAATGCAATAACTAGGTCAATTTCTTTGTGTGATTTAAAATGCAAATTTTACTGTAATAATTATCCCTTATTTGATTTGGAATATATAATAATTATCTCGAATAATTATTATCTTTTTCTATGCTACTTCCTTTATTCCAACTTCTCACTCACTTGCTACGCTCACATTACATTACTCCCCTACGCAAAAAAAAGAAAAGGGCCGAGGGGCCTTTTCCTTTTCCAACAATAAATTTATCTACTTACATATTATATTACTTATAATCTACTATATATATTTTTTTATATAAGTCCCAATTTATATTTTATCATTTACTGTTTCTTATAGACTATTGTACCGTGGTCAGCGAATGTATCGTGCTGCCCCCGTATTGAACCTATGTGTATGACAAGTTGAGTTAATCTTGTATTAATCTTATTGAAACTTAACAAGTGAAAGACTTTCCTAACTTATTACAATTGTTTGTGATTACATGTGTCCATTACGACAAGCGTATTCTAACTGTTTCTATACGATTGTACTCGCGTTTTGCGTTCACTTTATCGCGTATCCCTGAGGGAATTGTCCGCACTTCACTCGCGTCGTCTTGGCTGTTTTAATGTCCGTTTGCCAATTCCACGTGTCGAGTTAACTATATTGATGCGTTACTGCTGCTGTCTGCCTCCATTGGTCTGTCCTTGCTGGGTGGTCGTCTGGGATTGATACTGCTTTGCTTTGTCGCATTATACTTCTGCTACATTGGTATCTGGTATGTGTTTGCTGCATCTCTTTGTTTGGCATCGTCGTAGTACTATGTCTAAGTATAACTTTTCTATTGCTCTTTGGTAGGATTGTTCGGTGTAAAGGAATTTGCTATTGATGTAGGTCATTAGGTATACGTTTTGAGGTAGGAGTGGCATACTAGGATTTATTTGTTTACAAGGAAATTTATTAGGGTTCGGCGGTGTTCTGTTTGCCATACTTCTGTGTTACATATTATAGCCCTTTTGTGTAACGTTAGAGCAAATATGTTTTTATTTTGTTCTACTATTACCAATTCTTTTAGTGATTGTTTATTAGTGATCTTTTCAACGTGCCTTCTGTAAAGTTGTGACAATTGACTTTCACAACTGTTGTCTTTGTATTGTTCCCAGGTTATTTCGCCTATTGTAGAGTCGAAGCAATAGCCGTTGATGAATGAGCATGTTACTCCTTCTCGTAGGTGGATTTCGTTGTCGTCTTCTTGTAGAGTTGTATCGATCGGTAGTGTATATTTCAGCATTCTTCTGGTCCTGTCTTCTTGATGTAGCTGTCTAGTCCTCCATCGGCTATGGACGTGTGGCTGTACATCCCACAGTAAAATATGAGTCTCTCCATCGTAATGAGTCTCTCCAGTGTCACAAATCGCACTGTTATTACTTCCCGAACGATCGCACTCCCGTAAGCAGACTTAAGTTCGCATTAGTACTTTTTACGCGTAAGTCCAAACGCACATTAACCTATAATTACATGTATAGCTGCTTATTGCAGACAATTTTAGCGATAGCTTTACATAAATCTGACTTATAAACTAAGCTACAGTGTATTGCATATTAGTATGCCTATTGACTCTAAATTGATAAATAAATTGATATCTAAAGCACTATTAATATGTTGATAATTGGGACTTTACTTTTAAATATTTACAATATAATATATCATCTTTCTGTTATATATATAAAGCCTGTATATTAAAGTCATATATTTTTAATTCTCAACTTGTCATCACTTATTGTTTATAGTTACGTATGTGTAACGAATTTTCCTTATTTGAAGAATGTTTTAAGTACTATATTTACTCTTAATAAAGTGTCAGAAATTATTGTAATATTTCTCACTCTTTCCCAAATCTTTTTAAAATAATTCAAAGGTGAAATTTATTTTGATTTCTCGTCAAACACAATGAACTGTTTTCAGTGTTATGATATTTATGTTTCAAGGCTATTAAAGTACGTTTTGCTGATTCTGATATTTCATCCTCACATTGTTAATGAAATTTGATATTGACTGATGTAATGAACTCTTGGTGTCCTAATGTACTAATCAACAGCAGCTTAGACCCCTATTAACCTTAAATTAATATACTTATTTCTCTTTCTTAAAACTTGCTTTTAGTTATAATGTACTATTATGTTTTCAAAAAATTTGTTTTCATTGAACTGCTAATATTTAACTATGAATGCTTATATTACCTGTGTTTTGTCCTTCGTTCCTTGTTAAAATTTTAGTATTATTCGAGCGGCCGTCTCTTGTAATACCACGCTTTCAACTTTTCTTATAGTTGTTTTGATATTTTTCGCTATTCATCTATAGCGTCGAAAAACATTTCTGCGTTCTCATCGCTCTGTGTTATTTTTGCTGTCTCATTCTTGTTTATTATTCTGTTGTATGTGTTCCATCCTTTCTTTTTCGTTTTGTGGAATATGCCGCAACATTTTCTTTCGGGCATCTTGCCTAGTCTATTCTTTATTCGTTCTGATCTTTTTGGTTGGCTGGTGTCCTCCCTGACTTCCTTTTCTTCTTCTCTGCGGTTTGTTAATTTGAGTTCCTGGCTCCCACAATGGCAGTGTTGCCACCTTAGACGGGTCAACTCTTTCTTCTTCCGTCTCTTCTTGTTCTGGTTCTCCTATTTCTTCTTCTTCCTCCGTGGAGTAATCAATTGATTTATTCTCGTAATATTTCTTTAATCTATTGACGTGCACTACCTGTCTATTTTTTCCCTTTTTTTTTGTACCTACTGCATACGTCACTGGTCCAAATTTTCTATAATTTGAAATGGTATGGATATGACCATTTTTTTCTATAACTTCTTTGAAAGACCTGTCGTGCTACTTAAGTCTCTCAAATATACCTTGTCTCCTTCTTCAAATTCTCTCAAATTCAAATTTTATATATTTATATTCTCCTGTGTTTTTCTATACACTATTTTCATTTTTCATCCATGTCCAAGTGCATGGGTTTCCTGTTTCTAATTGAGTGCTATGCCCCTGGCAGTCGTCGCATCTCTTCTCTTTTCACATATTTCTCAATACTTCTTCATAATTCGTTCCAGAAATAATATTCTCTTATATTTCTGTACTATATATCCTATTTATTCTTCCATGTCCTTCCTGTAACATGTGGAAGGTATTAATTATAACTCTTCTTTTTCTTCACTTTTCCATTTACTTCATGAACCAAAATCATAATTCCAGATTCGTTTCGCATTTTTGTTACATCCTGTAGATACTGTATTGTCGTGATGGAGCCGCGGGACTCTTAGCGGGTTGGGATTCTAGTACCACCCTAGCTTATCCCCTTAGCAGCCTCCTACTTGACGTAAGTTTCACCCCTTAAGGTCGAACCATATACAGCTTGCCCACATTCCTGTAAAAAAATATACTTCTGGCACTGTATTCACCTTCGCATGCTGTGTGAGATACGCCTCTATTTCTGTGGCATCCCACCTGTGTCCACTACATTATTCCTTCTTATTTATGGTTCTGATTCTTTGTCTCAAGCAAAGAAACTGGCTTAAACTCTTCTACATTCAGAGTACCTTCTTCGTCCAAAGTTTTTATATTGTTACTTTAAACGATAGTAACTAACTATGAATTTTCCGTCTCCAGCGAGTCCTTGCCTTTGCAACGATTCAGTGCTTCAGTGAAGGCCCTTAGGTCTTCCTGTCAAATTTGCACTTTTCCCTGGTACATAAACTGTAGCAAAGTTACTTTAAACGATAGTAACTATTATACTTTTTTTTCGTCTCCAGCGAGTCCTTGCCTTTGCAACGATTCGGCCGCTTCAGTGAAGGCCCTTAGTCTTCCTGTCCAATTTGCACTTTTCCCTGGTACATAAACTGCAGCAAGCCTCCTAGTGTCTCGCAAGTTACGTTTGTCAAAATCACTCTAGGACGTTGACAACGATTCGACTCAAATTTTCTTTAAATATGGGCCACAGCCCAAAGAACCACTTTACGTGCTTCTCTGCATTTTCCATGCGATGCAAGATCTACGCCTACAAAATCTTGACTCTTCCATAATGAATCCATTCCCGAACTCATATGTTCGTGGAAGTCATTCCAAAATAGTGAAAAAGATTTTCTGACGCTACATCCCATTTAAATTTTCTTTAAATATGGGCCACAGACCACTTTACGTGCTTCTATGCATTTTCCTTGCGATGCAACCATTCCCGAACTTATATGTTCGTGGAAATCATTCCAAAATAGTGAAAAAGATTTTCTGACGCCACGGTCAATTATCTTCCAAAGCTCCATTAAATTCTTTTCCCTTTTTGTTTATATGTTTATTTCCGTATGATATGCTAATTTATGAAGTTAACAGACAATTGTATAAAGAATTAAATTTTTGTTAAAATAAAAGAACTTAGAAATGTGCGCTGCCGAACTTAAAAAACAAATCTGTAGGAAATATCAAATAATCAAATCAAATAATAATCGATCAATCAATCAATACTCAGATATCAACTAAGGTGTTAGTATTTATTTATTTTTTTTTTTTTTTGAAAAATTAAGCTCTATTAAATTCTTTTCCTTTTTACAAATGAAACGTTGTTTATAAATCCAAATATCCCAATTTACCCTAATTAATTAGTTAAGCAAAGTCATATCTAATTTCTCAGTGTATATTACTTGACCAAGCGCGTTTAATATTTTTCAAACACACGTCGAGCAAATAGTATCATATTTCACTTTCACTTGATACATTAAACAAAAGAATTTAATAATATTTATGTAGACCGTTAGTTAGTAAAATAATACTCAAAGAATTTATATTTTGCGCTTTTTGTAAGGCAATAAACTCGTACACTCAAATGAACTTGATCTTGACCTACTAACTTAAATTCTGTATTTTCAACTACTAAATAGAACAATAATGGTTATTTCTCGAATCAATTATATTTCATTCTTATATTCAACTAATAATTAATAATTTCTGTTATACTTATATATCGTAAAATCTGTATAGTTTATATGTTTTTTTGTGCAATATTATGGTAATTAAAAAAAAACAATTATATAGAGAACATCATATAATGTGTTAGTATGTATTTTTTTTGAAAAAATTTGTACTTGTCATCTCTTCACATATATCATAAAAGCAATTCACCTATCTTAATTTAGGATTCTAAGTCTCGGGAAGGAATTGATATGAGGTTATTTTCCAGTGATACAAGATAAAAAAAAAAATCTACTATATACGAATAATTTGTGTAAAACCACTAACAAGTTTATATAACAAAGAGAGAAAAAGGATTTTCTTCCAGAAAAGGGAGTCCTGCACTCCACACAATATTTACTGGATACCTCACTGTTTCTTTAATCTGTTGTCGTCTTAGGAAAGAGAAGAAAAAATTGGAATGTCACTGGCGAAATAAAACGATGAAGGCTTCTTATAGCTACAAAACTTGCAAAAGTTTACAAGGATACTGAAGAAGTGACTTAATTATCCCTATTTACCGAAATTCCCCCAAACCGGGACCGCTGTCACCACTGTAAATAATACAAATGGGACAGATTTACGAAAGTGGTAAGGGATTAAGGGGATTAAGGACTTCTATGTATAGGGTCCTGTAAAGCAGAAGAGAGCGAGAGAGTCATGAGCTTGACAGTACAACTAATATGATTAATAGGGTAAGTATAAAGAAATCTGTTACCTTATGTGTATATTAGGGCTTCAACCACGACACGTTCAGTCGTCTGGAACTCGGTCAGTTGAGGGTTACGAACTTTCGAGCTGCCACAATAACCGGACTACACGCGAACTATGCCAGATGATACGCGGCCCCCGGAGAATCACCGATTGTCTCGTACTGATCGCGTACGGGACGCTATCGCGTCCGAGCCACGGTGGCCCGCTATTACTGACTGCCCATTACTGACTACTCGTACCCGACGCTACCGCGTCGAGAGTACCCGGAGGCAATTGATGCCTGGACGCCCGCCGTCTCACTACTAATGACTGATTACTGACTTGGCTGTCCCCGTTTTTCAGTTTTTATCGAGCTCATGTTTTCAATACCGGTTATAGTGCCAAGGTCGTGTTTTCGTTGAATTGTGGGTCCTATATTGCATTACAATAACAGTTTTTTTGTTTGACGTGCTTTTCTATGTTTAAACAATTAACAAACAATGCAATAACTAGGTCAATTTCTTTGTGTGATTTAAAATGCAAATTTTACTGTAATAATTATCCCTTATTTGATTTGGAATATATAATAATTATCTCGAATAATTATTATCTTTTTCTATGCTACTTCCTTTATTCCAACTTCTCACTCACTTGCTACGCTCACATTACATTAAATTAGTTTTAAAAAATGATAATAGATAATAATAAATCAGATATTGTTATCTCAGAAACGGATTTAGAAAGCAGTTTGGATAGCGAAGATGATATTTTTTTCGACGAATTACGACGTAATCTAATACAGAATAGAAATAAAAATCATCCAACTTACAAAAAAGGAAATTTGGTAACATCAGATGATGATATACGATGTCTCGGTTCAATTGACCTGTCACTTAAGTTGCAATAAGCGGATTCCCCTTACGCACTTTTATATATTCTTTAACAAATGATATGACCAAAGATATAGTTTATTAAAATTTATTATATTCAGTGGAAATAAGCCCTAAAAAAACTTTGAAAGTTTCTGAAAATGAGCTAGAACAGTTCTTAGGAACCCGTACTTATATGTCAATAGTGCAATTCCCAAACGCTGGAAGTTATTGGAACTCCAACATCAATTGATCTCAGATGTTATGTCATGCAATAGATGAGAAGAAATAAAACTTTAGTTACATTTTGTGAACAATAACGATGATATTGCTGCCGCTAATCCGCAAAAACCCCACAAATGGGGATATAAGGCGTTTGTTCTTAGTGGTGTCAGCGGATTTTCCTACGATTATGAAATTTTTCTAGGAAGAAAAACTAATGTTGTAAAAGATGGTTTTCCTGATTTAGGGGTAAGTTCAAATGTGGTTCTTCGGCTAAGACAAACAGTACCAAGACTTATTTTTTTTTATTTTAGTTTGATGGCCTTTTAGTGATTAGCCAGACAAATTTAAAGACAAACAATTTTAACAATCAGAGGAATTTTTTACAGTTAGAGGAATAAACATACAATCATCCGTATAATCTAACGTGCAAGTTTTAATAAATTACAACTTATTTTTTAATTCCACGAGGAAACTAAGTTCCTGTAGCTGGATGTATACCATATATCACAAAAAAATTTGTTAAAATCCTTTATAAAAGGTATATAAAATTGCCTCAAACGGGCTATCACAAACACATTGCAAAACGTTTTCGGATTAAACAATCCATCATCAGTGCAAACGGTTGTACATGCTAGTAGCCACCAAAATATATGGGTAAAAACCCCTTAAAAGTTATAAATTTGAAATTATTTTACATTATTAGTGTTTCTAATTTGTGATGGTTAAGTTACCGTTGATAGGTAACATGGCGGCGTATGACTCTACATGAGTAAAAATAATTTTTTTACTCATGTAGAGTCATACGCCGCCATGTTACCTATCCAACGGTAACTTAACCATCACAAATTAGAAACACTAATAATGTAAAATAATTTCAAATTTATAACTTTTAAGGGGTTTTTACCCATATATTTTGGTGGCTACTAGCATGTACAACCGTTTGCACTGATGATGGATTGTTTAATCCGAAAACGTTTTGCAATGTGTTTGTGATAGCCCGTTTGAGGCAATTTTATATACCTTTTATAAAGGATTTTAACAAATTTTTTTTATTTTTTAATTCTTTTTTTTCCTGCGCTAAGACGTAACCCGATTCAACATCTCGGAGGTTTACGTCTTCCTTTTTATTTTTTAATTCTTTATATTTTTTTTATTTTATATATATATATATATATATATATATATATATATATATATATATATATATATTGTTACGATAAATTCTGACCCAAAATCGTAAATATATTTTACTAATATGTTTTTATTCATTCATGAATGTTCTAGGTATACCTACCTGACGAAAATCAGCCGAGCCGCTATAAAAACAAACCAGTTCCAGTTCATTCGAGACAATGCAAGTCAACATCCATGGGGTCTCCCCTCGGCTATAATACCAATATGACGTCACATTCCAGTATTTTCTACAAGGTCAGGTCAGGTCTAGGCGGTCTTACGGTGCTTTATATAAAGACGAAATTTTATTGAAGAAGTCAGTCATAAGAAGATCGGTAAACGCGGTTTACTTGTAACGAAACGTGAAATAAATACATTTGTAAAGTTATTTAATAAATTAGTAATTAGCTATCGTGAGTTTTAATAAATTAGATTATAGACAATAAATTAGAATAAAGACAAATAAATTAGAACTATATAAACTTAACAATATATTTAATAAATATTATTTTTCCATATTTTTTTTTCTGCTATAATACAATATTTACTTAAATATAAGGGTTAGTTCTAAGCTACAATTTATATTTACAGTTTTTGATGTGTTCGTAAATCATTTTTTAATATATTGATATCTCAAATCAAATTTCAAATTCTTGAGAAAATCAAATTGTTGAGGTAGACGGAAAGTAGAATTTTTAATATAATAAGATTATCATAAAATTTGTTTATGTTTACTGATTCGTGGGAACATTCAAGGAAAATATGTAATAGGTTACCTTCTTTTCCGCACTTGCAATTAGGTGACTCCGCGAGACCCAACTTGTACATATGAAGGGAGGTAAGAGCATGATTAGATCTTAATCTGTTTATAACCCTTATGAAAAGGCGATTTGACAGAGTATGAAACCATCTTTTTATGGGTATTTCAGGCTGCATTTGTTTCTAATTATTTCCAGTTCTCGTGTTTCGATAATATGTTTGCCATTTTTCTTTTTGATGCCGTTTACTAATTATATCAATGTCTGAAAAGGGGAGTAAGTTCAAGGGAGCTTCTCCGCCTATGTCTAGGGCAGATTTGGCTAGGCTATCAGCTATTACATTGCCCTAAATGCCCGCGTGTCCCTTTATCCATGATATAATAATGTTTTTCCCTAAATTTGTAATTTTATTGTAAATAGCCATAATTTCTAGTTCTATATGATTTAGTTGTTTGGACCTATGTACGTTTGTTAGTCTGTCGAAGACACTCTTACTGTCTGTAAATATTATGCAGCTGTAGGGTCCGTTACTATGTATATGCCTTAATGCAAGAAGAATCGCTGTCATTTCAGCAGTGTATATCGATGAGTCAGCTGGCAATTTCAATAATTTTTTAAATCCACTTTAAATATTAATTAATGCACATCCTACTTTGTTTTGTACTTTAGATCCGTCTGTAAAGTAAAACTGATAATTTGGCCATTTATGCCGTGTAAATGATTGAAAAGCGACTAGATCTAAATTACTCTCCATAAAAAAGGTATTAATATGTTTTGAGAAAAGCTCTTCTAATATATGGGAATACATAGGTGAAACTTAATTTTCATACGAATAGAAAGTATGTCGGTATTGAGATATCCTCAAGTAACTATTTACCAGAAGAGAACATTTTTCTTTATCCAATATTTACGAGTTAGATCTAAAATTGATAAAATATGAATATCCTGTAGATAGTTAGTATTTTTTCCTATGGCTCTAGTAATAAATTTATCACTTAAAAACTCCCGTCGAAATTTCAAAGGTGGTTCTATCGCCTCAACTTATATTAACAGGTGCAGAATTCAAATATCCAAGACAAAGCCGTAGGCATTTATTTTTTTGTATTTCTAATTTATTTAAATGTGTGTTTGCGGCAGTTCCATACTAATGACAACTGTAATCGAAAATGGGACGAATCGTAGTACGGTAAAATAAAAGTGCTACATTTGAGTCAGCGCCCCAGTTAGTTCTACAAAAGGCTCTTAGAATGTTTATTGCATTTTCAGACTTTTTTATGACTTAATGAATTTGATCCTTCCATAGAAGTTTTCTGTCTAAATAAGTACTGAGATATTTTATACAATTTTTAATAGGGAATTGAATTTGAACTACTTCCAGATGACCTTGTAGAATTTGATGTTTTCTAGAGAAAATACAAATTTCTGTTTTAGATTCTGATATTTCTAAACCAATATTTTCATAGTGATTAAGAACAGCTTTAATTGAGAGATCAAAATTATTTTTACATATATCCAATGATTTGTGGGCTGTGTAAACTACTACATCATCAGCATATTGAATAATTTTTGTTGGGCGATTAATACAATTTTCTATATCCATATTATATAAAATAAATAGTATTGGGCTTAATATGCTACCCTGAGGAAGTCCTATATATTTAAGACGTGGTGGAGAGATGGAATGGTTGATTTTTAAAAAAGTTGATCTATTAGTGTACAATGTCCTCAGAAAGGGGGTGATGGTGATGGGGAAGCCGATGTCTAATAGCTTTTTATGCATAATGTCCAAGTTAACGGTATCGAATGCAGAGGAGACATCAAGAAAAGCAGCCATAGTATACATATTATCAGTAAAGTTTATTAGTATGGATGAGACTAAAGCAGTTATGGCATCTTGGTTGATTTTGATTTTCGAAATCCATACTGAGATTTTGGGAGGATATGTTCTTGCTCTAACCAATGTTCAATTCTATTTTGTATTAATCTTTCTAATGTCTTTAGGAAGCAAGAGGCTAAGGATATTGGTCTATATGGTTAATATTGTTGGTTGGTCTATATTCTGGTTTCTCAGGTTTTTTAATAGGTATTAGAATATATTTCTTCCAGCTGTCTGGAATTTGTGACGTATCATTCCAAATGTCATTAAAAATATTTAATAATGATATTTTATAGTGGTGAGAAATATGGTGTATCATGGAGTATGAAATATTGTCTTTACCTGGAGCACTGCTATTTTGTTGACTAAGTGCTCGCTCTAACTCCCACATTTTAAATGGTTCTTCTAAGCCAAACCTATCTCTTGACACTGTTTCGCCTAGCCAGCGGGATTCTGGATTCTTGGAATCTTGTTGGACTGTTTTGCGGTTTTTAAAAGCGTTTACTTTCTTCCATATTTCACTGATTTGTTTTTTTTTTTAATTTAGGCTTTCGCCGTATTTTACCCAATTCTGTTTTTTCTTTTGTTTGAAGAGTTTTTTTGCGACAGCGTCAAGTCTCTTAAATTCAACTAAATTATTTCTTGTAGAATCTTGTTTATATTTTCCGTATGCAATTTTTCGGTTATCAGCGGCGGTTTTGCAACTTTCACACCATCATTGGTTCGAAATTCGTCTCTTATGTATTCCGTTAGATGAAAACTTTGGTATTGCTAAATTGGCTGCTTTATTAATGTTTGCTATTAGAGTTTGATAGTTTCCAGGAGAATTTTTAGCTTCTAGTATAGATGTGTATAATTTCCAATCGGACTTGTTAAGATTCCGGATCTTGTGACAGTTTTGAGCTGGAAATGAAGTTATATGATCTGTTTCCATGTTAGTGATAATTGAAAGATGATTGGATCCATGAGGGTCCTGTAGGACTCTCCAAGTAAAAAAATTTGAAATATCTTGTTTACAAAAGGTTAAGTCAATAGCGGATGAACTCTTACTAGTTGCTAATGTGGGCGATCCATCATTCAGACATATCAAATTCTAATGATCAATACATTCTAAAAGTTTTTTACCATAGCTGTCTTCAATTTCACAGCCAGATGCGATACTGTGGGAATTAAAATCCCCACCAATAATAAATGGTTTAGGTATGTCTTTAAAGAATTATAACCATTGACTTTCAGATATCTTAGTCTTTGGTTCAAGGTCAAATGAAGACTTATAAATCACAAAATATTCTTTGATAATAGGTTCAACAGCACATCATTGCAAATTTATCTACCGAACCAGGGTATGTTACCACTAGGAACAGTTAGAATAAACAGAGTGCCAAATAGAAATATACCAAAAGAGGCTGAACTAAAAAATAACGGCCGAGGAGCTTTGGTAGACAAAGTCGCCACAATTGATGGTACAAAAATATCTGTTGTTACGTAGTGTGACAACAAATTAGTTAAAATTTTATCAACATATGCTAGAAGTATGCCAACAGTTGAACGTTAAATGGTTTTGGAAAAAGGATAAGACATATATAATGGTTTCATGTCCAAAAGCTGTAACGATCTAAAACAAGTATATGGGGGGAGTAGATCTCCTGGATTAAATATTGGGATGTTGAAGGATCAAACTCAGATTTAAAAAAAAGGTACATTAATAGCGCGTAAGGTAAAAAATGCGTGGATTCTTTGGAAAAGGAGTGACAATGAACATACCTAATAATTTAGTTCTGGCAGATATCAAAATGGCAGTAGCAGAGTGTCTATGCAAAGTTAATAAAGCTGCTTTACTACAAAAAGAATTCGGTGAAGCCTCACTCTCCTAGCACCAGCAACTTAACATCTACTCCCAAAATCCAGGGAAAAAAACAAAAAAAAACTCAAACTAAATTAAACTAAACTCCATCCAGTACTTCTTCTTCTTAACGTGCCCTATCAAGTCCCCTTGACGTTGGCGATTAACATGGCGAAACTGTCTCTGTCTCGAGGTATTCTAAATAGTTGCTCAGCTTTCTTTATTCCTTTCCACTCCCTGATATTCTTCAACCAAGAGGCCTGCTTTCTACCAATTCCTCTGCGTCCTTCGATTTTACCGATCATAATAAGTTGAAGAATATTATATCGGTCTCCCCTTACTACGTGTCCAAAATAGGCAATCTTTCTACATTTGATGTTATCAAGCAGCTCGCGAGCAGCATTTGCTCTTTCAAGGACTGCCACATTTGTCAGCATGGCCGTCCATGGAATTTTTAGTAAACGTCTGTGCAGCCACATCTCAAAGGCCTCCAGACGAATAATCGTGCATTTTTTTAATATCCATGCTTCGACACCGTATAAGAGGACTGACCAAATGTAGCATTTAACCATGCGCTTTCGAAGTTGAAGTTGTAAGTTATCATTACAGAAGAATGACCTCATTTTTAAAAATGTCATGCGGACTATGTCGATTTTATCTCTTGATCTGGATCTAGTTGTTTAATAATATGGCAACCAAGATATTTAAAACTGGACAGTCTTTGAATTATATGACCATCAACATATAATCGTGCATCTTGATGTGCTAAACGGCTAAACACAATGTGTTTTGTTTTTGAACAGTTTATGTTTAGGCCAAACTCTCTTCCCACTTTATCAATGGCATTTAAAAGGCATTGTAATCCATTCATGTCATCACTTAAAATAACTGTATCGTCTGCATATCTGATTGTATTTATCAGAATTCCATTAACTTTCATGCCCCATTCCAAATTATGCAGCGCTTCTTTAAATATTCTATCTGAATATAAATTAAATAACAGTGGGGATAGTATACAACCTTGTCTGATACCTCTTTGTATTTTACATATTTCTGTTGATTTTCCGTTTATGCAAGCTGTCGCTGTTTGACGCCAGTATAACTTTTCTATGAATCGTATCTCTATGAATCGTAACTCCTTTATCTTTTAATATTGTAATTAATTTGTGATGCTGTACTCGATCAAAGACCTTTTCATAGTCAATAAATACAGCAAAGACGTCTTTCCTTTGATCTCGACATTTCTGCAGTAATACATTTAGTGCAAAGAGGGCGTCCCGAGTTCCCAGTCCATTTCTGAAGCCAAATTGTGTTTCATCCTGATCTTCTTCACATTTATCTCTGATTGTACTGTGGATGATGCGTAGAAATATTTTCAAAGTGTGTTTTTTTGGAATATTTTTCACCAGTTTTTCTATAACTTTCAAGGTAAGATCTTTAAATGTGTTCCATATTTCTGTGTTGTTTTCATGTATTGATTTCTTTAGCTCATTGTTTAAGTCATTTTCTATTAACGTTTTGTTGGATATTGAGATATTTAATTTTGGTGTTTTGGGGCTTTCTTGGACTTTTTTGAGCTTCACTTTGATGTCAGTCATTACAGGGTTATGTTTTGAACCGATATCTGCATCCAGTACCCAAATCCAAAATAATATTTATTGACTCATATTCTTTATTCTTTCTCCAGCGACTAAAAATAAAATCAAAGAAAGCTCTCATTAGCTTTATTCTGATTTGATAAAGAAAACAAGGCGGTTAGGACTAGTCAAGAAAAACTAGTCTGAATGATAATGATTAGTGAAAGGTTTCGTATACTCCATTCCACGAATATACGACTGTTTTAAATTCGCTTTAAGGTGTCGATTCAATTGGTCGAATGTACTGAATTGTACAATAGTAAATTCTCCCCATTTTTAAAATACTGTTACGACAGATATAAACCTTAGATTTAAATATGAAGTTATGATATAAATATAAAGTTAATAGTTTATAAAAACAGTTGTAATTCAGATTTTGAAGTATATAATTACTATCATTAAGTTTATTTTTTCATTTCAATTATTTCATTGTAAACAAGTTGGTTTTTGAATTATGTGATTTAAACGAAATGTAACAATACTTAAGTGAATAAATAGTATAAATTTTTTAGTCGAATATTCAATTAATATTAAAAAAACAAAAAATCTTACTTATTCACTTATTCTCTTTTTCTTCTAAAACTATCATCAACGATCAGATTCACAGCCATAATCAGTCGGCGATATATGAAACTGTATATAAATTTTCGTTACTTTTTAATATCTGTAACGACTCGGTACTTTAATAATTATCAATAGTCGGTATGTTACACCCGTTACTTTCGTAACTTTTAAGAGTACATAAACTCAAAGCAAACAAATATTTAAAACTAACAAAGTGAAATATTACATCCTTTTTCTGGTTTGTGAACCATCGTTCTGCCAATTTCCGTTCTTTTATATTAAAAATAGTATATTTTTTTTTATTACAGTTATAATACCTAATAAAGTAATAAAATGTTTGATATAAAATGTGTTATATCAAAGAAACCCGGCACGCCTCTTTGGTGTTTACATTTCACGGAAAGCTTACCTAAATGTCTGATGAACACATTTGGCTTCATAGACGTCATTGTATTTATTTGTAGATTTTAACTGAAATAATTTTAATTTAGATGTCATTCTAGTAGACCCTTTTTATTGGAATAATGATTAGACCAATTGACCTTCATACTTCTACTTGCACAGTAAAATATTCGTTGTCGCAGTAAACCAAAACAGTCGTATATTCGTGAAATAGCCTATACACTATTTGTGACTTTAAAAAATCAACCGAAAAGTATGTATTTATAAAAAGAATTTTGAGATTTTACTACGAGTATTTCAAGGAAGAAATAAAATTTAACTTATCTTGAGGAATATATTACATACAAATAGTAATGAAGGATCTCCTTACATTACCGAAGTGATTGGATATTGATATGAGAAAATGTACTTAGAATTTCTAATAGAAATAATTCTGAACGTGATTAGACTGATATAATGAGAATAAAATTATTGAATAATAACCAATGGTATTAATTTGAAAGTAACAATGGTTTAAAAAAAATGATTTACTTTAATTAAAGTGAATCTCCCCAACGCAACAATATTCCAGTATTTAAACTAAACTTCTTTTCCAAAATTTCAATTAATCATAAAAACAAATACGCCTTCGTTAATTTAAATTGGCCTCCGAATAAACTTAAAAATTTTCCGAACCACGTGGCGTTGGTCGCTGGAGAATACCTCTGTCTCCTTCAGAGATTGAATTTAAAGTACCTCTTTACACTTTTAAAATCATTGGCTTCCGTCAGTTCCAATCTTACTATTATTATTCCGGTTTTTTATGGCGTTCTTCGCCTTCCGGTTCCCAGTTTCCAGCTACGTCCGCCATTCCATTCGCCAGGGTGAAGGTTTCTTTCCGACATTGCCTTCTGAATGCCGCCCAGCCAGGATTTTGTTGGCCTTCCTCTCTTCCTTTTTTCCCTTGGCGTCCATTTTAAAATTTGGTTTAGCAGCCTGTCGTGAACCAAAACACAAGAGATATACCATAATTACAAGACAATTAGAAACGAAACACACGCACTTGTAAGAAAAATAAAAAATGATCACTGGGAACGCTTTTCGAGAGAAATGGAACATGATTTTTACAGTCTACAAAAAAAAAATATGGCGCTTTATAAGAGCCAGGGTTACGGATGAAGTCCACAACGGCGGCCACGGCGGAGAAGCGGAGCTTCGGTACGGTGCGGATGGCGGAAGTGGCAACCCTCGATTTTAGGGTTGATATAGAATCAAGTCACCGAATGATTGCCGGTATAAGCAGTCCATCAATTACTGGCCAACGGCTTCGGGCGGATGAACTGGTAAATGGAAGGGCACTCTTTTGTCCTGAGACTGAGAAATCGATCTCAAAGGCGCAGGAACTAAGAAATGGTCAACAACATAAGGATGCAGAAGGCAAGGAGAAACCACTGCATTAAAGATCCTAAGGGATATCTCTAGTAAAATTATCATGGCTGTGCGAAGCGAAATGATTTCTAGTACTGATCATGGATACCGGATACCAAGATCCGGCAGGAGAGGTATACTTCATGACAACAGGGCCTCTCAGGTCGTAATTCTGCGAAATCCCTGTGTTAAAAATACAATAAATATTGGTACATGGAACGTCAGAAGCATGTACGAGCCTGGGAAAATTCACAACGTTATACAGGAGATGCAAAGATTAAACATCGATATCCTAGGCATTAGCGATACAAGATGGTCGGGTGCAGGCAACGTCTCGACAAGCAACGGTATAATCTATTTCTCAGGAAATGAATACCCACATCACAGATATGGTGTAGCAATTGTCGTTTCAAGAAGAATGACACAGTCTGTCACTAATTTTTCGCCAGTGTCAGACAGGATCCTGCTCCTACAACTGCATACAAAAACTGCAAAACTTAATATCATACAGGTATATGCCTCTACTGCAGATAAATCAGATGAGGAGATTGAGCAGTTTTATGAACAAATAAATCAAGTTCTAAAGTCTACAAAGCCAAAAGATGTTACACGTATCCTTGGAGACTTCAACTCCAAAACTGGCAAAGGAAAAAGCGGAAAAAATTTGGGAGAATATGGTTTAGGGGCAAGAAACGACAGAGGAGACAAACTTTTAGAGTTCTGTCAAGAGAATGATATGATAATTTCAAATACATTCTTTAAGCTACCCAAACGAAGACTGTACACATGGACGTCCCCTCAACACACTAGGGAAAAAACAATTAGAAATCAGATAGATTATATTTTAATAAATGAGCAATACAGAAACTGTATAAGATCAGTTAAGGCTTATTTAGGCGCAGATGTTTCTTCAGATCATAACCTCCTGATAGCGCTGGTACACATTAGACTCAAAAGACCTTCAAATAAAACAAAAATAGATCACATAGATACCAACCGCTTACAAGATCCAACAATTAAAGAAGATTTAAAACAACATATCAATGATAACTTACGAATGCTTTCTACAAAGACAGAGAACACGCATGTAGAAGACAAGTGGCAAGATTTAAAAGACGCCATAATAAAACCTGCCCAGAAAATGCTTACCAAAGAGAAACAGAAAAAAGGACGAGAATGGATAACAGAAAAAATTTTAGGTCTCATGGAAGAGCGAAGACAGTTAAAGGGAAAATGCAGCCAAAAATATAATAAAGTAAACAAACAAATCAGAAAAGAAATAAGAACTGCAATGGAAAATTTTTATGCAAGAAAATGCGAGGAAATCGAAGAACTACATCTCAAACATGACACTTTTAACTTACATAAAAAGATAAAGGAACTGACAGGTACACAAAAACGAAAACATCCCAATCTCCTATGCAACGCAAATGGTGAAATAATAGCCGATCTACAAGAAAAGATTAGGACCTGGAAGAACTATGTAGAAGAATTGTTCGACGATGAAAGACAAGAACCTAATATAGATAACTTGCAAGGTGACGAAGGACCAGAAATAACTAAAGAAGAACTGTTATACGCTATAAAAATAATGAAAAATGGTAAATCACCGGGTCCAGACGGCTCACATCAGAACTTCTTAAGCTTGTGGAAGGCGAATCAGTGAATATTCTACTCGACCTTTTTAACTGCATCTACAAAAGAGAAGAAATACCAAAGGAATGGCTACTTTCAACTTTTGTAACCATACCAAAAAAGGCAAATGCAAAACAGTGCACTGACTACCGCACTACAAGCTTAATGGGGCATACATTAAAAGTATTCATCAAAGTAATCCACTCAAGAATTAACAGAAAACTAGATGCAGATATTAGTAATACTCAATTCGGATTTCGGAACGGGCTTGGAACAACAGAAGCACTATTTGCACTTAACGTCATATGCCAAAGATGTCTAGATATAAACCAAGATATATATATATATATATATATATAATATATATATATATATATATATATATATATATATGTGCTTTATTGATTACAACAAAGCGTTTGATAAAGTTCGTCACGATCACTTAATGAAACTGCTAGTAGAAAAAAACTTGGATAAAAGGGACATTAGAATTATCTCTAAGATTTACTATAACCAGAAAGCAAATATCCGAATAGAGCAAGAGACAACGGAGGAAATCGAGATCAAGAAAGGCGTAAAACAGGTTATACTCTCACCGACCTTATTCAATCTATACTCCGAAGACATTATAAACACAGCACTTTCGAATCAAAATATAGGTATTAAGATAAATGGCATCCGAATAAACAACTTGAGATATGCCGATGACACGGTACTAATCGCAGAAACTTGGGAAGATCTTCAAATACTAATTAACAAAATAGTAGAATGCAGTGAAGAACACGGATTATCACTTAACATAAGCAAAACAAAAATAATGCTAATATCTAAATCACCACAAAACTTCCCTGACATAACCGTGCATGATCAAAGAATCGAACGTGTAAGAAGATATAATTACCTGGGAACTGTTATCAACGAAAATAATGATTGATCTGAAGAAATCAGAACCAGAATAGAGAAAGCTAGAGCCACATTTACTAAATTGAAAAAGGTGTTCGCGGAAGAGATCTAAGTCTAAAACTTAAAATTCGCCTTTTGAGATGTTACGTTATGTCAGTTCTCCTCTACGGGATGGAAACATGGACATTGAAAAAGATCTATACCAAAAAGATAGAAGCATTTGAGTTGTGGATGTATCGTAGAATATTAAGAATACCCTGGACAGAGAAAGTAACAAATGTGGAGGTTTTGCGGAGCGTGCGGAAAGAGAAAGAGCTGATACTTACTGTTAAAAAGCGCAAACTACAATATTTGGGACATGTTATGAGGGGAGATAAATACCAGTTGCTGCAATTGATTATACAGGGAAAGATAATGGGAAAGAGATCTATAGGAAGAAGAAGGCATTCATGGTTGAAAAACTTGAGAGAATGGTACAATTGCACCAATTACCAACTGTTTAGATCTGCAGCATCAAAAATACGCATAGCTTTGATGATAGCCAAACTTCGGAACGAAGACGGCACTTGAAGAAGAAGCCTGTCATCGTCCATTCTTTTCACATGACCATACCAGAAAGGTTGTCTCCTTTGAATTTCGTCAATGATGGTTGGCTTGACTCCCATTATATTTCTGATATGGTTATTTTGTATTCTATTAAGCCTTGATTTTCTAGCTGATCTCCTCCAGAAGTCCATTTCCAATGCAAGTAGGCGTCGCTCAAGGGATTTAGTAAGTTGCCATGTTTCGCATCCATAGAGCACTATACTTTTAAAGATGGGGTTAAATAGGAGATGCTTTCTTTGATTTGATAGTTCTTTTGACCATAGCATCGGCTTTAGGCATCCTACGCGCGACCCTTTTTCCTTTCACAGCCGTTTAGGCAACCCTTTTTCCTTTCACGATTCTTTGCTCTATCTCTTTTTCGGTGCGCCCACTCTTGTTGATTGTTGTTCCCAAATATATTTATTCCTCACAGTTCTTGATTGTTTCATGTTCGTTGATTATTAGATCTTCTACTTCATTCCCGATGCATAAGTATTGCGTTTTGTTTCTATTTACAGATGTAACGATGAGTCCAAGCCATCACCGTTAAACCAGCGTGCGCGCGAACCAACCCATGAAGTAGGAGTGTATCGACAGTAGAAAGGGCAAAACTTTGCTATATAAACCGCATTATTTCCTCATAGAGGCAGAATCGTCAGGTGTTGACTGAAGGTTCTCTTCTCCCCTACCCCGGCTTGTGGACGTGTTGAGTTCACAAGTTGTTTCCGTTCCATACCGCCAGCCGGAGAGCGTGTTGAGCTCTCCATTACCCGTACTCCGAAGCAGTCGTGTTGAGACTGTCGAGGAGTGTCCTATTAACCCGAATCACTTGAGGGACGTGTTGAGTTTCTTTCTTTCCTTTGTACCTATCGTCCGCTGTTATTAAATCGACACATCGTTCACGTAAAATTCCGAAAACACACTTGATTGCCGATAACACTAATTTCATACGACAAGGTCAAACTTAATTTGAATAAATAGGCCAGGTACTGAGAAGACTAAACTAAATTGTAAATATGTACATAAGATTTTTGTCAATTTAATTTAAGGAAGACAATAAAGTTTTATTTTTATTTTGAACTCTGTCTCTGACTGTCCAAAAGCTACCCGGATAGTGACTCCTACGAGAGGACGTCACAGATGGCGCCCGAGCAGAAAAATTCGTTTTAAACAATAATACCGACCGAATTCCGAATTTTATTTTCATGAGACAGTACTGCATTTCAAACTTTATTCAAATACAGGGTGATTCACAGTTCAAAAATGACAGACGCTCCGGAAACGTCGAAGGTTAGTTGGGTGTACCTATTAAAGAAAGACGAACTTATAGCCGAATTAACAAACAGAGAACAGTCGACGGAAGGGAATTTCAGCGAGCTAAGAGCGAGATTAGTTGCGATCATCAAGGCACCAACTCAAAAAGGCCAAAACCCAGAGGAAATAGAAGAAAACCAGATGGAAGACAGACAAAGAAAGATGGAAATAGTACGCAAATGGGGGTTACACTTTGACGGTTCAAGAGACCCAATAGAATTCATAGAACGGTTGAAAGAACTCCAGACAGCTTACGGCCTACAAGACACCCACGTTTTACAAGCTCTACCAGAAACATTAAACGGGAAAGCATTACTATGGTACAGAAACAATAATAAATATTGGAACGAATTAAAAGACTTCGAACAAGATTTCCGCAATTTCTTCGTTTCCTCCGTTCTCACGCAATCTCTGGAAGCTCAAATCCGGAACCGACTCCAACGAAACAACGAAGGTGTAAAAGACTACATCATTGATATTCAAACAATGATCAGAAGACATGGTGAATTCAATCACCAAGAAGAACTAAACAGGATATACACCAATATGAACCCGAAATACAAGTTGTATATAAAGAGGCAAGACGTATCGTCAACACAGGACATCATCAGACTAGCGGAAGAATATGATATGATCCAAAAAGAAATATATAACAGAAACAATACAAGGTGTGACTGGACACAGGCAAATAGTCGTAATAACAAAATACAGAATTTCGACAGACAGACTTGTTGTTGGAGATGCGGCCGCAGAGGCCACAATAGAAGAAACTGCAGAGCTATCGCTGTACTCTTCTGCAGCCATTGCGGAACCCGAGGAACAACTTCCAATAACTGCCAATGTAGAAGCCGACCGGAAAACTCCAACAGGACTGGACAAGAAGGAGGCAACCCAGTCAGCATTTAGAGTCCTCCCTAACAACCTCCAGCTACGCACACTATAAAGATCAACGACCCCACACAACGATAACGTTCAGCAACGGTAAAAAGTTAAAAGCACTAATAGACACAGGAGCCCAAAATTCGTTTATAGGACAAAAAGGTAAAAAAATATTGGAACAATGTGGAACAAAAAGCGACAGAAAAGCTTTAAAGATCACGCTGGCAGATGGAAAAACCAGCAACATAGAAATCTGTTTTACAGCAAAATGTTCCATAGACAACGTTTGGAGAAAAGCCAAGCTACATTTTTTACCAAACCTAGCTTCAGAAGTAGTACTGGGAATGCATGAAATAACAAGATGGGGCCTTGATTTATCAAACATCTTAAATAGAAATCGCGTAAGAAGGAGAGAACAATACCAAACCAGGACAGAACACAGATCCAGATCGTACAATGCAGACAATAACCGAATACCGACCAATTCCAGGGTCAACGAAACACCAACCGCAAGATATCCGCTCCAACAGAGAAGCAAGATATATAACAAAACGACCTACCGACTACCGACCGATACCGCGGTCGAAGACCAGACCGAAAATATACCGACTACCGACCGATACCGCGGTCGACAACCAGACCGAAGATATACCGAACTACCGACCGATACCGCGGCCGACGACCAGACCGAAGACATTCCGTCATACATACCGGAATTCACGAACAGTCCGAAACGAGAGCAGCTCGACATTAGTACTACACTAAACAATACCGAAAAAAAACAATTACAGGAATTGTTACTAACCGAATTGGAGAAATTTAAACACATTAAAGGAACAACACATCTAACCGAACATACAATAAAACTTAAGCATAATACACCGATCAAACAAAGATACAGGCCCCGAAACCCGGCAATGCAGAAGATCATAAACGATGAGATAGATAAGATGCTAGAAGAGAACGTGATAGAAAAATCTAATAGCCCGTACAGTTCCCCCATCGTTCTAGTAAAAAAGAAGGATAACAACGGATACAGATTTTGCATCGATTTTAGGAAAATCAACGACATCTCAGAAAAAGATGCCTACCCATTACCGTACATCAATCATATCCTAGAAAAGTTAAAATCTGCAAAATATTTTACCACGTTGGATCTAAAAAATGGATATTGGCAAGTACCACTTTCCGAAGCAAGCAAACCCTTGACCGCTTTCATAGCACCAGGAAAAGGACTATTCCAGTTCAAAGTACTTCCATTCGGATTACACGCCGCCTCCGCTACTTTTCAACGATTACTAGATACAATAATCGGCCCAGAAATGGAACCACATGCATTCGCCTATTTAGACGACATAATAGTACTGGGGAAAACGTTCGAGGAACATATGGAAAACTTAAAAGAAGTACTTCACAGACTACAGCAGGCCAAACTACGAATTAATATAGACAAATGTAAATTCTGCAAAGAAGAGATAAATTATTTAGGCCATGTAGTAAACAAGACGGGAATAAAAGTGGACGAAAACAAGACAAAAGCCATAGTCGAATATCCCGCGCCAAAAACCGTTAAACAACTACGCCGATTTTTGGGCATCATCTCATGGTATAGGAGATTTATAAAAGATTTTTCACGAACTACAGCTCCTTTAACAAAGCTACTAAAGAAAAAACAACATTGGACTTGGGACAGAGACCAAGAGGAAGCATTCAACAAAATAAAATTACTACTGACACAAGCTCCAATACTGATCTGCCCGGACTTCCAGAAAAGATTTTTTTTACAATCGGACGCTTCGAACCACGGTTTAGGAGTAGCTTTAGTACAAACAAACGACGAAGGACAGGAACAAGTCATCGCTTACGCAAGTCGAAACCTAACAAAAGCCGAAAAAAATTACAGCGTGACAGAAAAAGAACTACTAGCGATCATCTTCGGTGTAGAAAAGATGAAACCCTACATCGAAGGATACCCATTTTCAATTATCACAGATCATCAAAGTCTACGATACTTACAAACAATGGAAAACCCTACAGGTAGAATAGCTAGATGGGCAATGCTGCTGCAACAATTTGACTTCGATGTCATTTACAGAAAGGGCTCCCAGAACGTCCTGGCCGACGCGCTCTCTAGAGAACCAGTAGATCTGGTTTGCATAATAAACGTAGAAGATGTAGAACCCGACGAATGGTACAATAAAGCTTTAAATAAAATCCAGACAAATCCGCAACTATTTCCAGACTACTCTATCAAAGATGGACTTCTCTATCGACACTTCTGGGACAAATACGATTTAAAAGAGACAGAGGTATCCAACCCCTGGAAACTATGCATCCCAAACCACAAGAGACAACAACTCCTGGCAGAAAACCACGAGCAACCGACCGCAGGACATCTAGGAATAGCTAAAACAATAACCCGCCTAGCTAGAAAATACTACTGGCCAGGGATGTTTAAAGACGCCGCAAAGTTCGTCAGGAACTGCAAGAATTGTCAGCAATTTAAGCCGCAACAAAGCTTAACTCCAGGCCGCATGCAATCTACACAAATTCCCCCACATCCATGGCACACCGTTTCAACCGACATCATAGGACCCCTTCCAACATCCAGCAAAGGAAACAAATATATAATGACATTCCAGGACACCTTTTCAAAATGGGTCGAAGCCATACCGATCAGAACAGCAACGGCAAAATCAGTCTGTCAAAACTTAAAAGATAAAATCATTATGAGATTCGGATCACCCAAAGAGCTAATATCAGACAACGCAAGAACATACGATAACAGGGAAGTACGAAAGTTGCTAGATGAATTCCAGATTTCTAAAAGAAACATTCCGCCATATTCACCCCAGAATAATCCAGTAGAAAGAACAAACAGAGTAATCAAAACAATGATAGCTCAGTTCTGCGATAATAACCATAAGAAATGGGACACGAGCCTTCCAGAACTACTATTCGCATATAATACAGCTAAACACGATTCACGAGAGGACGTCACACAGAGAAGCCTCATTCTTCATATGTTTTAAACAACCGTCTCGTCATGAATTCTAAATCTTCCTTGTCTGCTGCCACTACTACTTGGTCGTCCGCAAAATGTAGAGTGTATAATGTTGTATCGTGGTCAAGTTGGATCCCCATTCCTGAACAGGATCTTCTCCAGTGTTTTAGTGCGTCATTTAAATAAATCTTAAATAGTATTGGAGATAGGCAGCATCCTTGTCGTAAGCCTTAGTCGTAAGTTCCAATCTAAGCGGAAACAACAGATAAACAGTTTGACCAATTGACAACATACATTTTACCCAAAGATAAGTAGATCATTTAATACAAGTACATGTATAGTTGGTAGCATACTTGACGGGCAGAATTAAGTTATTTATCTCTCTAAGTAACGCTAAAGTAATCTTATCGTTACAATTTCTCCTACATCTTAAATTTTTTGGTCCCTCTGTATGTTTTTGTATTTTCTAAGTATAAATATATTTTGAAAAATATCAACCCAAGAATTTATCTAAAATCTTATATTTATGTGTTATTTCCATCCAATTATTATTCAGTTATAAGGGTAGTTGTTTCGGCTTGTTTACGCGATGGCTTTGTACATGTAAATAGTATTCGCCCCAGGACACATCTAACTTTACTCCAGGTTTCTATTACCGTTTATTTGTTTCCTGGAAATGATTATAGTTACACTGTATCTACATATTAATTACCTTTCCAAAAACTTCCATCCCCGGGAAACGTCGGCAATTTCGCTACCCCACTAAATGAAACTTGGAGATATTAGGGATGAAAAGGTTTGATTTAGGGGTTGCATGCTCTTTGCCGCTACTGTTTTGGTCAATTTGAAACTCTGTTCATACACATGGAATGTGTTTTGTGTTAAGTAGTTTCCGACGTTATGGAAAATCTAGAACGAATGAAGTCAAAAAGCAACGGAATATTTTAGATATGGCAACAGCGTCGGTTGAATCGGAAAACCAATAATTAATAATGAATATAATTATGATGAATAAATTAAGGCAAGTAGAAAATATTTTATAATTTTTTTTTTGTGACAAACGTCCTCTTCAGATCCACGAAACACAAAGATGTTAGTTTGTGTTCCAGTGATTTCAGAAAATTCATTATAATTTCGAGTTAATATTTTAGTTGGAGTTAAGCATAAATAAGTTCTTATATTACCTGTGTTCGATGGATTCAAAAGATTTTCTAGTTGTCTTTTATCGGGATAGAGAAGAAAAGGATAAGAATACAAATATATTATATTACAAAGATTTACGTTTCTTTATTTTATATGAACGAATAAAACAATTATTAAATTCTGTCGTTATCTTATCAATCAGCATACAAGAAAATAAATCAAATTATTATGATAATAAGATTATGAAGCTACATACATTTATATTACGTGAAAAACCAATTTTACTTAAAATTTTCTTTACTTGAAAAAAGAAACCACAAAACTTTAAACTTTTGATTAGCCTAACAAAACCTCAGTTCTTAAATTTTAATGATAATGACCACGATGTCGAAACGATCCTTCACAGATATAAAATTCAATTGTACAAACACTTACAGTTTATTTTCTTCTTGAGTTGTATGTTGGAACATACCCAGAAAAGTCCAGTCTCCTCAAATATGTGATCTCCCCTCTTTGGCACCTCGGCTCCTTCTTTACGTCTCTGCAAACCACCTTCAAACTACACAAAAAACACCTGATTCACTGCTCCAAACTCCGCTACTTATTTATGACACCAGGACCTCCTTTTGTCAACCTGCTGCCGTAAGAATACTTTCACATATACTTTATAAAATGCCCACGGTAGATACTTGGACCTCTTTTAATCCACTTGTTATCTCCTTCTTCAAACTATTCACTTCTTTTCGTTACGCCGGTATCCAAACTCACGAACCACACCCTATCTTGAGACAAACGACTGTTTCCTTTCGATGACCAAAATATGACTAACTTCTCCTCTCTCATGATCGACTCACCAAATTCCCATTTAAAAACGACCGTCCAATCAAAAAGCTTAAATTGTGTTTACCATGATTTTGGAAAAGCCTAATTTCGGTTTCAGAAAAAACTAAATAGCTTACTTTAAAATTGGTTTTTTTTTTCAATACATCATTTATACATATTTCAAAAGATTAAAATATGGTCATTTAATACTCGACTATACAAACAATGAAAAATTAACTTACAGGTAAAATGTCTTCTAATTCTAAACAAAGGTTTTTTGATAATTTTGTTTGAAACGGAAAAAGGTCGTTTGCCAAACAAATTTCTATTCTTATCTACACTAAATCTTATCTTAAATTACTATATACAATTTGTTTATATTGATATCTTGAAATTTTATTTCGATGGATTTTTTTATTTATTTTTCTTTGGTTTCTAAAAGAAAAGGTATGACAATATATATATATATATATATATATATATATATATATATATATATATATATATATATATATATTATATAATATAAATATTATATATATATATATATATATATATATATATATATATATATATATATATATTATATCAATGGTGGTATTCCGGGTTTCACTCCGCGTTAAATGTTGTTGGTTTTGATAAAAACCATTTTGACGACGTTTCGGCAAGATCTCACTTGCCATTTTCAAGTCTCTCTGGATGGTCTGCTTCTTGTCGATGTTCGAGTGGAAGTGACGCTACGGGTGTTAGGCAGCTGGCTTTTGTAGTTACTGTGCGTTGCGCGCGCTCTTGTAATTGGTCCAGTGCGCAGGTCAGTGGGCGGGGTCTTGGTCGATTCCGTTCTTGCGGTATTCTTCGGGATAATTGGTTTCCATGTTTTTGGCAATCTTTGGGCATCGTCTCGAGAATTTAAATTATTTTCTTGTTTTTCTATTTCAATGGCTTCTCTGATAATTCGTTTCCTCTTGTTTTCGACATTCGCTAACATTACCGTATGTTTGAGGTCAATTTTGTGTCCTGTATCTAAAGAATGCTGGGCTAGGGATGACGTCGTTTCTTTTCGTTCGATGGCATTGCGATGTTCTTGTCTTACTTGGATCCTTCTATTTGTCTGACCAATATAGGCTCTATCGCATTCTCCACAGGGAATTTTGTATACTCCTTGGTTTTCTAGGGGAATCTTTGTCTTGGCAGATCGTAATATGTTTGCGATTTTTTGTCGGTGTTGAAGACAGTCTCTATTTTGTGTTTTCTCAGGACCCTGCTTATCTTCTCTGTTGTGCCTTTAATATACGGTAGAGTGGTTTTGGCAATCGGTTTTATGTCTTCTTTTATTTCTTTTGTTGTTTTTTGTGGTCTTCGTGCCTTTTCGATTCTGTGTGTGGAAAAGCCGTTGTTTTTTAACGCTTTTGTAACTTTCTGCATTTCTTCTTTCTTGTGTTCTTCGTCTGTTAGTCGTTCAGATCTTATAGTCAGAGTTTTTATGACTGAATTCAATTGTGCAGGATGGTGGTGTGAATCTGCATGTAGGTATCTGTCAGTGTGAGTTGGTTTTCGATACACTGTATATCCAATGTTGCCGTTTTCTTTCTTTATTATTAAGACGTCTAGGAAAGGTAGTTGTTGATTACTTTCTAATTCCATCGTAAACTTGATCTTGGGATGGATACTGTTAATGTATTCTAGAAATGCAGTAAGTTTGTCTACTCCATGTGTCCATATGATAAAAGTGTCGTTCACATATCTAAGCCATAGTTTTGGGTTTATATTCTGCTGTTCTTATTGCCCGTTCCTCTATGTCTTGCATAAAAAGATTTGCTATCACGGGAGATAGCGGTGAACCCATCGGTGCCCCTTCAACTTGTTTGTACCGTTGATCACCATATATAAAATACGTGTTATTTAAGCAGTGTCTCGTCAAATTTAGGGTATCTTCCGGTACTGGGTATTTTCTGCTTATAATTTCCAAGGATTCATTGATGGGAACGTTGGTGAAAAGTGAAACAACATCGAAACTTACTAACAAGTGTCCCGGCCCAAGAGTAACATCTTTTATACGCTCGATGAAGTGGCCTGCATTCTTAACGTAGGAATATATATATATATATATATATATATATATATATATATATATATATATATATATATGTGTGTGTGTGTGTGTGTGTGTTCGGAAAGATTTCCGCGGTTAGTACAAGGAAACTTAGAGCTTAAGATTAATATTATTACAAAAATTATCTATTTTTTTCACGATATTTTCTCCATGTAGAAGGTAACCGTATGACGTCATCTTTTTTATTAAGACAATTTGGCCTTTTTTTCTATTTCTATAGTTTCTCGGAGGATTCTTGGTTATATAAGCGGATGGGGGCTATGGTTTTGGAGTTTTCAAAATCAATTTTATGACCTGTATGAAGATGGTGTTGACTGAGAGCTGAAATTGAATCAGAATTGCGAACAGAAATGGAATGTTCATAAATCCTATTTTGGATTTTTCAAATTGTTTGGCCTATATAGAATCGGGGACAGTCTGCACAAGGTATTGCATAAACTCCGTGCTGTTCATTTGGAATATTGTCTTTGATAGATCGAAGAAGAGATGAAAGTTTTTGTTGGGGAGTAAATATTGTTTTTATTCCTCTTGGTTTCAGAATTCTGTCGATTTTGTCAGTGACACCTTTGATATAAGGAAGAAAAACTTTTGTATGATAAGGGTCTGAATCTTTAGGTTGAGAATGAGTGGGAGATTAATGTCTGTGAATGCTCCTATTGATGTGATTTTCGCGGTAACCGTTTTGGATTAGGGCTTGTTTTAAACAAGAGAGCTCAGCGGGTCTACTTGCATCATCGGAAAGGCGTATTGATCTGGAGACAAGGATATTAATGACTGAATTAATTTGTGAAGGTGGATGGTGAGAGTTAGCATGCAAATAACGATTGGTGTGTGTGGGTTTTCGATAAACAGAGTAATGGAAACCTTGGGATTGGTTTATCTTGATGAAAACATCGAAAAACGGTAGGGATGTATCAGTTTCCTCACTTCTCTTCATTAATCATCACTTATCTTTCATTAAACATTGTATATCCAACACCTATTTCATCTTTCAAAATAAATTCTACAGACAAATAAATGGTGCCCCAATGGGCTCTCCTCTATCACCAGTAATTGCCAATATATTTATGAAAGACTTCGAAACCCGAGCACTATCCACATCAATGCTCAAGCCCACATGTTGGCTACGATATGTTGACGATACATTCGTCATTTGGCCCCATGGCAGGGATGCTTTAGTATCTTTTCAAACTCATCTGAATGGTATACATCCTAGTATCCAGTTCACGATGGAGATGGGGAGACTGAGACCTCGGAAGCCCTGAGGAAGGCATCAGAGAGGATGCCGAAAGCTCGGCAAAATGCAGCACGTTTTTACGTCTCCTGAAAATTTTTGAAAAGTGGATTTATGCAGTTTTGTAAAAACATTTGTTAACAATTGCTTGTTTGTAGGAAATGTTGAACTACAAATTAGATGTTAGTTCTATTGTATTAAGGTAATATATTGTAACTTTATTTTTTATTGTATAATTATTATTATTATATACATAATAAAAAATTGTATATAAAAAATCACAATGTAGTGGGAAATTATGGTCAGCAATATTAAAAACGGGATATTAAATCCGTGGACAATATTTCATTAGGGCAAACCGTACCCTTTCCGATAAAATTTCCATCTGGCCCGTTTTTCAACAAGCCA
This sequence comes from Diabrotica balteata, assembly GCA_918026665.1. Classification (NCBI taxonomy): domain Eukaryota; kingdom Metazoa; phylum Arthropoda; class Insecta; order Coleoptera; family Chrysomelidae; genus Diabrotica; species Diabrotica balteata. The sequence continues at coordinate 42,102,605 of OU898284.1, forward strand.
TTTATCAATCATCTAACACATCGCTGTTGCAACCATCTGATAAGTTTTTATTGTTATTTTTTATACTTGCTGGCCGCTGGCCCATTTTTTGTGAGTCAATTTTCTTCCGCTACGTTAGAGATAATCTATTAGATCTGTTGGCTTTTACATTTTGATATATACTTCGTACATCAATTTTTTTGTCGTGACGCGTGATGTGCAATATATCAAATGAATTTGTCAACTCACAGCCGAGCCGAAACGTCGATAAATTATTTTGAGAAAATATAAATGCTCACATTGATTTTTTGAGATTCCGGGGAAATTGGACTTTTAAGTGATTTACGCATAAATAGATGAATTGGGACTTGAAATTATCATTGAGTATATACTGCGGGCCAAAAAAGTCTGATTCGTTCTAGAAATTTTTACTTCAAAATACAAATACGAAAGTCTTCAATTTGAAAAAAAGATAAGTACATTTTCATATAATTTTCAAGAAAAAAACGTTTAGTAGACATTAAAATTTAACACGACGAAACTTAACCAAACATAATAAGAGATAAATTGTGAAAAATTAAGCACGAAATATAGTTGGTTTGGTGAATGCGCCGATGGAAGTCTTCAGGGAGTTACGCCGGGTGGCGGTTAAACGAAGGTCTTCTTCTTCTTCTCGTGCCACTCCTAGCGGAGATTGGAAATCATCATGGCCACTGCGACTTTGTTAACAGCGCGCCTAAAAAGTTCAATCGAACTACACCCGAACCATTCACGTAGATCCCGAAGCCACGATATTTTTCTTTTTCCCACACTACTTTTGCCCTTAATTTTGCTCTGCATGATGTTTCTTAACAGTTCGTACTTTTCACCTCTCACAATGTGTCCCAAGTATTCCATCTTTCTAGTTTTTATCTCATTTAGAATTTCGTATCTTTTGTCTAAAGTTTGGAGTACTTGTGACGCGGTCCATCCATGATATTCTGGGAATGCGCCTATAGTACCACATCTCGAAAGCTTCGATGTTTTTTATGGTCAACTGTTTTAGTGTCCAAGCCTGAACTCCATATAACAGGGTAGAAAAGACATAACACCGCAGCATTCGTATTCGTAACTTTATATTGATATCACGATAAACGAAGGTGGGCAATTCTAAACGTAAGCAGCCAAATACCCTGTATAATGTCAACGGAAACATAATAACAGAACTGGAAGAACAGTTGAAGACATGGAAAAACTATAATGAAGAACTCTTTGCAGATGACAGACAACAATCTAAGTTAAGTAACATACAAGGAGACGAAGGTCCAGAAATAACGGAAGAGGAAGTAATGTACGCACTAAAAAGAATGAAAAATGGTAAAGCCTTAGGTCCAGATGCAATATTAACGGAAATCCTTAAACTAATAGAAAAAGACTCGATTCACATTTTAGTTGAACTTTTCAATAGCATTTATACATCAGGAAAAATACCACAAGAATGGCTTTATGCACCTTTGTTATTATACCAAAAAAGATAAATGCCAAACAATGTAGTGATTACCGTACAATCAGTCTGATGAGCCATGTACTGAAAATATTCCTGAAAATTATACTCTAGAGTACACAGAAAACTGGAAATGGACATCAATAATACCCAGTTTGGATTCCGAAATGGACTCGGAACAAGAGAGGCGTTGTTTGCACTGAACGTTATGTCTCAAAGATGTCTTGACATAAAGCAAGATGTATTTATGTGTTTCATAGATTATAACAAGGCCTTTGATAAAGTGCGACATGGTCACCTAATCAGACTCCTGACAGAAACGACATCTACAGACAAACTACAATCAGAAAGCAGTAGTGAGAGTAGAGAATAATACCACTCAATAAATTAAAATAAAGCGAGGTGTGAGACAAGGGTGTATTCTGTCACCAACCCTGTTTAATCTCTATTCCAAAGACGTAATAAATCGAAGTTATCGTGTTAGATTAAACAATCTGAGATTTGCCGACGACACTGTTCTGATCGCTGAAACACTTGAAGAGCTACAGACATTGGTGAATAAGATAGCAGAAGGAAAACTAAATTTCTTAACTTAAAGAATGCAAGCTAGATTATAGATATACTAAATTATTATACAAAATATACCTGCAGGCAACAACCACTGTCAGATTACATACTAACAGTAATCGCATAAAAATAGAACGAGGGGTTAGACAAGGAGACCCAATGTCACCTAAGCTTTTTAATACGGTGCTAGAACATACTTTTAAGAATTTGGATTGGATGACAAAAGGAATAAAATAGATAGAGAATATCTAAACAACTTACGTTTCGCCGATGATAAACTTATAATAGCTGAAGATCTAGGTATGGCAAGAGAGATGATACAGGAACTCGTTGTGACTACAGAAAATGTAGGTTTAAATATAAATATCTCGAAAACAAAAATCATGAGTATTGGTGGGAAAGTAATAGAACTCGTAGATAGATATAAATACCTGGGACATAAAATTATGATTGGCAGGAATAACCAAACTCATAAACAAGAGAAGAATCGGCCTTGGGTGGGCAGCATTTGGAAAACTGAGAGAAACTTTTAAAAGTGAGCTGCCCACATGCCTAAAGAGAAAGGTATTTGATCAGTGCGTCCTCCCAGTCTTGACGTACGGAGCAGAAACACTTACATTAACAAAATCAGCAGCTACCAAACTGAGAGTCACGCAGAGAAGAATGGAGCGGTCCATGTTAGGAATAACTATGCGAGACAGAATAATCAACGAAGACATCAGGAGAAGAACCGGAGTGACTGACATCATCGAGAAGATAGCCAGACTAAAATGGAGATGAGCAGGACACATAGCCAGAATGACAGATGGGCGATGGACAAAGAGGTTATTGGAATGAAGGCCAAGGGAAGACAAGAGAAGCGTCGGTCGATCACCTACAAGATGGACTAACGATTTAAGAAGACTCAATAAAAACTGGATAAGAGCGGCGCAAGATAGACGGGGTTTGAAACATGTGGAAGAGGCCTATGTTCAGCAGTAGACTCTTGAGGCTGGATGATGATAATGATATCCATCGTTCGTTTGCAGAACGTCGTGACTTTACAGCAGAGCAGAACAAAACTTCATACAATGACAACAAAAATTAAGAACCTAGTCGTCTCCCTATCATATTAGGCCTACTGTATAAAATTCTTATCCTTAAGGCATTTGTTGAGTCTGTTCAGTCGTCATCTTAGCCGTCTGATACGCTCAGGTTCTCTGGATGAAGAACAATATCAATGATATCCTGGTCGATGAATTCACTTTTTGAGTCATCGGCTGCCAACCACTCACGTATCTCTTCTTAGTTAATTTCGTCATGTCCCGGCAAATTTTTTTATTAAAGGTTTAATTTCTTCTATCGTTTCTTTGCCATTTTCTTCTTCGAGATCGTCAATCAAAATCTTACCAAAAATTAGTTCCAGCAATTTTCCAAAGTTGAAGATTTGATCTTGGCCCAGAACTCAGCACACCGATAAACAACATGTTTCATTGTTGAACATTTGAGGATTTTAGTAACACTTTTGGATTTATTTGTCTCCTGTAATAACAGACGTCTTAAGAATGCTCCTCTATAATGTCTCTCGAATTTCTCTATTACTCCCCGGTCTAACAGCTGAATTAAGCTCGTGGCATTCGGTGGCAAAAATCTGACAATTATCACTATTGTATAGATTTTGAGTCAACAAGCAACAATGCTTTGATGGGAAGGTTTCTTTATTTTAAAAAGGATTTTACGCTTGGGACGAATTGATTTTCGAACCATTCTGAAAATAAAGTGGTCGACATCCATGAGCTTTTTTGGCTTCTATAAAAAACTGGAAGTGCTTTTTCTCAAATATCTTTTAGACCTCTTGGTTTTTTTTGATTTCCCAACACACATAGGCATCAATCAGTGAGGGAAATTAATGTAATTTACAAATTTACTTTTTACTAACGAAATTATTAAAACTGTCAGCCGTTTCGGTTAAACGATGTTTCTGTTAAAAAGTTTCGCTTAAGGAAGGTTTTACTGTATATATAAAAACGAACTGTTACCAATATACCGAACAAACCTAACTGATGTACCTGAGATAGAAATACATAATAAATTAATACTAAAATCAATCAATATCTTATAATAAAAGTAATACCTTTGGTATTACTGTTTATTTCTAAACAAAACATTGTTTTTTAAATTGGTCTCAACCATTGCGTTTTAGTTTAGTGATCCAAAAGATAATAACGCAGAGTGGACCACACAGCCCGTTTAATTCGTTTTTGTACGAGCTGTGAAGTCAACCAATAACATCCCTTTCGGGTAATTGTAATGCAAAAGTTCAAACAGTGCACCTCCACATCAAAATTCCGGTCCAATTATAACTGTCTTCATAAATCCACCGACACCAATGCATATTACCTTTATATATCATCGTTGAAACACGGAAAAATGTTTAGATGTCACCAGATTTATGTGCCAGTCCGACTTTTCGTTATCGGTCCGATTGTATGATGCGTCAATCACGTCGGCGAACAAAGGGTCTTGGAACAGGGGCAGCAAAAAACGCCGACGGGCGGCGGGCGGCCGTATACAAGCAAAAACTACATATCAGAGACCGAAAACTGTCCGAAACGGTCGGTGCGACATAAATTCCGTCATTTTACGCGAGCGTAATTACGTCGAGAATTTAAAATAATGGCCGCAAGTATTTCCAACGAGTGCTACACATCGAACAGATTGTTGTATCAAAGGGTGAATGCTTCTACGAAAAAATATGAAAGGTGGAACGTATGCACAGAATAAAATTATGATAAAAAGGTTGACCGAATAAAATGACGAGCTTTTTTGTTTTTAATTTGTCTTGTTTGTAAAATAACCATTTTGGTCCACGAATTAAAAAAACGACTCATTTATATTTATTTTTGAAAATTAAGTGTTATATACGAGGCGTAAACAAAAGTTGTGTACAAATAATAAAAATCAAATATATTTTTGGTGAGAAATAGCTTTATTGTTTCTGCCTTTAACCTATTAAAGCCATTGGCAACTTTATTGGCCATCAATCTATCTATCTATACAGCCCTTACTGTCCTCTATAGGCTTCCTCTTTCTTCCTTCACGTCTCTCTATTGTAGGCAATTCGTATCCACTTCGGGCCTGCGTGTTTCTGCAAGTCATCTGACCATCTCATTTGTTGACTTTCTCTTTTCCGTTTGTAACTATATGGGCTCCAGTGTATAATCATATTATTCCATCTGTCGTCTTTCTGTCTTATGGTATATCCAGCGAACTTCCACTTAAGTTTTGCTATCTGCGTTGATACTTTTGTTTTGTTGCGGATCCAAGTATTTCTTTTTTTGTCTGATATCCTGATGTTCAGCATTTGCCTTTCCATGGCTCTTTGGGTCTTTGCTGTTTTTTCCATATTTTCCTTTGTAAACGTCCAAGTTTGTGAACCGTATGTGAAACAGAAAGTATACATTAGTTAAAGACTCCTGTTTTTAAATATTGGGGGATTTTCTCTTTTTTAGTATAAAGGAAAGTTTTCCAAAGGATATTCAAGCCAACCGTATCCTTCTCTTTATTTCTCCGGTCTGATTTTCATTATCTTTTAGTTGTTCTATAGTTGTTTGTGCAATCTATCTATCTATCTAATTAGCCTTCTTCGGTCCATCTTTGGACATAGGCCTCCCCAATCCTTTTCCATTCTTCTCTGTCTGTCGCTACAGTCATCCACCTAGAGCCCCACGTGCTTCTTGATATCATCTGCCCATCTCATTTGGGGCCTTCCTCTGCTTCGTTTATATTCCCACGGTCTCCAACTTATAAGAATTTTGTTTCATTGGTCTTCTTTTTGTCTTATATTGTGTCCGGCAAATCTCCATTTCAATTTTGCAACTTCTTGCCTAACATCCCTCACTTTTGTTTTCTCTCTTATCTACTCGTTTCTCTTTTTATCCATTAGTCGTATGTGCAACACTTGTCTTTCCATTGCTCTTTGGGTTTCTATGATTTTGTCCATGTTTGCTTTTGTAAATGTCCACATTTGGGAATCATAAGTAAGAACAGGGAGTACGCATTGATTGTATACTTTGGTCTTAAGATGCTGTGGATATCTTTTGTTTTTAAGAATGTAGCTTAGTTTGCCAAATGCCGCCCATGCCAGTCAAACTCGTCTCTTTATCTCTGCCGTTAGGTTCTCTTTGTTAAGTTTTATAGTTTGACTATCTAAACTATAAGTTTTATAGTTCATCTTGTCCGATTCTCATTGTGATGTCTTCATCTGTATTTCTTATGTATATCACCCTGTCTCACGCCTCTATTTATTTGTATTGATTTTGTTTCTTCATATACTTTAATTGTTGTTTTGGCTTCCTTATATATATATATATATATATATATATATATATATATATATATATATATATATATAGCAAAAAATACGACCGTTGATTAAATTTAAAAAATATTCAATAGTTGAATAGCAGAGGTTGTATCGGTCAATAATAGGCAAATGAAAGTCGTCAACTACTTCATTGATTTAATCGAATACGTTTCGCTTTTTAGTTTTCAAAAGCATCATCAGTTCACTACAAATAAAAATAAAACGATGTAAAAAATAAGTAAATAACCAAAAGGGTTCATACTTACAAAAACAATTTGTAGGTTTTGTAAAAGATGTTAAACACACTCTACGATAACTTAACATTAAAAAATTTAAAAACTAAACGATAGAATCGAAACAAAAAACACACAGGAAAAAACTGAAACAGCACTATTGTTTATTTAATTTTTACCGATGGCTTCATCTCAATGTGGGTGTAAGCTCTTTCGAAGACCCAACACAATAATCTCTTGGAATGTTTTCTATCGGTTTTAGGCTGTCACATTTGCACATGTGGCATGTGTCGTCCATACGTTTCTTCGGAAAGCAGTGAGGTACAATTATTAAAAAAGTTAGTAAGCAGAACGGGGACAGCCCTATTTTTCAAAAAGGAATATTTTATTCTACAAAACAAAAAAAATATTTTGAAAATAGGGAAAGAAGAAGGGAATGAAGTTACTATCTTGTAAGTGTTTTTTATTTAATTATTATTTGTTGTGTATGATGAGAGAGTGATATATCTGGCTCAAGTTGTCGATGTCGGTTCTTTTATTTAGGGATGATGGATGTTTAAGAATTTGACACATTTCAAGGATAGAACGCTTATGATAATTTTTTTGTTTGCACAGTATTTTAGTATTAGTGAAGTCGATACTGTGTTTGGTTGAAATGGCATGTTGTGCAAGGGCACAGGATGGTTTTGAAATCCTAATGTCGCTTTTATGGGACGTTAGTCGACCTTGAAGAGAACGGCTGGACTGGCCAATGTAGCAGGAGTTGCACTCCGCACAGGGTACATGATAGACGACGTTAGTTTGTTCTAGAGGGGCCAATGGAGTTTTTGTCTTAGAAAATAACTTTCCTACGGTTCTGGTGTTTTTTAAAGCTATTTTGACAGGTAAGTTTTGGAAAAGTTTGATTAGCTTGTTCGTGATTTGTGGGAAGTACGGGAGCGAAGCATATTTTATGGTTTGTTCAGGAGTGAGAGGGGACTCATTCATTTGTATTCTGTTAGAGATGGACGCTAATGTTAGCCCGTTGGGTGTTTCAGTGATGGACTGCCCATAGCTTTTCGAATATAGAAATTTATTGATAATGGATGCGGATAGGAGTTATCTATTAGAATAGACTTCAGTAGATTGAGAGATTCTTCTTTGTAGAGCGGATGTGTCAACATGTGTACTCTAAGGCTGAGGGCTTGTACCAGGTTAAGTTTATATCTGATTGGATGTGTCGAATGGTATTTAAGAAACGGTTGCTAGCCATTTCTTTTCTGTACCAGGTAGTGACTAATCTGTTATCTGGAGTGCGAATAATTCGCATATCTAAAAACGGGATACTGTTCTCAACCTCCAATTCACATGTAAATTGTAGGTGAGGATCAAAGCAGTTAAAAACTGATAAAGTGTCGTCCGTCTTGTTCGACGGAGTTGCTAAAATCAGATCGTCGACATACCGTTTTACAAAGGGAACCTGGAAATATAACTTCTTGATACTGTCATTAATAAGATCGTCTAGAACAAAGTTGACTAGAATAGGAGAAATCGTGGATCCCATAGGAGTTCCAAAAATTTGGCGATAAAATTTGTCATTAAAAATTAAATAGTTGGTGTCAAAAATCAATTTTAATAATTCGGAAAAAGTTTCCCAAGGTATCGGACTGTGGGGTTGGATTTGATTCCAATGGTTACGGAGAGAAGTTAATACGCTGGAAAGTGGAAGATTTGTGAACAAGGATACTACATCAAAACTTACTAAGACAAAGCCTCTGGGTAGTTGATAATTATTAATAAATTCACTGAACTGGAAAGAATCTGTTATGTTGAAGTCATTATTATAATTGTATGCTTGTGAAAGAATGTTCGTTAGAAATTGAGCTATATTAGTGTTTGGAGCATTTATTGAAGATAATATGGGTCGCATACTTAGTTGTGGTTTGTGAATTTTGGGGAGACAGTAAAATCTAGGAGCATAGCCATTGTAATTATGGAGGGATTTGGCTAGTTTATCGTCAATAATTTTTTTGTTTTTTAGTTCAGTGATATATCGGTTGATTTTGTTGGTGTAAGTAGAAGTGGGATTGCGAAGAAGTGGTTGATAGTATTTACTATCATCTAGGAGTTGTTGGCTAAGGTTAATGTATTGCTCTCTCATCATAAGGACTGTGGCATTACCTTTGTCACTAGTTAATACCATTAGGTCAGAGTGTTTTTTTAGAAAAGTGGCCGCTTGTTCATAAACAAGATCAAAATCGGTTTTGGCGTTAGAAGGCTTATGTGAGAAGTTAGTGAGAATGTTGTTGGCAGAGGATCTTAATTCAAGAAGGTCGTTGGTTTCAGAATGAGATAGTATGTTTTCTATGTCAGCTACGAAATTACATACAGAGAAATCGTTGAATGAAGGTTGTAATCCGAACTTTGGTCCGAGAGAAAGAAGTTTAAGGACATTATTGGGTATTTGGATATCTGTCAGATTTTTTATCCATTTTTCGTGGAATGGTAAACGATTGAACGGAGTGGTCCCAAGCTTGTTTAATTTGTTTTGGAGATGAGATAGAGATTTATGTAGGTAGAAGTTGTATTTTTTGATTAGGAAAGATTCATACTGATCCAAAATGTTGGAGGGAAGAAGACGTTCAAGTTGGATGAATATGTTTGACAATTGTCGATGAATAAATGCTATATCGGAATGTACGGACGAAATATTGAAGTTTAATAATCGTGCTCTCACCTGCATGTTAATTGAATCAGCTCTTCTTGTCAGTTTGTTGGACAGGGAACCCACAGTGGACTGCATAAGGTGGTCAGTGCGGTCACTAATAAAACGTGGGTATTTCTTTGTCTTCCTGCATTGGATTAAAAAAGTCTTTTTTGCTTCGGCTCTCGCTAACTTCTCGTTCAGTTTGCTCCATCTCTTAAGTAGTATCGTACAGTTAAGGCCATAGTTTCGTCTGATGGTCACGAAGAATCCCTCTGTATATGTAGACATAGCAAAAAATACGACCGTTGATTAAATTTAAAAAATATTCAATAGTTGAATAGCAGAGGTTGTATCGGTCAATAATAGGCAAATGAAAGTCGTCAACTACTTCATTGATTTAATCGAATACGTTTTCGTTTTATTTTTATTTGTAGTGAACTGATGATGCTTTTGAAAACTAAAAAGCGAAACGTATTCGATTAAATCAATGAAGTAGTTGACGACTTTCATTTGCCTATTATTGACCGATACAACCTCTGCTATTCAACTATTGAATATTTTTTAAATTTAATCAACGGTCGTATTTTTTGCTATGTCTACATATATAGAGGGATTCTTCGTGACCATCAGACGAAACTATGGCCTTAACTGTACGATACTACTTAAGAGATGGAGCAAACTGAACGAGAAGTTAGCGAGAGCCGAAGCAAAAAAGACTTTTTTAATCCAATGCAGGAAGACAAAGAAATACCCACGTTTTATTAGTGACCGCACTGACCACCTTATGCAGTCCACTGTGGGTTCCCTGTCCAACAAACTGACAAGAAGAGCTGATTCAATTAACATGCAGGTGAGAGCACGATTATTAAACTTCAATATTTCGTCCGTACATTCCGATATAGCATTTATTCATCGACAATTGTCAAACATATTCATCCAACTTGAACGTCTTCTTCCCTCCCACATTTTGGATCAGTATGAATCTTTCCTAATCAAAAAATACAACTTCTACCTACATAAATCTCTATCTCATCTCCAAAACAAATTAAACAAGCTTGGGACCACTCCGTTCAATCGTTTACCATTCCACGAAAAATGGATAAAAAATCTGACAGATATCCAAATACCCAATAATGTCCTTAAACTTCTTTCTCTCGGACCAAAGTTCGGATTACAACCTTCATTCAACGATTTCTCTGTATGTAATTTCGTAGCTGACATAGAAAACATACTATCTCATTCTGAAACCAACGACCTTCTTGAATTAAGATCCTCTGCCAACAACATTCTCACTAACTTCTCACATAAGCCTTCTAACGCCAAAACCGATTTTGATCTTGTTTATGAACAAGCGGCCACTTTTCTAAAAAAACACTCTGACCTAATGGTATTAACTAGTGACAAAGGTAATGCCACAGTCCTTATGATGAGAGAGCAATACATTAACCTTAGCCAACAACTCCTAGATGATAGTAAATACTATCAACCACTTCTTCGCAATCCCACTTCTACTTACACCAACAAAATCAACCGATATATCACTGAACTAAAAAACAAAAAAATTATTGACGATAAACTAGCCAAATCCCTCCATAATTACAATGGCTATGCTCCTAGATTTTACTGTCTCCCCAAAATTCACAAACCACAACTAAGTATGCGACCCATATTATCTTCAATAAATGCTCCAAACACTAATATAGCTCAATTTCTAACGAACATTCTTTCACAAGCATACAATTATAATAATGACTTCAACATAACAGATTCTTTCCAGTTCAGTGAATTTATTAATAATTATCAACTACCCAGAGGCTTTGTCTTAGTAAGTTTTGATGTAGTATCCTTGTTCACAAATCTTCCACTTTCCAGCGTATTAACTTCTCTCCGTAACCATTGGAATCAAATCCAACCCCACAGTCCGATACCTTGGGAAACTTTTTCCGAATTATTAAAATTGATTTTTGACACCAACTATTTAATTTTTAATGACAAATTTTATCGCCAAATTTTTGGAACTCCTATGGGATCCACGATTTCTCCTATTCTAGTCAACTTTGTTCTAGACGATCTTATTAATGACAGTATCAAGAAGTTAGATTTCCAGGTTCCCTTTGTAAAACGGTATGTCGACGATCTGATTTTAGCAACTCCGTCGAACAAGACGGACGACACTTTATCAGTTTTTAACTGCTTTGATCCTCACCTACAATTTACATGTGAATTGGAGGTTGAGAACAGTATCCCGTTTTTAGATATGCGAATTATTCGCACTCCAGATAACAGATTAGTCACTACCTGGTACAGAAAAGAAATGGCTAGCAACCGTTTCTTAAATTACCATTCGACACATCCAATCAGATATAAACTTAACCTGGTACAAGCCTCAGCCTTAGAGTACACATGTTGACACATCCGCTCTACAAAGAAGAATCTCTCAATCTACTGAAGTCTATTCTAATAGATAACTCCTATCCGGCATCCATTATCAATAAATTTCTATATTCGAAAAGCTATGGGCAGTCCATCACTGAAACACCCAACGGGCTAACATTAGCGTCCATCTCTAACAGAATACAAATGAATGAGTCCCCTCTCACTCCTGAACAAACCATAAAATATGCTTCGCTCCCGTACTTCCCACAAATCACGAACAAGCTAATCAAACTTTTCCAAAACTTACCTGTCAAAATAGCTTTAAAAAACACCAGAACCGTAGGAAAGTTATTTTCTAAGACAAAAACTCCATTGGCCCCTCTAGAACAAACTAACGTCGTCTATCATGTACCCTGTGCGGAGTGCAACTCCTGCTACATTGGCCAGACCAGCCGTTCTCTTCAAGGTCGACTAACGTCCCATAAAAGCGACATTAGGATTTCAAAACCATCCTGTGCCCTTGCACAACATGCCATTTCAACCAAACACAGTATCGACTTCACTAATACTAAAATACTGTGCAAACAAAAAAATTATCATAAGCGTTCTATCCTTGAAATGTGTCAAATTCTTAAACATCCATCATCCCTAAATAAAAGAACCGACATCGACAACTTGAGCCAGATATATCACTCTCTCATCATACACAACAAATAATAATTAAATAAAAAACACTTACAAGATAGTAACTTCATTCCCCTTCTTCTTTCCCTATTTTCAAAATATTTTTTTTGTTTTGTAGAATAAAATATTCCTTTTTGAAAAATAGGGCTGTCCCCGTTCTGCTTACTAACTTTTTTAATAATTGTACCTCACTGCTTTCCGAAGAAACGTATGGACGACACATGCCACATGTGCAAATGTGACAGCCTAAAACCGATAGAAAACATTCCAAGAGATTATTGTGTTGGGTCTTCGAAAGAGCTTACACCCACATTGAGATGAAGCCATCGGTAAAAATTAAATAAACAATAGTGCTGTTTCAGTTTTTTCCTGTGTGTTTTTTGTTTCGATTCTATCGTTTAGTTTTTAAATTTTTTAATGTTAAGTTATCGTAGAGTGTGTTTAACATCTTTTACAAAACCTACAAATTGTTTTTGTAAGTATGAACCCTTTTGGTTATTTACTTATTTTTTACATCGTTTTATTTTTATTTGTAGTGAACTGATGATGCTTTTGAAAACTAAAAAGCGAAACGTATTCGATTAAATCAATGAAGTAGTTGACGACTTTCATTTGCCTATTATTGACCGATACAACCTCTGCTATTCAACTATTGAATATTTTTTAAATATATATATATATATATCGTCGCCGACACAAGAAAACCGGTTAACTCCAATTTTTACTTAAAATGAGATTTTACTTCCATCTATTAGCAAATCGCCTATTCTAGCCATCCGACAAATAATACGTCATTTAAATGTAGATTTCTAATTTTAAAATGTTTACTAGAAAACCAGGTATCTCCCTGGTCAAAAAATTATGTTTGTAAAACACGTAACTCCGCGCATTTTCTGTTAAGTCAGTTAAGTGATTATGGCCGTTGATTTGATTTGTTGTTTTGGAGGGATTTGGTGTTTTGGAACATGCTTTTAATAAGTTCTGAACATGTACATGGGCAGAAAAGAGAATTTATATCAAAACGTTGGTAGTATTTGAAGCACCAAAACGGAAGAGGGATAGAAAAAATGAAGATGTATCACGGAGGTCTAAGACATTAAAATATTATTTGAAATTGGAGAAGATAAACGAAGGGTATGCAAAAAAATGTTTTTGTCAACTCTGGGCCTTAAAGATTGGTTTGTTATCAATTGAAAACAAGAAGACAATTCTGCTGTTACAGAAAATTTGGAAAAAACGAATGGTACCTAAAAAACGAATGAATAGTCTATCTTTTTCTTCTTTTTGAAAAACGCTTTTCTGGAAGAGGTTGGCGTTGTATAGACCCAAAAAAGATTTGTGTGAAATAGTGTGTCTCTTTTAAAACAGAAAATCTTGACCAAGAAACATTTAGGGAACATCAGTTGAAAAAACAAGAGGCAAGAGTTAAGAAAATTAAAGATAAAAACAGTGAAAGCACTGTATTGACAACAGATTTACAGGCAATCCTTGTATGTCCTAAGTCGAATGTTTCTTCCCTATATTATATAAAAAAGTTGACAATCCACAATTTCACATTCTATAACTTACACACAAAACAAGGACATTGTTTTCTTTGGGATGAGTCGGAGGGGAATCTTACCAGTGCCGAATTTGCTAGTGTGGTCATAAGTATTTTAGAAAAATATACTGAAGGGAGTTGTCTTGAGGAAAACGTAAGTGAAATAATTCTTTTTAGCGATGGATGTACTTACCAAAATCGTAATGTTACTCTAGCTAATGCAATTTTAAACTTTTGTTTAAAGCAGAAGGTAACAGTTATATAAAAATACCTTGAGAAAAGGCACACCCAGATGGAGGGTACGCACACCCCGACATGATGCACAGTGCAATTGAGAGGATGCGATATTAATGTGCCCGGTGATTACAAACAAATATGCAAAAGGAAAATCCATTTATAGTAACTCGACTATACCATGATTTTTTTAAGGACTTCAGAGCAGTAAACTATGTAAGCAGAATCCGACCGGGTAAAAAAAAGGGTGATGCAGTTGTGACCAATATTAGAGCTACAAAATATTCACCACAAGGTATTCATTACAAGTTGAGATTTGGTGAAAACTGGATTGAACTGCTTTGTTGAATAAATCAGAATGTGATACCTAAGAATTTCGTAGATCTGCCGAAGATTTACACAAATAGAATACCATTAACAAAAGACAAATTCGAACATTTGCAGTATTTAAAAAATACCCTTGATTTCGATTACCACTCATTTTATGACAATCTCCCTCACTAACATTGGTATTTTAAGTCCTATCACATCACTGTTGTACTACACTTGTTTTTGTACATATTTATGCGATTTTATTTTAGATTAAAATTTTATTTATTGTTGTTGAAAAGTGAGGCTATTTTTCATTTCTAACGTAGGTACTTAAATAACACTAAATTTTATGTTAAACCTTTTACAAAAGTATTGGTCTGTATTTCATTATTAGGATATTTTTTATGTGTGTCAGATAATATGTTTTTATAAATCGATAACCAATGCTTTTTATTAATTTTTTCCAATCCAGTGTTACAAAGAATGCCACGTAACTCCATAGGCACGTCTCATTCCAAAAGAAGAAAAACCTGTAACTCCAAATTTTCTATATTTTTAGCTATATCCGCTAGTTTTTTAAATTAAATTTGATATAATTCAGCTTAATATGACTTAGAAACTCAAAATATAGTTGTTTAATCGTTCTTTTTTATCAAATAAAAGATATCCGTGAAAATGTTACTGTTTTTAGGCTCTCTTGAAAAATTAAGTGAAATGGAGTTACGAGTTTTTCTTGTGTTGACGACGATATATATATATATATATATATATATATATATATATATATATATATATATATTGGCTATTAGTTCCGTATATCTGTGGTCAATTCTGTTGTCAATCAAAGAACTTTTCACTGCCCAATAATCGACTCTATCGAAAGCCTTTTCAAAATCTATGAACACCATATATAGAGGAATGTGGTATTCATTTGCTCGTTCTATAAGTATTTTCATACTTAGTAAATGGTCACTTGTGTTGAATCCCTTTCTAAAACCAGCTTGTTCTTTCGACTGGTATCCATCGAATTTTGTCGTCAATCTATTGGTTAAATTTTTTGTTAGTAGTTTATACATTACATTAAGGAGTGTTATAGGACGGTAGTTTTTTATATCCGCTTTATCCCCTTTCTTGTGTAGGATAATGGTTACTGATTCCTTCCAGTTGTTTCGGACTCTTTTTTCTTTTAATATCTTATTAAAAAGGGGATGTAGAGTATTAATTACCACTTTTCCACCATATTTCAGCATCTCTGCATTTATTTCCTCTTTTCCAGGCGATTTGTTGTTTTTCATTTCTTTCAATGCCTTCTTTATTTCTGATTTGCTTATTTCTGGCTGTAGCTCTGAGTTGACATTTTTATTTTAACCTTAAGTTGGTTTTTAATTTCTTCTGGTGTTTCCTTTTTTGTTTTATATAATTCTGAGTAGAAATGGTGGATTATATTTATGATGTCATCTTTAACATTTGTTTCTACTCCATTTACATCTTTTATTTTGTTTATTTCAAACTTACCTAATATCGGCCTTAAGCATTTCATATTTTTGTTGTTCTGTAATCTTCTTCTATTTTTATTTCTTGTTCTTTTCTCTTATGTTCTTTTATCATTCTGCTTATTGTTTTATTGATTTCTACATATTGTATAGATTTCCTTTTGCCTTCTTCGTTCAGCTTCCTTCTTTTATCCATAAGCTTCTTTGTTCCTGTTGATATATAGTTGTTCTTTTTTAGATCCTTTTTTGCCATTTCTTTTCCTGGTGTAATCATTGTTGCTGTAAGTATGTTGTCTATTTCGTCTATATCTTTATCATCACTGTCTAATTTTTGGGTAAGTTGTTCTTTTAATAGGTATTTGTATATCTCTTTATATTGCCCTAGTTTGTTTCTATCTACTAGATCGCAGTTTCTACTTATTTTTCTTTTCATCTCATAGTTACCGTCAATACTAATTTTTGCTTTGACCATCCTGTGATCGCTACCTATTGTGCATCTCTTAATAAACTGTTACATCTTTAATGATATATCGTTCCGTGGACAGTATGAAGTCGATCTCATTTTTTGTGGATCCATTAAGGCTGATCCATGTCCACTTTCGTTGTGGCTTCTTTTTGTAAAAGGAGTTTATTGCGTATAGATGCTTTTCTTCTAAGTAGTTCATTAAAGTATCACCTCTATCATTTCTCTGACCATACCCGAAATCTCCTATTTTAGTTTCTTCTTTGTTTAGTTTTCTACCCAGTTTGGCATTGAAATCTCCAATTACTAGTGTAAGACGACTTTTATGTTCTTCCATAGCCTTTGATATATCTTCATAAAATAGTTCAATATTTTCTTCATCATAAGCTGTTGTGGGGTCATACACCTGGATAATTTTCATTGATGTTCTTCTTATTTTAAGTATGAGATAGGCGACACGATCTGATATACCTTTGATAATTGGGACACGTTTACTTATAGCTTTATTTATTACAAATCCTACTCCAAATTTACTATTCATTTCATTTAATTTATAATATAGTAGATTACCGGATTTTAGCTGTATTCGGTTTTCTTCTTTTCGTCGAGTTTCTGATAGGCCTATAATATCCCATTTTATGATTGTTAATTCTTCTTCTAGTTCATGTACTTTTTTATCTGTGAAATCTAATATTGTATGTCCCTATCGACAGGTTGATTGGTTTTTTTGATTTATGTTGTGCTCGTCTTAGTGGGTTTTTGTTTCTATCAATCAAAAGCGAATTATTGCCTCCCCCAGATACCGTGAGGCATACCTTTGAGGTGTGTGTTTGTGCAATAGTAATTATTAATTCTTCTAGTTGGTCATAATTTTCGTTTTATTATAATTCATTTGTAGACCTATTTTTATTGATTCGCTGTTTAATTCATCCATCATATTTTGTAATTCTTCCTTTTTATCTGTTATTAATACAATGTCGTCTGCATAATACTACTTCAGATCATTATCCAATCGCAGTTTCCATTCCTAATCTAAACAAAACCAAAGAAAACAAAATAATAATAAAGAAGTACATCAACTACAAAAATCTAAAAAACAATTTGAAGCAGGAAAAGTGGTTGGATATTTACAATCAAACAAATAAAAATGAAGCGGTAAAACTTTTCATTGACAAAATTTTAAATTTAATAAACAAAAATACAATTAATTTAAAAGGAAATGATCTAAAAACCACTTTTAAAAAAGATTGGATGACAGGGGGACTTTTAAAGTCTGTACAGGAAAAACACAGATTGTATGATCAGCTAATCCAAGATCCCTCAGATAACTTAAAAAAACAACGATATACAGACTATAAAAATAAATTAATACACTTAGTTAAAACTGCAAAATGAAATTATACAAAACAACGAATTGAAAAAAATAAGACCTCTTCTTCATCACTTTGGAATGTAATTAATTGTGTGGAAAAATAAAAGGAAATACAAAAATTGAATCGATTAAAACCAAAACAGGAGAAAAAATAATTGACAGAAAAGAAATTGCAAATGAATTTAATACACATTACAGTACATTGGGACAAAGGTATGCACAAAAAATACCCATTTGTAATGAACAGATTGAGGACATAGATAGGATAGAAAACAGCATGTGCTTGTATCTAGTTGACCAAAAAGAAGTGGTAAATGCAATACAATCTTTAAAACACAAAAAATCTCCTGGCTGGGATGGGATCAAGACAGAAACCATCAAACAAATTAAGGAAGAAATTATTACTCCTTTAACTTTTCTCTGGAGAGAACTGGGGGAGACCATGCATTAATGAGAAAAAAAAACTTTTCTCATTAATGCATGTTTTCAGGATGGTTGTTTGCCAGAATGTCTAAAAATAGGCAAAATCAAACCTCTGTTTAAAAAAGGAAATAAAGAAGACGTGATTAATTACAGACCAGTATCTTTGTTGTCTGTTTTTTCCAAAATAGTTGAAAAAATTTTAAAAAATATAGTGAGTTTTTTGGATAGGTTTAGTATAATATCGGATTGTCAATACGGTTTTAGAGAAAGAAAATCTACACAAGATGCTATTTGTAAACTAACATCACAAATATCAGACGCTTTTGAGTATAATAAACGTAGTTTATGCATATTTGTCGATCTCTCTAAGGCGTTTGACACGATATCTCACGTGATCTTGTTAGAGAAACTTGAGAAGTATGGTCTGAGAGGACGTGTTTTTGACATTACTAAAAAGTTACTTAACAGACAGAAAACAATTTGTAGAAATTGATGGTGTCGAAAGTGATCCTGAAGTAATTAATTATGGCGTACCGCAAGGGACCGTTTTAGGCCCTCTACTCTTTACACTCTATGTTAATGACATGCTTAAACTAAAAACTGATGGAAACATAATAAGCTTTGCTGATGACACCGCAATTTTTTATAAGGCCAAAAATTGGGAAGATCTTAAAACTATAGTTGAACAAGACTTCAAAGTTATAAAAACATGGTTGCAAATAAATAAACTCACAATAAATTACGAAAAAACTAAATATATACCTCTTACAATATATAAAAATTCTCTGCCAACTTTTAACTCATTAAAAATAAATAAAAAACAAGAAATATTTAAAGCAGAATACATAAAATATTTAGGAAATTTAATTGACAGGCACCTTAAATGGAACTTACAAATAAAAAATATTATAAAAAAAAATACGAGGACTGTTACCAAAATTCCGCTATTAAAAAGAGTTTTTAGATGTTGAACAGCTTAAAATGCTTTACCTGTCTTTAGTACAATCTCATCTTGTATATAGGATTTTAGGATAGGGTGGCGTAGCTGATTGCCATCTGGTGACCCTTCAAAATACTCAGAAATGGTTTCTTAAACTAATATATGGAAAACGAAAAACATATCCCTCAGACCAACTTTTTCATGAAACTCAGGTTCTTGATGTTCGGCAATTGTACTGCTTAGAGCTACTTAAAAATATTCATAAAGATAAAATAACTCTTAAAGTAAAAGTGTCAAATTATGTCAATTAAATATTTTGCTCCAAGAATATACAATCAACTGCCCATAAATTTTAAAAATATCAAAAATTTTTATTTGTATAAAAAATTAGTTAATGCTTGGGTAAAAGAAAAAAGGGAGTTGTGTAACAATTTAATACATTTAAATTATACTAGATAAAAAAAAACGAAACAAATTAGATTAGATTAGAAACTGTTTGACTTTTAGACTATTTAGACTTGTTTACGTTTATGTTACTGTAAGTAAACTGAAATTGAAATTGTAAATTAATGTAATACTTATTGATTTGAATAAACGTATATTATTATTATTATTATCCCAGATTTAGCCATACGGCTCACACTCCCTCTAAGGGGAAAATTCACTCATCCCAGATACCTATGGTATCAAAAGGATTGAGCTCTGGTGGGACTCTTTCCGTGTTATCGAGCCCTAGGTGACTTGGTATGTCGGAGTATCTCCCAGAAATTTTCGTACACATCTGGAGGTCGCGAGGAGTACAGCTTTCTGCATGGCCTTATAAAGATGTTCATTTAGACCCAGCTGTTTTATGTTCACTAGGAGGTTCTTGGGAATAACACCAGTAGTAGATAGAACAATAGGTACTGTCTGGGTACTTTCCATTCTCCATTGTCTCTTGATTTGTATTTCCAGATCCCTATACTTGGCGATCTTTTCGTTGTATTTAACAAGCAAATTGTTAGTGTTAGGTATCGCCACATCAATAAGTGTTGTTTGCCTGGTAATTTTATTCACTAGTATGAGATCCGGTCTATTATGGGCCACTGGTTGGTCTGTGAGCACAGTGCGGTCCCAGTATAGCTTGTAGTTGTCATTTTCAAGCATTCTGTCAGGGACATATTGATAATAAGGAAGATGGTCGGTTTGGAGAAGTCCCAGTTTGTCAGCTAGTTCTTGGTGGATAATCTTTCCTACTGAGTCATGGCGTTCTTTATAATCAGTACCGACAAATGCCTGGCAGCCACCGGTAAGATGTTGGATGGTTTCTTGGGCTTGGCATCCATATCGGCATTTGTCGTTTTGGACTTGAGGATCTTTAACAATATATTTCAGGTAATTTTTAGTTGGAATAACCTGATCCTGAATGGCAAGTAGGAAACCCTCAGTCTCGGGAAACATCTTTCCTGATGTCAACCAATAGTTCGACGCTGTATTGTCGACATATTCTTGGTTGATCTCATTGAGATGTCGCCCATGCAGAGGTTTACTCATCCAGGTGCGCATTTTTTCTTGCTTAGTCAGATGGTTTGTGCGCATTTCTTGTTCCCTCAGTTTAAGCGGCGTTGTGTCATCTACTGCGCAAATTGCTCGATGTAAAGTAGATGTCTCAGCCTGTACCTGAAAATAAGATCTTAAATTAGCAATTTGTTTATCTAATTGCTCACCTATATCCATAAGTCCTCTTCCTCCTTGATACCGCGGTAATGTTGTTCTCTCTACTGCACTGCGTGGATGATGTTTTTGCGCCTTTGTGAGAAGTGTTCTTACTTTCCGCTGAAGACCCTCTATATCCGTTTTTGACCACTTTATAATACCAAATGAGTAGCTCAGCGCGGAACAGGCGTACGTATTTAATGCCTTAAACAAATTTTTACTATTAAGATATGACCGATTTAGTTGTCTTATTCTTCGCACGAACTCCGAAGTTAGTTCAGTTTTCATCTGTTTATGGTCAATTTTCCGCGCCTGTTTTACTCCGAGATATTTGTAAATATCATTTTCACCCATTGCCTCGATGTTTTGGCCATCTTGCATATCGAAACCTCCGGGCTGAACCTTTCCTCTGACTATATTAAGTATACGGCACTTGTCTAGTCCAAAGTGCATACTGATATCATTTGAGAAAGTTTCTACAGTTTTTAGCATCTGATCTAAGTGATTTCGAGTGGAAGCCATTAGTTTCAAATCATCCATATACAACAGATGATTAAGCTTCGCCACAACAGTGTTGTTATTTTTTATGCTAAATCCTGAGTCAGTGGAGTTCAGCAGCTGAGATAGTGGGTTCATCGCTAGGCAGAACCAAAGTGGACTCAACGAGTCCCCCTGGAAAAGGCCCCGGTTAATAGCGATATCTTCAGTTTCGATATTGGTTTCACCAGGTATTTGAAGGTGAATTTTAGTCTTCCACTTTGTCATTATATGCTTCAAAAAGGTCACGAGATTATCATCGACTTTATATATTTTCAATATATCTATAAGCCATTCATGCGGCACTGAGTCAAAAGCCTTCTTGTAGTCAATGAAGGCAGTAAACAGGTTTCGTTTTTTGGTGTATGCCTGGTTAGAAATGACTGAGTCGATAATAAGTTGTTCTTTGCATCCCATGGAGCCCTTAGCGCATCCTTTCTGTTGGGGCTCTATGATATTGTTCAGAGCACAGTGTTGGTAGATACGCCGGGCCACACAGGATGTGACCAATTTGTACAAAGTTGGAAGACAAGTAATTGGGCGGTACTTGGCTGGATCTTGGGTGTTATTTTGATCCTTCGGTATTAGATAAGTGGTTCCCTGAGTAAGAAATGATGGTATTTCCTGCAAATTAGAAATAATATTATTAATAAATACTGTTAAAAGTTCATGAACACTCCAAAACTTCTTTAACCAGAAGTTTTGAACTCCGTCTGGTCCAGGAGATTTCCAGTTATGAAGCTCTTTGATGATGTTCAAGACTTCTTCAGTGGTAAAAGGTTCATAAGGAATATTCCTGTAGTGTTGACAATTGTTCTCCGTGTCTTCAATCCATCCAGCATTGTTGTTATGGGTAGCTGGCGTCGAAAGTTGATTTCCCCAAAACTCATGAATTTCTTCTTGGCTTGGGTAGGATTTATTTAAATTTTCTACAGTGGAATTTAGTTTTCTATAGAAAGCCTTCTCTGAATTCTCAAAAAGTATATTGTCGCATTTACGGTTGTTACTAACTTTGTATCTCCTTAAGCGACCTGAATAAACGGAGAGTTTTTGTTTTAATGTGTCTAGGCAGTGTTGAGCTGTGTTGTTTTCTGGATCATGTTGTGAGTGTCTTGAAGTGTTCAGAATAATTTCTTCAGCTCTTTTAATTAGTTTTTGACTTCTTACTCCTCGGATGTATTCCGTAATTTGCCCAATATCCCTGCGCAATAATTCAATTTTCCTCAGCAGTCTTTTTTCCCAGGGTGCAATTCTGTTTTCAGTCCTTCCGATATTAGTTCCCCGTCGTGTTCTGATCTTAATGCCCATAACATTAGCAATTGCTGTTGCTGCACAGTAAATCAGCATATGCAAATATTCTAATGTATGTGCTTCCACGATATAATTGGGTAGGACTTCAGTGTTCATAATTTGTAACAGCGCACCTAGTTTCTTACAAGAGTTTATTTTTGGTAGCGGTGGTCGGCTAAGTGGGTTTGTACCATTAAACTCTTGTATGGCCCGTTCCATTTCTCTTACCAGTCTATTGTGCAACTCGTTGTTGTCCTGCTGGGTATTAACAGGTTGAGTGTCTTGTATAAGGGGCTCAGGAATCTGCTCATTTGGGATTTCATTATGGTCTTGATCCACAACTAGCTCTTGGTTATGAATCTCCCGTTCGACTTCGCTTCTAATGGTAGCGCGTCTAGCCTCTGGGATAAGATTATTTCTTATAATTACCCGGTATTGATCTGCTATTCGCTGTTCAGATACTTCAATCTCTGGATACTCCCTGCAAAATTCGGCATACAGTTGTTGTCTATAGCCGATCGTTTCTCGACCGAGGTTCGTCACCTTGTAATAGAAGCGCAAAATGTTTTCATTTATAGGCATAGTCCATTTCATGCGCTGCCTCGGTCGTCCCGCTTGTGTGAGCGCCGGCTGATGTTCCAGCGCAGCACCTTCAGCGAGTGGAGCTCTTGTTGTTGTTTGGCTCACTTGTGGTTGTTGTTGTTGTTGGGCTGTAGCTGATTGTATGACAGGGGCCCGCCTCCTCAACACCCTGCCACCGACGTCCCGCATGCTGTCACGTCCAGCGCCGGCTCCAGACGTGCCCTGGCGATCCCCAGGCAGCGACCCTAAACATAAATAATTATTAGTCTCCATTTTCATGGGTGTGCATTTTATACCTACTGCCAGGTGTCAGTTTTTGTTACACGACAGGTATTCCTGTTACCCTCTGGGTATCGGTTCTAAGAATACCCAGAGAGCATCCCCCATTCGCAGGGGGCCGCGCCTGATAGAAGAACTGATAAAAAACTCCCACAGGTTATTATTATTATTATTATTAATTATTATTATTATTATTATTATTATTATATCTCAAGTGATTCAAGTATTGGCCATTTATGTTAATACCCTGTTTTTCTCATTGTAATGTTCTCATGTCTTCCAAAGCTTGATTGAATACTTTGGGTGATAGTCTGACTTCTCGCCGTATCTTATTGGCTCCGTTTGTTCAACTATTTTAATGGATGTTGTTTGTTGATCATATATATATAGGAAATTCAGTCCGTATATTTATAGTCTATTCTCCCATTTTGTAAAGAGTTCTTTCCTGTCCAATGTTCCATCGTATCGAATACTTTTTCAAAGTTTACAAATGCCATATACATAGGGATTTGATATTCTTTAGCCTTTTCAATTAATATTTTTATCTTAAGCAGATGGTCGCTTGTACTGGATCCTTTTCTAAAACCGGCTTGCTCTCTGGTAATTATCTAACTTAGTTGTTAATCTGTTTGTTAGTAGTTCAGTTAACAGTTTGTATATTACATTAAATTGCGTTATGGGCATATAGTTTTTCATATCTTTTCTATAGCCTTTCTTAAATAGTAATAGTGTTATTGCCTCGTTTTATGTGGTGGGTATTTGTTTTGTGTTCAATATTTTATTCATTAGTACAAAAAGGACTTCCACTGTAGTTTTACCCCATTTTTTAGCATTTCCACAGTTATTCCGTCTTTCCCAGGAAATTTGTTATTCTTCATTTCTTTGAGTGCCTTTTTTATTTCATTTTTACTCATTTCTGGTTGTGGGTCAGAGTTAACGTTCTTTATTTTCAGTTGTAACTGATTACGGATTTCTTGGGTTGATTTTTATTCTGTTTTATAGAGATTTGTATAATATTCGTGCGTTATTTGTAAAATTTCTTTTATATAGTTAGTCTCCATTCCTTCTTTGTTCTTTATGCTATTAATTTGTATATTTCCCAGGTTCTGCTTTTAGCACTTCATGTTTCTATTTTTTTCAATTGTTTTCTCTATATTTTCTTCCTGTACTCTCCGTTTACACTCCTTGATATTTTTTCTAATAGTTTTGTTTATTTCTTTGTATTAAATTTTATTTCTGTCCCCTTGTTTTAGTAATATTCTTCCGTGTTCATAAGAATCTTTGTTTTCTGAGATATGAAACTTTTTTTCTTTGCTGTTATCTGTGCTATTCCTTTACCCACTTTCATTAGATTTTCAGTAAATATCATGTTTCTTTCATCGATATGTTTGTGTTCTATATCTTCCTTGGTCGGCAATATTTCCTTTATTCTCTCTTCGTACGTCTGTTTTTCTTGTTTTAGTTTTTCCATGTCTTATTTTTGATTATTTTCTATTTTCTTTCTTGTTTCAAATCTACTATCAATTATCAGCTTGGCTCGGACTAGTCTATGGCCGCTACCAGTTGAGAAGCGATTTAGGGCTGTTACGTCTTTAACCATGGATTTTTGCGTTGAAAGAATATAATTAATTTCGTGTTTAGTTTTACTATTGGAACTAATCCATGTCCATTTTATTTGGGGTTTTTTCTTAAAGAATGTATTCATTACATATAGTCGCTTCTCCTCCAAGTAATTCATCAATGTGTGTCCTCTATCATTTCTTTTGCCGTATTCATGATGTCCTACTTTGTTTTCTTTTTTGTTCGTCTTCTTTTCTTTTTTTATTATATATTATAGCTATGTCATAAGCAGAGGAGAAGTGTATGGGAAGAGAGCATATAAAAAGACGGCAAGACTGGTTTGATGAAGAATTTAGGAATGCTTTGGTAAAAATAAACCAAGCAAAACTACAAAGAGATAAAGAAAATCCCCAAAATGCGATCAAAAACTAAATGGCAAGAAGAAGGGAAGTGAAAAAATTTGCAAAAAAAATGAAGAGAACAGCTAGAAATACAATTAGAAAAAAAGAAGAAACCTTACATAAACAAATAAGTAAAGAAATTCTACCAAAAATTTAATAAATCCAGAGAAACTACAAACAAAACTCCACAGTATGGCAGAAACAAAGAAGGCTTACTTATAGGTGAAACAACAGAAACATTAAACACATGGGCGGAATATTTCGAAGATCAATTAAATACAGAGCAACAAGGAGAACCTAAGGGAAATCATAATTTCCCTTAGGCAAGAAAGCAAGAGGATGAAGAAGACACGTGCCACGAACTAACTCTGAGTGAAGTCAAAGAAATAATAAGAGACCAAAAAATAACAAAATGCAGGTAAAAGTGCTATCCGAGCTGAGATTTTTAAGAAAAATCAGAGCATCTTCAAAGACATTTTGTCAAAAATATAGGCTATCTTGCACTTATATAAATACACTCACCGGCAAAATTAACGGAACACCTTAAAAATGGGACATGTTAGATGACTCGAATTTCCTAAACCTGTTGTCCGATTTTAGTGATTTTTTTAGTATGTTATAGGTATATTATTTAAAAATATTAATGAAATAATATTGTTGCTAGACAGGTCAATGTCAATTTATACCGTGTGTAACAATCATACTGTGTTTTTTCCTTAAAGTTCGAAACACCCTGTGGAATATTCTAGCATATATAAAATATTGAGATTAAAGCTCAATTATAGTCTCAGGCTTTCTTAATATTTTCTTTTTTGATTCATTTGCTTGTGTTGGATAATAAAAAAGTTAGGTACGTTAACAACTAGCCATGTTTTTCATCAATAAATGCTCATTTTCTTCTTAGTTTCACCAGCATATTTAAAGGAACAACCATAAAATCTGAGTATTTTCTCTCTAGTCTATATACTGTTTAGGTAATATCATAATACGAATGTTGGTAAAGTATTTTGAATTTATATTACAATGGTAGTACAATATAAAACCTGTTTAAGAAGAAATAAAACACAAAGCTGTCAGACTCAACAAAATACGGAATTTAAACGCATTTACTTTATTTTACAGTTTGAACTTAAATTGATTTTTTATGAATTTTTTTGGGTTTAATAGCGTGTGTTTCCCCTACGAGCCCTTACAACTACAATTATTCGTCTTCTCATACTTCTGATACCGCTATCGATCAGTTGTTGGGCAGTCTCTGCCATTCCTCATTCAAAGCAATTGTGACTTCCTCTCTGTTTTGAATAGCAGGAACCCGTGCCCTAAGTTTTCTGCCTAGCATGTCCCACATATCCTCTATCGGGTTTAGGTCTGGGGAACAAGCTGGCCAATTCATCGTTGTTATACCCACTTGTAATAAGAAATATCTTACACAGTCTGCGACGTGTGGGCTCGCATTATCCTGCATTAAAATAAAATTTTCGTTAATATATGGTGAAAAAGGTACCACATGGTCTTGGAGAATATCTCTGATATACTTATCTGCTGTTAATGCTCCATCATCAATCACCAATAACTCTGTTATTGCTCCCAAACATATACCGCCCCACACTATTATTGAACCTCCACCAAAAGGTACGGTCGTAGTAAAATTGAAAGGGGCATTTCGTTCTCCTTGGCGTTGATACAATCTTTCTCTACCGTCGATGTAATTTACACAGAAACGGCTCTCGTCCGTAAAGAGAATTTGACTCCAGTGGTTATTATTCCAATTTTGATGTACTCGACCAAATTGTAGTCGTGCTAAACGATGGTGTCTCTGGAATCTGGGAGCTTTAATTGGCACATATGACTTAAGACCGGCTTTTTTAAGTCTCTTTCTTACTATGCGCTCAATTAAATACAAGTTTGTACTTGTTATGAACAGACAGAATGACTGTAAAATGTAAAACACAATACAAATAAACAAATTAATTTGACATTTAAGACTTTCTTGTGACAAGCAGCTTTCAAAGCCATGTAGATATAGTCTATAAAATACAAATATAAAGAAATATTTCATTAATAACAGGTTCCTTTAAATTTTCCGGTGTGTGTATTAAATTGTTAACTTCTCATAGCCTACTTTAGGCTTGTTTATTAAACTAAGCAGAAAATGAGGATTTATTGATGAAAAACATGACTAGTTGTTAAGGTACCTAACTTTTTTATTATCAAACATAAGCAATAAATCAAAAAAGAAAATGTTAAGAAAGCCTGAGGCTATAATTAAGTTTTAATTTCAATATTTTATATATGCTAGAATATTCCACAGGGTGTTCCGAACTTTAAGGAAAAAACACAGTAGGATTGTTACACCCGGTATAAAATGACATTGACCTGTCTAGCACCAATATTATTACATCGATATTCTTAAATAATATACCTATAACATACTAAAAAAATCACTAAAATCGGACAACAGGTTTAGGAAATTCGAGACATCTAACATGTCCCAATTTTAAGGTGTTCCGTTAATTTTGCCGGTGAGTGTATTATAAACATTAAACAGACATTTATACTAACACTAGACAAAGAATAAACAGTTTAAAAAAAACTTTAAAATTTTAAAAGCTACATTGTGGGTGACAACTGGAGAGAGGATGATTATCCCTCCTATTGGGAGAATAATTGTTTCATGAATTCATTTATGTAAATATAACTACATTTTATATTATAAATATTAAATCCTCACATCACAAGTTTTGCTGTTTTTGTATTTTATCTCGCATCAGAAATATGCAAGATAGATTCCCAATCTCTCAATACTCTCATCCGTGTTTTTCTCTTTGCTGTATAATATATGAGCCGTATATTTAAAGAAAGTCTCAATTTCCATAAATAATATAAATTGGTTTTTTCCTTGCTGAGAGCTTTCTTGGTAAAAACCGTTAGCAGTTTCCCAAACATGGAAACTGGATCTTGAAAAATTGAAATAAACCAATCCGAGGCTCAGAGATAATACACTGGAAAAAATTATTCGATGGCTAGTGTTAATATGTTTAAAAAAATTGTATTCCAATAAAAAATTACTAATATATAATTATTTCATGGAGCAAATAGAAAAATTATTTAACAAATTTGTAAATAGAAATTTTTAGATGGCCGGAAACATTTTTGGAAAACGTTAAGAAGAATTATTATTACTTTTCTTGCATTTTTTTTTTAACAGATAACATACAGACATTGTTTTGTTGACCATAGGAATTAAGATTTATTGCAATCCAATCTCTAGAGTATACAGGGTGAGTCATAACTATTGGGACATAGACTAGGGACAGGTTATTTGGACCAAAATATGGCTATTGGGCCAAATATGCCTTAATAAAATGTTGCTGAGAAAAAAGATACAGGGTGTTAAAGTTAATTTTTCGTTTTTTGCTAATAGTTTTCCCGTTAATTTCATTTATGAAAAGTATGCTTTGTACTGTCAGATAATTGTTGTTGGTAAATGTCATTTGTTCAGAGTAAATTATTTTTGATGTGACAGTGTAGTGTAATGTTGCATTTTTTAAAAGTAATCATTACTTTTTTTTATTGAAATGTCTCGTCACAATCATTTTACTAATGAAGAAATGCGAGATATGATTTGCGTATACGCACAAGAAAATTTTTGCGGTCGCTCGTCAGCCAGAAGGTATGGGATGTTATACGCAAACAGAAGGCAACCAAATCACAAAACTTTTGCAAGATTATATCGTAGTTTAGGTGAAACTGGGTCATTTCACACTAAAAATCGGGGTGTTCGACCTAAACAAATCACACCTAATCAAGAAGATGAACTTTTGGTTCGAGTAGATGAAAATCCTGAAACAAGTTCACGACATCTATTAGCAGCAACAGAAGTAAGTCAGTCGTCTATTGTTAGAATTCTAAAAAAAGAGAACCTCCATCCTTATCACTTCACTCCTGTTCAAAATTTACTTCCAACAGATCTTCCACGACGGTTACAGTTTTTACAACGTATTCTGAATAAACATCGCAATGACAGACACTTTATTAAGAATATTATGTTCACCGACAAAGCAACTTTTACCAGACGAGGGGTTTTTAATTGGTGAAATAGTCATTATTGGGAACAAGAAAACCCGCATGCTATTAAAGCTAGACATTTTCAGCATGAGTTTAAATTGAATATTTGGTGTATCATTATAGGCGACCAACTACTAGGGCCTTATGTTCTTCCTCCGAATTTAAATGGAGATTCTTATTTATTCTTTTTGGAAAATACTCTTAATATTATTTTAGATGATCTGTCACTGGATGTAAGAAGAAAAATGTGGTTTATGCAGGATGGAACACCACTTCATTTTTCATTAGCTGTTAGAAATCATCTTAATGACGTATTTCCTCAACGATGGATTGGCAGAGGCAGTGATTTTCAATGGCCACCAAGAAGTCCTGAGTACAACCCGCTAGATTTTTATTTTTGGAGATACATTCAAAATGCAGCTAATCTTATAAGGGGACAGAATAATATTTTTTTAACGTCCGAAAATCCTTAATAAAAAGAATTAGAAAAGGCATAGAAATCGGAGGAGACCATGTAGAACATTTGGTTTGAGTTTTTGTGAGTTCTTTTAAGTTAAAGTGTGTAGTTTTGATTTATCGTCAAAACGGAAACCTTACGTTAGTTGCAACTTTGTTTATTAGTTTGGTATTTGATAGTGGAATTGTAAATAGAATACTATTTCTTGTCTAAGATTATGCCTCTGTGCCAATTTTGATAGCAATTTATAAATATACAGGGAAACTATTAGCAAAAAACGAAAAACAAAAATTTACTTTAACACCCTGTATCTTTTTTCTCAGCAACATTGTATTAAGGCATATTTACCCAATAGCCATATTTTGGTCCAAATAACCTGTCCTTAGTCCATGTCCCAATAGTTATGACTCACCCTGTATTTATTATAGTGCTCTATAACTAATTTTTTGGTTATTTTTTAGCCTTAATAGCAATACAAATAAATAAGTACAGTATTGTGGGAATTAATGGAATCATTGTGACTTTTTTAATGTTCACAGTTGGCAACACTGTCCACACATTTACAACTGACAAAGCATTTAAAACATAACCTTACTTTGTGTTGTTTTGTGCTATTCTGTTTGTTTTCGGTAATTAGTGAATTTGTTTCATTTAATTCCATCATACATGGATATTACGTCTAAGAAGCATAAAAAGATTATCACGTTAAATGAACACACTTTTATAGCACAAAGAGAAGTCGCAAGAACGTGTGGAGTGAGTCAAGGGGTAAGAAGCAAGATTTTTAAGCTTAAACGAGCAACGGAATCAATAGATGTGAAAAGGTTAGGACATGCGGAAGAAAGATGATAACAATACTAGCAGATGAAAGATTTTACTTCGAAAGAGCAAATTGGACCCAAGAAAAACTCAAAAAAAATCCAACAAAATCATGTGTAGTGATTCATGACTCAACTGTTTGAAAATACTTTTGGAAAATGGTAGAAGGACAATGTGTCCACAGAAAAAAGAACTTCTTACTGAAAGAATGAAGAAACAAAGGCTATTCTGGGCCAAAAATACTCTAATTAGACTGTAGACGACTGGAGAAATGTCCTATTTACTGATGAAACTCCCTTTATAGTTTAGGGACAGCGGTCGAAATTCGTCATTATCTCATATTGATCAAACTGTAAAATATCCAGTCAAAAAATGTTTTGAGGATGTTTTCATACATGGGGGTTGGATATCTGGTACTAATCAAACGCGTGATGAATAGCCAGAAATACAAATATATGTTGGAACAGCATTTGGACACAGAACTCCAAAAATGTAAGCCCCAAGGAGAAGCGATACTTCAACAGGACTCTGTTTCCTGTCACAAGTCAAAGCAAATGATGGAATTTTTTAAAAATAAGAAGATTAATCTTTTAGATTGGCCCGGTAATTCGCCAGAACTCAACCCCATTGAAAATTTATTGGTCATTTGCAAAGCTAGACTGCGCAAAATCGACAGTACTACAACAATAAAAATGATAAAAGCGGTCATTCAGGTTTGGTTTCGAGATGAAAGGATATCTGGGAACTGTCAGAACCTAGTAGAATCTATGCTAAAACCAGTAAAAGCAGTAATTACAGACAAACAGGGACATATTTTCTACTAAATGATGTATGTTTTTTTAAATAAACATATATTTTTTTTTTAAATGAACTGTGCATTCGCTAAAACAGCCTATGATTCCATTAATTCGCACAGTACTGTAAGTAAATAAGAAATATGCTTTATTGTCACTGAAAATTGTACAAATTTGATGGACAAAGCTTATAACAATAAGACAAGAAAGAAAAAAATCAGAATAGGAATCGTTTATAGTTTTAAATAAAAAAAAAACAATAAAATTCTTCCAAACTTAAACATAAAAAATATTATCTAATTAAGAACCTACAAACTTTGTAAAATGTACCTAACAAAAAATAAAAATTAGGAAAGCAGATTAATGAATTAAGGGCTGAAATATTCCACCTCCTTGTGCTAAACAATAACTAAATCTGTCATACAGATTTCTCCTCATACTTTAGAGTAGGGCTGGTGTAATGCTTGCAGAGAAATGAAGTATATTTGCCCTTAATTCGAATAAAGACGAACTTCAATTTTGAGCTAGAGTCGTTTTTTTATGATAGGTCTATTTATGCTCTTTAAAAAAGGTTTTGTGAGTTTTCTTCCAAAAATGCATCATTTTCCCGATATTTGACTTTGAATCTTTCAAATTTGGCATTTGAAGAAAACCGCTGAACATTGATAGGCCGTATTTCGGTTCCTGTTATATCGCAAAAACATTTTAAAAAATGAATTTTATTTGTCTTTTTAAAAGCTACAAATTTGTTTACGACAATGTTTTTGATAACATGCACCATTTTCGAGTTATTCGCAAAAAATCGATTAAAAACGATTTTTCGTCTAAAAGTTGTTACTTTCAATCGCGAATAACTTGAAAAATATCAGTTTTGCAAAAAAAATGTATAGACCATTTTTTGTTTAAAATCACTTTTTTAATCGAATCCTGTAGTTATAACGTAAAAAAAAAATTCACCCCCGAGAGGGGGTGGCAACCACCCCCAAGGCTTTGGCACGCTTTAGTTCGATATAAATTTTGATCCTTGGCTATTACCTACCTTCTGTTAAAATTTCAAGTCAATCCACGCAGGACGAAAAAATTGCGAGGTGAAATGCTTCATTTCCTGGACTATAAGTGGTTTAACAGCATAATAACATCGTAGATTTATGTGTAGCTTTCAATTTTTATGATTTCAGAATCCAGCAGCACACTAAAGTATTGGATTTTTATAATATAATTATTTGACAAACTTTTGTTAGTCAACCACCTACAGCAGAATTTAGCCGAAATACATAATATTTCGTATGTTCCGAATTTATTTCGTTCAATCTGTACATATATATTTATATTTTTACAGTGTACTATTCGTAAAGTAAACTCAATAAAAGGGAAACAGAACAGGGAGTTTCAAATAATTGACACTTGTGAAAAATGTCGACACAGTATTTTATATCCTGTAAGATTTATACCAAAACTGCGGCGATATACTTTTCACTCGATCTGTTATGGTAAGAAAATAAGAAAATTTCTTAGCGTACTTTGATTGATCGGCTATAAATCTACGCTATACTTCGGATTTTTAATAATCATAAATAAAAAGCCATTAATGCTTTTTTAAATTTGATTTTTCATTTAAGTTTTTTTACAAATATTGTGAAGGAAGCTATTTTCTTTTGGTATGTAAGTATTTTTTGAAAAACGTTATACTTTTTCTCCCAACTTTTTTTTGTTATATGACTAAAGCACTATATCATTGTTTCAGGTTGGAAGGGGAAAGAGTACTGCTGTATAAGGTAATACATTTATTTATTAAAGGTTTGTGTTATTATTTGACTTTTTTACCGTTCTAGCACTTGGTGGACAATTTTTTTAGTGTCAAATTAACGTTATTATCATTTGCTTGAATTTTCTTTTTCAATCATCATTTTGGCTTTACAAGCACGTATTTCCATATTTCTCATATCTTGGTCTATGTCATCTAGGAATCTTGTTCTGGGTCTTCCTCTTCTTCTTTGACCAATAGGTCTATCAGGGAGCGTTTTTCTAGCTGGGTCGGTTTGCTCCATCCGCATTACATGGCCTACCCACCTCAGACGTCCTATCTTAATGTGTTTTATGATATCTGGTTCCTGGTATATTCTATAGAGTTCGAAGTTGTATCGTCTTCTCCAGACACCCTTTTTATTTACCGCTCCATAGATTCGCCTCAGTATTTTTCTTTCGAAACATCCTAACATGTTTTCATTGCTTTTTGTTAAAGTCCAGGTTTCTGAACCATATGTTAGGACTGGGCGTATTATTGTTTTGTAGAGTTTTACTTTTGTATTTCTTCATATAACTGTAGATTTAAAAAGGAGATTAAGGCCAAAATAGCATCTATTAGCCTTTACTTCCAAGCCATGAAGTAAAAAAGGCAACACCGCATTCTATGACGTCGGTAGTCGGATAATCAGCTGTAAGGTCTACCAGAAAATTAAATTTTTGAATTTTAGGAAACTGATATTTTGAAAACTTCAATTCATTACAGAAATATTTTTAGGGAAATTAAATTAATAAAACCTTATATATATATACCTAATAAATATATATAAAGTTTTATTATTATTAAGGTTATATTATCAATAAAATAATCACTAGAGTAAAATTTATTGCACTTAAAATACAGTGTCAAACAGTTAATCTTACAATCAAGTGCAGTCAAGAATCTCTAGAAATTTTAAATATTAAGTACTTAAGCATATAAATAACACAATACATTAACACGACATTTAGAAAGATTATTAAAAATACAAAAGATATAAAATGTGTTAAGTAAAAACTTAGTGTAACTATTATGATTAAAAAATTCATCCTAAGAAATCAGACACAATATAAATATGGTTCTAAAATAATCTAATTGAAAATAAATATTTTACTATTTACTTATAACTTTTGTTGAATTTTTATACTTAGGTATATGAAAGTAGCAATTTTAAATATGAATAGGTTTTTTGTCATATAGACCAAATATATATGTTAAAAGAGATATACATGAAAAATGTGTTGAATGTAACATACCATTTATAACTTGTATATCGATTTAAAATAGCTTATATTCTCAAAAGATTTTTGAATGTAATACTCAATTTTGTTATCACTTATCTAAAAAGCAGATTTATATCGAGAAAGTAAGTTCTCTAATTGTGACCATCTTGTTAATTTACTATATTGTAAAATCCATTTCAAATCATTATCTTAATCTTATTTAATATATAATATAATATTAATATTACTTAATCTATTCTTACGTACATTGACGATTACACTAAAATTACTGCTAACTATTACACTGCTTATTACACAAATATTATCATACTCGTGTCCCAACTGATTAATGTTTAATACATAGAAATAAACACAGTCACTTGTAATTTTACTTGTCCAGTTTTTCAATTAGATATTATTGTCTAACTCTTAAAAATGATTTAAATGAATCTATTAAATCATTGTCTAAGAATTCTGTTATCTCTTGTTCCCTCTTCTTATACAAAAAGTTTCTTCAGGAAATATATTAGGAACTGCATTGTCTTTTAATTTGGGAAATATTAACTTTTCAATGTGTACATTTCCATCTTTATCTTCTCATTGTTCAGTCCGCTGAATATTATCTTCACGAAAATGTTTGGCACATACTACGGAAAATTTGGTAATTGTATAGCCTTCTCTATGAATAGAGCAGAACCCAGTATACCTTCTTTGGGGATCTTTGGGAAACGAATACGTACTTTCTGCCTGTTTCGTTTTTAAAGTACTGGCATAATTGGTTTTGCAACCAGGTACACAACAATGCCAGGACATCTGTAACAAAAAACAAAAGTATTACTATTGTTGTTTTTAGTTTACATATTTTGTAACAAGAAGCAAAAGTATTATCATTTTCAGTTTGTTTTGTAGGTTATATTTATACTTGCCTTTTAAATTGTTGTTAAGAATCTTCTAAAAGTTTTAAACTTAATGAAATTTCACTTATATTAATATTTTCTAATTGATTTAAACACAATTTACAAATAAAACATTCGAATAAAGTTTAAAAAACAGTAAATTCAACAAACTTTACAAGCATTCCTATATGAAATGTTAAACAAAACAAACCACGGTCGGACTACCATGCGTTATTGCCAAATTTCTACTTCATGGCTTGGAAGTAAAGGTGACTGTGCAAGTGGCCGTCGTATTTGTGGTTGCGGATCTACTTTCATGTATTTCGTTTTATTAATGTTTATTATTAAACCCATTTTTTAGCCGCTTCCTTTAGTGCTACATACGCCTCTCGTGCTGCGTTTTCCGTTTTTCCAAACAATATTGATATCATCGGCATATGCTAGGATTTGCACAGATTTGTTATGTATTGAACCGGTAGTTTTTCAGAGCTAGATTAAGTAGTATACAGGAGAGTGGGTCTCTCTGACGTAGCCCGTAATTTGTATTAAAAGCTTCAGAGAGTTCCCCCTAGATTCGTACTCTGCATTCAACTTTTTCAAGGGTTAGTTTGGTTAGACTTACCAACTGATTTGGTACTCCCAGGTCTATTATTGCTCTAAACAATTATTTTCTATTTACAAAGTCGTAGGCTGCCTTGTAGTCTATAAATATGTGGTGCGTGTCTACACTGTATTCCAGCGTTTTCTCTAGAATTTGTCTCAGGGTTAAAATCTGATGAATTGTTGATTTACCACCTCTGAAACCAGCCTGGTATTGCCCTATTATTTGCTCTGCATACGGTGCCATACGATGGCATAGTATATTGGAGAATATTTTATACGCTGCATTTAGGAGCGTAATTCCTCGATAGTTAGAGCATTCAAAGATATCTCCTTTTTTGTGTATGGTGCAAAGTATTCCAATATTCCAATCACTGGGAAGGGACTTCTGCATCTATATTTTTTTTATAAGCTGCTGTAGCGGTATTATGATATCTTCGCCACCTTCTTTATATTATTCCGCTGGGAGATTATCTATTCCGGGTGATTTGTTTCTGGCTAGTTAGTTTACAGCGTCTTTAACTTCCAGGATCGTTGGTGGATTCTCCTCCTTCTCGTCTGCTTCGCTTACCTCACAGCTTTCATCTTCCGGGTTTTCTTCTTCTTCCTCTATATTAAGTATCTGGTTAAAATATTCCGTCCATCGATTCAGTACGTCTGTTCTTGTTGTGAATAGATCGCCATTCGAACTTCTACATTGATTTGTGTTTGCCTTGAATTCTTTTCTGTTGATGTTAACTTTCTTATAGAATGTTCTAAATTCTTTCTTCTGTTGAGGTTTTCTATATATTAAAGTTCCTTTTTTTAGTGGTTTCGTTTCTTCATTCTGTGTATTTTATTTTCTTCTCTTCTCTTTGTCTGGTAATTCTCTACACTTGTTCTAGTCCGGCGGGTAAGCATTTTTGCATAAGCTTCATTTTTTTTTTCTGTGTTGCGTCTTTGCATTCATCGTCAAACCAGTAATTTTTTCGGGTACAAGTTTCTGTTCCTATTTCATCTTGTGCTGCTGACTCAATATCTTCCTTTATCATGTTCCAGTAGAAGTCTATATCTCTCTGGTCTTCTTCGCTTAGACTTTAATTTCTTAACCTATTGGTAATATTTTAACAGTACTGTTTTGCAGCAGTTGCATGTCTTATCTTCTGTACATTCCATTTCTTTGTATCTATTTTTTTTTCTTTGTTGGAATTTAAAATTCTAGCCCTTAGTGTTGAGACCACTAAACAGTGGTCTGAGTCTATGTTTGCGCCTCTATAACTTCTGCAGTTCATTATGTCCGTTCCGTGTCTTGAATCTATTAATATGTGATCAATTTGACTAGTTTTTCTTCCATTAGGGGAGGTCCAGGTTACCTTGTGTATATTCTTATGTTCAAAATAGGTGCTAGCGACGGTCATGTTCAGTGCTGCTGCTTTTTATCAGTCGTAATCCCTTATCGCTACTGATGTTGTGTAGACTCTGCCTGCCTATAGTCGGCATAAAAACTCGCTCCCGTCCTATTCTTGCATTCATGTCACCTAGAACTATCTTGATGTCATTTCTGGGGCATCTTCTATAGGCTTGTTCTAGGTCTTCGAAAAACTGTTCTTTAACGCTTTCTAGTTTGTCGTCGGTCGGGGCATGTACATTAATTAAACTGTAATTAAAAAATTTATCTTTTAAGCGTAAATAGCATATTCTTCAACTTTAGGCTTTAAAATCAATATCTAGGCCTTTTGTTCTTTGGTTTACTATAAATCCCACTCCATCCATGTGTTGGTTTTCATTGCAGCTGTAATATATGGAGTGGGTTCTCTTGTCAAGAATACCTGTTCCCCTCCATCGCATTTCCTGCAGTGCCAAAACATCTACTCTGTACATGTTCACTATGTCTAGTAGAGATGCGAATGCTCCAGCTCGGTACAGGGTTCGGGTGTTCCACGTTCCTAATCTTAATTCCATTTTTTGTTTGCAGAGTCGTCGTCGTAAGTTCCGTCCGGATAATAGTTCTTGAGGTTCCGTTACATATGATTTTTGCAGGAAGAGGTTGTTAGCCTCTAGCCTAACCCCCAACCTGGAGGGCCAGGGACTCTGTTGGACTACCACACCAGTCTGTTTTGGTTCATGGGTGTTATTTTTTTTTTCAACCTAGGACTGGTTAGGGCGTTCCCCTATCCACCACCTGGGGACGCGTCCGATGAACGACAGACAACATCCACACGGATTTCTTTTCCAAGACCATCTCAGTATTGTATGTTTTAAACTTTTTTCAATCACGGCATTCTTCACGACTTACATTACGATGCTTATTACGAATCGTTCCATGCGTATATTTTTAGTCTTAGTAACTAGAGAAAATTTCGAAAACACTAATTTTTTGCACTAAATTTTTAATAGTTAAAAAACCACATCTAAATTTTTGCAGAAAACCAGAGATTTTCTGCACCGGAATTTTTTTCTAGACCAGAGATTCTCAAAGTGGATGACGTGGAACATTTAAGAAAAGTTCAACAACCGGCCGCTGCGCCACTGTCCATGCGAAACATGCTAACTATTTGCACTTGTGTATTCGAGCGAGCGAGATGTGTATTGATGGCGACCGAGAAACAAACAGCCGAATTCGACCGACGCGACTGCTACCTACATTCATTCCACAGTTTAATTCTTGTAGATGATAATTGAGTTTTGTAAAAATTAGAGTTGGATTTTAAAGTGGTAGTTTGTGATTTAACTGCAGAAGAAAAAATACTTAGGCCACCTGATGAGAGGACGAAAGTTCACATTCCTACAAAATATAATGCAAGGAGAAATCCAAGGACGCAGAAATCCAGGCCGTAGAAGAATGTCCTGAATAAGAAATTTAAGATGAGTGGTTTGGCTGTACCACTAACGAATTATTAAAAACAGCAGTTAATAAAATTAGAATCGCCCTAATGATATCCAATCTCCGATAGGAGAGGCACTCAAAGAAGAAGAAGCAGAAGAAAAGTAACGACGTAAGTAATTATATTCATTGGAATTAATATGTATAATATTATCTACTTTTGTTGCTATTTTTGCCATAAAATATGTCTTGCACTGTTACGGTTGAAAAATACCTTTCATTGTTGGCAATGTTGAGCTCTCTTTAATTTGGGACATTTTTTTGATCCCAGGATAACGGAGTATTGAAAATTTAATAAAACTGAATCAACTTGTTCAGTGACAACTAGCAGAGATGGAGAGGATACAAATATCCACGAGATCCATTCGAGTCCAGCTCATTCAAGTTGTTCTCCCTCAATTCGTGGAAAGGAGATTCCTAACCAAAAAGAAATTCGGGGGAAAATAAGAAGTTATGAATCTAGCTATCCCACCTATATCCCACGTTATATGGCTTTATTCATGTTAGCAACGAACAGCCACCATAAGGCCAATGCGTTAATTGTCTCAAAATTGTTGTTAATAGGTACTTGGTTTCATCTAAATTAAAAAGACTTTTGGAAAGTAATCATACTGATTTAGACGATAAGGCCAAAAAAATCTTCAAGCGTCGTGCTTCATCTCTTTCAAAGAGTCTGCAAAAATGAAAACGAAAACGCCACTGAAGTATCATTTATTATTGGTTTGCACATAGCAAAAGCTAAAAAATCCTATAGCATTGCCGAGAGGCTGATTAAACCTAGCGTGAAGGATGTCGTACAATGCATGTTAAGTCTAGATATGACCAAGAAGATTGATAATGTGCAGTTGTTAAATAGCACTATAAGCCAGAGAATATACACTTTTTCACACTTTGTAGAGAGAGCTTATAAATAGATTAAAAACTTGTGAATTATTCAGTTTACAGGGTGATGAAAGTACCAACGTTCTGCTTGTGTTTGTGAGGTTTCCATTCGGGATAAAAATAGAAGAAGAACTCCTTATATGTGAAGAGATTATTAGTTATGTCACTGGTGATATTTGCAAGGCTATCCACGAGTATATAGGAAAAAATGATATAGAGTGGAGTAAATGTGTGGATATTTGCAGTGATGGAGCGACTGCAATGGTTGGTAAAATTAGAAGGGCGGTGTCTAGAATAAAGGTAGTGGCATAAAATGCCTTCAACGATTATTGAAAGATGCCGCAAGATTTAAAAGACTTAGTGGATGGTTCTGTGAAAAAAATTGACCATGTGAAGAGATGTCCACTTCAAGCACGCCTTTTAAAGCTCACCGCTGAAGATATTGATCCAAATGATCAAGAAGAAATCACCACCCAAAAAATCGATACTGTTTTGAAGCTATTTTCTTTTGGCATTTTAAATTAATTACTATTTAACTTGGAATAAGCCACAATTAAAGATAAAAATACGTTTATTGACGTTTCAATTTCCACTTCGGAAATCGTTCTCAAAATACAAACAGTAAATTAAACAAATTTTGATTTTTATTACATAGTGAAAAATTCTTCTAATAATTTAATTTTATCTGACTCATTTATATTGACAATTCAGACATACATTATGCATTTTAAAGTAGATGACTTTAAAATGATATTGCCAATATTGTTGAGTTGCGCTCCTGGGACGACTTTACTTATAAGATAGTTCATTCGATTACATGAAATCAACTTTAACTTGAGAATATCCGTCAGAAAAAAATCATAGCATGTAATTCGTCTTTAAAAAGACAACCAAATGACATGATGACAGTAAAATTCTCCTGTTAGCGATTCCATAGTAAATTATGAGGGAAAAACCAGGAAAAATACCTCATAATACTATCCCGACATGGTAAGTATTTGTTCGTGCATTTATTTATTTGATAGATCTCAAATATGTAAACACGAATGGGGTATGGATCACTTCAATAGTTTACTTCACACTGAGGTCCAGTAGCTATCGAGCAGAATCAATTTTAGAGAGACTATTAGAACTAAAAGATAGACAGATTATCACATTTACAGAGGAGTCTTTTATCCAAGAATTAAAAGATGTCAATTGGCAGCCAAAATTTGGATACCTTTCAGATATCTTCGAAATAATATATAAAACCACCACTTCGCTTCAAGGCGAAGGAGGATCAAAATTAAATAAAATCAATGCTTTGCGTAAAACAGTCACATTTTCAAAGCATGTATTAAAAAGAGCAACCTCACTTCTCTCGATTACAGGAATTTGTTAAAACAAATAAAATCAATCTTTGAAATTGTTATTGCTCATTTGTAAGGTTTGAAAGAACGTATTGTAAACTATTTTTCTGACATTGACTCAGAGGACTTATATAGCTGGATGATAGACCCGCTTTCGTGTGACCCAAAAAATAAAACTGTCGAGATCAGCGAAGAAAGGCAGTTGAAAACTGAAATACCTTGAAGGAAGCCAAGAAGAGTTGTAGTTGCAGGTATATTCAGAAAATATTGTTGTTGGCAAGGTTTCAGTAAAAAAAGTTGTGTATTTTACATATGCTTATCTCTGAGTCTTCTTTCTCCATATACACTTACATTAAAAACAAATACAGAAGCAAACTTCAAGCATCAAGGGATTTAAGGGTCAAACTTACAAAGATTCCCATAATTATAAGGGGTATTATGAAAACATCATCGAAATAGTTCCATTTATCGCATTAAGTAAGGATATTTAAATATCATTTAAATATATTAAAGTTTATATTGAAATCAAATGAGCCTCGAATTGTATTTTTTTTTTTTCATTTTTTGGCGTTTCTTAAATTGCTTCAAGGGTTGGTTTGCCTTGAAATAATTTTAGCCCTAAAAGGGTGCCGCGACTAAAAAAGTTTGATAATCACTATACTAGATGACTTAGAATCAATTACAAAATCTTGAATACAGAAGAGAGACATTAGAAAATGAAAAGAACTACGACAAAGAATGCCGAATTACGATCAGTATGGTGAATATTTCGTCTATAAAAATAGATCAAGAAGAAATCACCACCCAAAAAATCGATACTGTTTTGAAGCTATTTTCTTGTGGCATTTTAAATTAATTACTATTTAACTTGGAATAAGCCACAATTAAAGATAAAAATACGTTTATTGACGTTTCAATTTCCACTTCGGAAATCGTTCTCAAAATACAAACAGTAAATTAAACAAATTTTGTTTTTTGTTACATAGTGAAAAATTCTTCTAATAATTTAATTTTATCTGACTCATTTATATTGACAATTCAGACATACATTATGCATTTTAAAGTAGATGACTTTAAAATGATATTGCCAATATTGTTGAGTTGCGCTCCTGGGACGACTTTACTTATAAGATAGTTCATTCGATTACATGAAATCAACTTTAACTTGAGAATATCCGTCAGAAAAAAATCATAGCATGTAATTCGTCTTTAAAAAGACAACCAAATGACATGATGACAGTAAAATTCTCCTGTTAGCGATTCCATAGTAAATTATGAGGGAAAAAACGAGGAAAAAAAACCTCATAATACTATCCCGACATGGTAAGTATTTGTTCGTGCATTTATTTATTTGATAGATCTCAAATATGTAAACACGCATGGGATAATGAACATCATAGGGTTCCATGGAATAATTGAAATGTAGTCCTAAAAGAAACGGATGGTAAAAAAAGAAAAATCAAAGAAGCGGCTCTAATTATGCTAAATGAGGCCAATTGTGTCGCAAATTCCTCGGCAGAATGTAGTAGGATCTGGTTACCAATATTGAAAGAGGAAGTTATTAATAAGAAAATATTAGTATTAGTAAGTCAGTAACATATAGAGGATACATCATTCATGTTTTTTAAATAACGAAACATGTTAAATCAGAATTTTGGTGTTTATTGAAGGTAAACTAAATGCACGAACAAATACTTACCATGTCGGGATAGTATTATGAGGTTTTTTTCCTGGTTTTTCCCTCATAATTTACTATGGAATCACTAACAGGAGAATTTTACTGTCATCATGTCATGTGTTTGTCTTTTTAAAGACGAATTACATGCTATGATTTTGTTCTGACGGATATTCTCAAGTTAAAGTTGATTTCATGTAATCGAATGAACTATCTTATAAGTAAAGTCGTCCCAGGAGCGCAACTCAACAATGTTGGCAATATTATTTTAAAGTCGTCTACTTTAAAATGCATAATGTATGTCTGAATTGTCAATATAAATGAGTCAGATAAAATTAAATTATTAGAAGAATTTTTCACTATGTAACAAAAAACAAAATTTGTTTAATTTACTGTTTTTACTGTATTTTGAGAACGATTTCCGAAGTGGAAATTGAAACGTCAATAAACGTATTTTTATCTTTAATTGTGGCTTATTCCCAGTTAAATAGTAATTATTCCAAAAAATCGAGATTTGTGGACTTCACGAAAATCCAAAGTGATAAAAAAATATTTATAGGAATGTTTGGTGAACGCGCTGTATAATAATTGGCGAATGCGCCGCAGCAATATTTCGAATAAACCTTTTCTTGTTTAATGGCTGGTATTATAAACGACAAATAAATCGTCAAATAAGTAAGTATCCATGGGTTACATTTACTCTGTTATTAAATCGATAAATTAATTAAATTCCGTATTATGAAGTAAAACTACTCAGTAAATAAGTAACTGATGACTAAAATATTTATAGAAAAACGTATGTGGTTTCTTAGTATAATTACAGATGGCGCTGTACAAAATATGTATAAAAAATAGAAAAAAATATACAATTATTATATTCCCACGCCAGTGCATTTTTAGTCTGCTTGCTTTGTAATGTTTTCGAAAGCACACGTTTATATCGTCGCTTGGATGCAGACGTAACGTAAGTCACAAAATGTTAATTTTACAGGAGAGCATTTTTTTTTGTTTTGTTCTCAAAATATTATAAAATTCTTTTATCAGAAAATT
The DNA here is from genome assembly GCA_918026665.1 of Diabrotica balteata. NCBI lineage: Eukaryota > Metazoa > Arthropoda > Insecta > Coleoptera > Chrysomelidae > Diabrotica > Diabrotica balteata. The sequence continues at coordinate 42,146,538 of OU898284.1, forward strand.
GTATAACGATGTTTAAGAAGCTACTTTCCCTACAGTTTATTGCTTTTACGATAACAGCCACGATCTAAAAAAAGATGGACATAGCAGTGGCGGCCGATCAGGGTCGGCAGTGCCGACCCACATCTTTATAGATATTATAGATTTTTTTAATATTTAATTTAATCAGAAATTCAATAAATAATTGTGGCAGGTAATCAGTTGACGTCATTTGTTTTTGTGAACAAAAAAAATATCTGTGAGATAATAAAGACTAAATTTTATTCATGGTTTTTAAAAGAATTTGACCAGACTAAATTTTATTTATGGTTTTTAAGAATTCGTCCAATCTGAGCGGTAAGTGGTCCCTGCGTAGACACTTTTCAAATAGATGATGCGATATCGGAGACATCCATCCGCCTATGAATTCTTAACAAGGCACGTTTTGTTTTCTCGGCTAGCCGATCCCAACCTTGACTTTACTTGTAAAAATCAACGGAATATTGGTTGATTAGCGACCAAATATACATTTCTTTCCATATAAACTTAATTACCAAGTACGGCAAATTTAAATTTGCCGATGTTTCATTTGGATTGGTGATTGGTCGCGAACTGTACATTGCGAGCGTGGGACGAAATGTTATTTCATATATGTAGTAAAGTGAAGTCCACAAGGAATCTACGTTCCTGTGAAGTGATATTCAGTGCACGAACTAGCCTTTCTTTTTGTGATTTATTTTTATTTTCCAAAGTAATACTGTGATACGTTACGTCTGCCGTAAATAATTAAAGGTTAAAGGGTTTTTCAACATTTTAGAAGTTTTTTTTTAATTAAAGTGTAAACAAATTCAGGTAAAATAACCTAAAAAATGCAAGCCATAGAAGAAACTGTAAGTATTGATAAGTCTGATATTGTAAATTATATTTTGCATAATGGGTTTTCATCTATTCCATACGAAGAACAAATTGTTATTAAAAATAAGGGGCGTCCTTTGCCTAAAATGTCCCGGCTTATAAATATTAGTCCGGGTAAGGGAAGTATTAGATCATTTTTAAATAATTAGTATAGCAAGTACTCATGGCTTACCGGGAGTGAAATAAAAAACAAGCTTTTCTGTTGGCCTTGCATTGTATTTTCGACAAATAGGGGCAAACATCAAAATCCGTGGTGTCAATGTGGTTACGATAATTTAAATTAATAAGTTAATTTAAATTTCGAAAGATTGTAATTTTTTTAAGTTGTCAAGAATTATCTTTTAGGGTACACGATGAATCGGAGCATTTGTTAAATCAAGGTAATTATAGAGAACTAATAAAAATGTTTAAAAAATACGATTTGGAATTTTCTAATTTACTTTCTGATTCGAAGACATTTAGCGGTGTATCTAAAACAATCCAGAATGAATTAATAGAATCAATTAGTTACATTTTAAGTAACATTAATGAATCTGAGATTCAGGAAACCATTTGCTTTTCACTAGAAGTAGATGAAATTACCGACATGTCATGTCATTCACAATTATCAATTGTGGTTCGATACGCGTTACGTGGTAATATCTATGAGAGGTTTTTAGGTTTTACAGACGTGAGTAAAAGCCATAAGGCAGAACATATTTTTGGTGTTTTAAAGGACAGATTAAAATTTTTTGATATCAAAAATAAATTGGTAGGGCAAACTTATGACGGCGCTGCCGTGATGTCTGGTGAATTAAATGGTCTCCAGGCAAAAGTTAAAACTATTGCACCACAATCTTTATTTACTCATTGTCATGCGCATAGAATGAATTTAGTTTTGCAAGATACGTGTAAAAAAATTTAAGAATGTCGTCTTTTTTTGCAAGTTTAAGCGGATTTGCTTCATTTTTCTCAAGATCGCAACAGTTTGTCAGACGCGATGGAATTTTAAATCTCTGTTAGTTTTCACTGTAGCAGATTTTCGTGAACAGCTTTTGGAAGTTTTTGATTTTATTATTGAATGTGACGATTTTGAAAGTGATGATATCTCGATCCGTGAAGCAATCGGTTTGAAAACTTTATTAACTGATTACTCTTTTAACATACTTTTAAATATTTTTAAGAAAGTGTTTATCCAAACCGATTTGATATTCAATGTTGTTCCAAATCAGTTAACTGACATTATTCATTCCAAAAATAAAATAACAAGACTGGTGCAAAATCTCAGAGATTTTTGTAATTTAGTAAATAGTAATTTCCAGTATATACGCAGTGACGTTTTGGACTCGCTTGATATTTCCGAACTCCCAAAAAAAAAGACAAAGACATGACCCAGAAACAGATCTCGAAAAACGAGTATATTTTGAAATTTTGCATACTATTATTATGCAAATAGATACTCGTTTTTCGAATTTTGGAGATTTGCAAATTTTTGACCTCTTTGACGATTCAAAATTTAAAAGTTACGCCAAAGAATGTCCAAGATATTTATTAGACAGGCTAATTAAAAATTATCCATCATTCTTTAATAAAATAAAATTAAAAAATGACTTAAAAGTTTTATATGCTGATCCAAATATTTTCGGAAGATGGGATAAGTTACAAGATATGTATAATTTTATATACTACAATTCATTACAACAAACTGTTACCGAAATTAATAAATTAGTTTCATTAATTCTCTCATTACCGCCAACGTCTGCCTCAAATGAACGAGATTACTCTTGCCTCAAAAGAATCAAAACTTAAACAACAAAAAAAACAAAAAACAAGAAAACAAAAAATCTCCTATGATGATTGAAGTCTTTATTAGACGGTATACCTATCTAGAGACAAAAAATACCTTGCCAACCTTGTCTCTCAAGCCACGAGCCGCCACTGGGACATAGAATAGTAAAGTCTCAACTGATGTAGTCATGTCCAAATTTGGACATAGAATATACTTACATTGAAGTACTTAGGCTAGTTCTGATTAATCCATAATATTAATAATCTAATCATGTAGTAGATATAGGTATAAATTATTTTAAAAATAACAGTGTACTTACTCATAAATCGTATATTGTGGGCTTTCAGGTTTAACAAATCAATTTCTGAAATTATTATTAACAACTGGACCGTGTTTAAAAAAAAAGACAGAAAATATTATTACTATTTAAAAAATCGAACAGATAAAACATAAACAAAATAAAAAAAATAAATTTAACTTAAAATTAGGAACTAAAATTAAACAATTATAAATATTTAAACATGATTTTCTGAATCTTTCCCTGTTCTCTTTTCGTCATAAGGTAGGTTTTCAAAAAGTCATGATATTGACATGAAATAACTTTTTTCTGGCAAAGAAATTGTAAATGGTCGTATTTCTTTTTCGTTAATGGAATATGCCTCGTATAGTTTGGCTTCAGTTTAATATCTTCTATATTAATTTAAAGTGTCTTTCTACTTTTTTTAACCAGATTATTTTTTTTTTAAATTCAATGTCTTTAAAATTGTATTTAAAAAACACATATTGGGATAGTCTGGCCGGGTTTGTAGAATTCTTAATTTGTTTCAGTGAACTTTCTCATTAGATCCACCCTTGTCCCAATTAATGGATGTTTTTCCTAGAAGTTCTTGTAGATCAAATATATTTTCTTGGTCTAATTCAACGACGTTATACGGGTTGTTCCTCTTTGCAGTTCTGACAATTTTGTACCATTGATGAGTAGAATAGACTGGAATATTACGTGATGCTCTTTCAATCACACTATTCTCCCTCATTTTGTGTGTGCCCTCATTCCAGAAATCTAAGGCAAATTGTTACCTTATATAATTGAGAAATGTAAATGTATATTGAAAATAAGTATTTCTATTATTTTGTCCGGCACAATTGTCAGAAAAAAGTGAAAACTCATTCGTACCTTGTCCAATATTACGCTTTATAAAATTCAAAAGGCAACTACCTATTTCACAAGATTCTTTCTTGCCTTTGGTTTTCTTACCACATATAACAATTACATTCCTTATTACCCAGATTGATAATATTAAAGTTATAGGTTGATAATTTTAGCTTATAATACGTTAATCCAACTTTCCACTTTGATACCTGAAGTAGTTTTTGTAAATCAAAAACTGCACAACAAATCTGTTGATTCTCCTCAGCTCTTTTTTTTCTTCGTCCTTAAATTTTCTGGCTAAATTCTTTAGCAGTGTTTTTCAAGTGCAGTTGATACATTTCTTCAGCTACTAATTTCTCTTCAGTAGACGATTGTTCAGCTTCTTTCACAAAAAGATGCACAGAAGATGGACTTGGGAAAGTCCAAACGGTAGAACAAGGAACGAAATCGATTACATCATAAGTGATTAAAAACAAATAATTAAAGATGTAACAGTACTCAACAAGTTCACCACAAACAGCGACCACAGGATGATACGAGCGAAAGTTCAAATCAATATAAAAAGAGAAAGGAATATAATGATTAAAAATAAATTTCATGGTATTTGGACACCCCCATTAGATATCAACCAATATCAGACACATATCAATAATAAGCTTCTTTTGCAGGAAACCTCCGCTAACGATATTAACGACTTGAATAACTGCATCATAAACGCCTTACAAGAAAGTCACCGAGTGCACTGTCCTAAAAGAAAATCAGATAAATATATCAGTAAAATAAGTCCATATACTATAACGCTCTTGGATCGAAGAAGACAAATGAGAAGCGATAAGAATATAGATAGCAACACTTTAAGAAAAATGAACAAAACTGTTTCGAAAGCAATTAGGAGAGATTTAAGGAAATTTAATACCGATTATATTAAACACACTATAGAGGAAAATAACAGCCTAAAAGTTCTACGTAGAAAACTAACGAATGGGAAATGCGAAATTCATAAATTAAGAAACAAACAAAATAAAATAATATCACGTAGAGACGAGTTAATACAGGTCGTCGAAGAGTTTTACGAGGACTTATATAGAAGTAGACGAGAAGATAAAACAGGAATACAAACAGCCATTTCAAAGAAGATCAAGAATCAAGGTTCCGAACTAATGCCAGAGATAAAGCTAGATGAGATTCGACAAGCATTAAGAAAAATGAAAAATAACAAAGCCCCAGGAGAGGATGGAATCGTAATAGAAGCTATCGTAAATGGAGAAGATATGCTATTAAATAAATTAAGGAAACTATTCAATCTATGTTTGCAGCAAAGAGAGGTGCCCAAAGAGTGGAACAATGCTACAACCATCCTTTTGCATAAAAAAGGAGATAGAACGGACCTAGAAAATTATAGACCTATTAGCCTGTTGAACCACATATACAAGCTCTTCACTAGGGTAGTGACATCAAGATTGGAGAAAAAATTAGATTTCTACCAACCGAGAGAGCAGGCAGGATTCCGCTCAAATTATGGTACCAATGATCACCTCCACACAGTAAAAACGCTCATTGAAAAATCTATAGAATATAACAAACCTCTTGTTCTCACTTTCATAGATTTTCATAAAGCGTTCGACACGATCGAATTAGACAGCCTTATAGAAGCAATGAATGACAGAAGGATTGACCATAGGTATAGTGAGCTTATTTATAATATTTACAAAAATGCCACTATGACTGTTAAAATATACAATAAAACCCGACCAATAAAAATAAATCGTGGAATAAGGCAAGGAGATACATTGTCGCCGAAATTATTCATAACGGCATTAGAATATGCCTTTAAGATGATCAATTGGGACCACAGAGGAGTAATGATAGACGGCGAAAAGCTTAACCATCTCCGTTTCGCAGATGACATTGTCCTTATCACAGATAATTTAGGAGAAGCTACAGATATGATAAACGAATTGGATTTTGCATGTTCGAAGGTGGGCCTGAGAATGAACTTAACCAAAACTAAGTTTATGACAAATTTGGTCCCCAATAACCATTTGACTATTCAAGACAAAGTGGTAGAACTGGTGGAGAAATATACGTATTTGGGTCATGAAATAAGAATCAGCAGGGATAACCAAACATGTGAGATCCAAAGACGAATTACTTTAACATGGGCAGCCTTTGGAAAACTGCGAGACACACTTAGGGCCAACATACCAATCAGCCTCAAAAGAAAAGTGTTATGGGGCGGAAACTATGACTTTAACCAAGACCACGGCTTCGAAACTGAGAGTGGCACAGAGACGAATGGAACGGTCTATGCTGGGAGTGACGTTGAGGGACCGAATAAGAAACGAAGATCTGCGAAGAAGGACGAGTATTACTGATGTTATGGAACACATAGCGGAACTAAAATGGAACTGGGCAGGCCATGTAGCGAGATTGCACGATTCACGATGGACGAGCAAAATTACAAATTGGAGGCTAAGAGCAGACAAACGCAGTAGAGGAAGACCACCTACACGTTGGGCCGACGACATCAGGCGTATCACTAAAAATTGGCAACAAAGAGCACAAAATCGTGAGGAATGGAGGAGTTTAAGGGAGGCCTATGTCCAGCAGTGGACGTGATAAATAGAGGCTGGATGATAATGATGATGATGAGACGATTGTTCGAATCCATGACAAATATCGTACAAGTCTTTCCTTTTGCTGAAAGAATGACATATTAAAATCTGAATTAAAGACAGCCCTGTATGTACTTCCCGTTGCTACTTTAGTAATGTTCCTAGGAACAGTATTCCTTATATGAAGAATACGTTCTGGAAATGTTAAGAGATGCAGGTAAATACAAACGTGTTGGGTTTTTTCTGCAATAGTGACTTTCAATTGTCTGAAAGGAATTTAAATGTTCTCGAACGGATTCTTTGACAGATTCGTTGAGTAAGGAGTTTTTCCAGGCCTTTCCTCTTCTGTCTTCGGAAATCGTACCAGTGGAACAAGTTTTATTAAGTACAGTTTTAACAACTTGGGCACGTATACAAAGAGTATTTAAAAAGAAAATCTTACACACAGGTATTTTGATGTTGTCCTTTATAAAATAATATTCAAACGTGAATGTTCTTCTACTCTGTTGGTTTGGAGAAGGCGATTCTTCATTTTTCTCTACAGCAATATTTATTTTCTTTCGGTTAATTTTTTTTCTTTCTTTATTCTGAAATTTTGAACTTCTTTTTCTTTTGCGTGACTCTCTTATTGAGACTTTCTCTTGATCAGGTTCCTGGTCAACCAAATCAACTTTGGGATCATTATTATCGTTATCGGAGCCATTTTAAATCGCGAATAAGCCTGTTTCCCCAATATATATACGTAAATTTATGCAAAACTAGTCTATCTTTACGGTAAACTCATGCAGAACTAGTCTATGTCCAGCTAAGCGACGGAGATACGATCGGTTCACTGCAGTGCTCTTACATAGACTGATTCTGCCTGAAAACTAACAACGGTACTGAACATAGGCTAGTTAGAGGTTTGATAGATATGAGCACTAGTTTTAAAGATGGACATACAATACTTCTGCATCCAATGTAATGATGCTTTTACTTTTAAATGGACCTAAAATATCGAATTATGCAAAAATGGACATAGGCTACTTCTGCATCCAAGCGACATATTCTCAATAGATACAATGATAGTTTTACCATATTACTTTAATTAAACTTGTAATTGTTAAATTAATACACTGGAATATAAAGAAAGGACTAACCCAAAACTCCAATTACGTTATTTCTCGATAGCGCATTTTGTTTATCGCACAATTTTTCCCGGAATATGGAATTATATCATCGAGCCCCTACGAGATATAATAAAAACTGTTTTGATCTAACAGCAGATGCACATTGAGAACTTTATTCATACAGCGTACGGAAACTACAAAGATTTCGTACGAGAAAGCGAAAGACAAAACTTCATTTTAAATTCCAATCTATTTGAGAAAACTTTTGATAGCCTTTTGTCTATAAGAAATAGAGCGAGTAGAAACTTTTCAGGCTTGACCCACGTAGTTGGCTGCGTTGGCGAATGGCGATGTGAATTTGCCTTTTGATGCCTAAAGGGTTGTTCGGTTTTATTACAGTTTATTGCTTTCTGTATAAACTCGTTTGCGAAATAACAAAAAGTTGGAACAAAATACGGATTTACTACATACCGATGTATTACACGTGTGCTTTTACAACTATTACAAACTATTGGGGTAGCAACGTGGGGTTTTAAGCGTTTAGTCTCTGTTTTTGTTTTCGCCCATTTTGTGCTCTTAAAACGGACACAAAAAAAATTAACGGCAAGGAAAGAAAACATGAAAAAGTTTACATGTTGTATAACGGTCATCCCTTGACACGTTAATACACTCTTGCAATTGAAGACTACAGGGGAAAAACGCTGTAAGTCAATTTTTATCGATTTCTTGAGGAATACATTTTTCGATACTTGGATACACGTAGTACAATCCACAAATATCAAACAAAATAAAAGTGCAATAAGTCAAATTTTACAAACGAATAAAAAAATGCTGTACAATGGAAGAGCGCTGCAAGTCAAGGTTAAACTAGGCAACAATGCTATAAGTCAGATTTAGGTGCTCAATGCGCCTGTCCGTAGGGACAATTTACAATATTCATGACACTTGTAGCATTTGTGATGTTTCCAAAATAAAAATAAGGGAATGTAAATAAAGATAAAAAATTAATTAATAAACTTAAAACAGGGCAAAAACTTCACTTGCTGAAAGCACAGACATTTTACAAACGAAAAACAAAAGCTAAACTGCGAGCACGGATATCAAGAGAATATGAAGTCATAGCCATGGACTATAATAAAAACCTTCCAATACCTAATATTACGAGTAACGACGTGTATTATAAAAGGCAGTTGTCTTTCTACTCCTTTAATGTCCATCGACTTAGTGATAATGATATTGTTATGTACTCGTACCCTGAGACAGTAGCTCGAAAGGGTGCCAATGAAGTTTGCTCATTTCTGTATGACTATGTGACAATCCAGCTTCCTCCTGAAGTTCGTAACTTAGTGATTTTCTGTGATTCGTGTGAAGGCCAAAATAAAAATTGGAGGGTATTCCGGTTTCTACATTATTTAGTCCATAAAATAAACAAATTTTACTCTATTTCTGTGACCTTTCCTATAAGAGGTCACTCTTACATGGAGACGGATAAAGATTTTGGTATCGTTAATCAAAAAAGTGCAGCAGAACCCCAGAAGATTGAGAAGCAGTGTTACGATTGGCTCGTCAAAAACCTGTGCCTTATAAAGTAGAAGTGGTTGATAACTACTTGGTGCGTAGGTGGGACACTTTTTTTGTACCTATGTATGTTACAAAAGCATCCTTTAAAACTAGATCAATAAGAGAAGTAAGCATTTCAAAGAAACATCCCATACTAATTTATTTCAGAGGCACATACAATGGAACAGTGGTTTCGGCTGTCATTAACAAAAAAGTGACTGGTAGGGAACCACCGTATACTGGAAAAGAATTCGTTTTTCCTTTTTGATCCTATACTGAGTCACTGCCCATTCCAATGGCAAAATACTAAGATCTCCAAGTTTTAAAAAAAATTTGTTTAGAAAAAAGAAGAATGTATTTTCATCAGCTAAAAAAAACATGACTTATTTTTTATCTTAAGAATTTTACAATGTTATTGATTCATTTAACAAATAATATTAATGTTTTTAGCTTTAGTTAAGTTAAGCATGTCTAGTTCTGCTTATTTTTTTCTTTCGTTAATTTCATATTATATTATTATGTCAACTACAGCGTTTTTGCCTTTTTCCTCCAGACCTTTGGTTGTTTTTTTTTTAATTTCTCTCGTTACCTACTGTACATGACAATTTCAATTTTATAATATCATACTCTGTATATATGAGTTGGCAAATACTCAATACAATAGTGGTTTAGCATGTTTATTTATGAATTATGAAGTTTTGAATCTAAAAATCGCGTTTTCCAAAAATTTAAAAATTGACTTACAGCGTTTTTCCCCTGTAGTCTTCAATTGTTTACTGTGACTACTGTTTCGTAAAAAGCCATATTTATTATGTGCTGATTTAGAAATCTCTTTTAAATGATAAATATGAAAGTTCAACTTACAATGTTTTACTTTTTGTAAAACTCTTCTTCTTCCTATGCCGTCCTCATTAAAGGAGGTTCGCGACCACATTTCTAAAAGTTTCTCCGTCTTTTGCAACGTGAAATAATTCGTCTACAGTCATGTTTGTCCAGTCTTAAATATTTCGCAGCCATAACTTCCTCTTTCTAACTATTTCCTTTTTGCCATCGACTCTACCCTGCATAATGACCTAGAAAAGATTATATTTATCATTCCTCAGTATATGTCCAAGGTATGCAGTCTTGCGTACTTTTATTATTCTTAACAATTTTTTTGTCTCGACCGATTCTTCTCAGCACTTCCTCATTGGCGACTCTGGCAGTCTTTAACGTCCATGTTTCTACATCGTACAATAGTTGGTACCAGACGTAACATTCAACAAACCTCAGTCTTAGCGCAGTATTCATAATTTTGTCACAGAACAATTGCTTGAATTTTAAGAACGCTACCCTTGCCATTTTTATTCGTACCCTGATCTCTTGGTGTGGATCTAATTCTGTGTTGATGTAAGCTCCCAGATATTTATATTTTATCACTTTCTCTATTTGCTGTCCACCAAGGGTTAGTTGTTTATTATTTATTGGACTCCTTGGTACTACCATAAATTTGATCTTATCTGTGTTGATGTCAAGTCCCATTTGAATGCATTCACTATTTATTGCATCTAGTAAAGTTTTTAGTTCTATACTCTCAGCCATAATTACCGTGGTATCTGCAAATCTCATGGTGTTTAAGATCTCTCCACCAATTATTATTCCCTCTTTTCTTTCCAATAAGGCTTTTCTGAATATAACCTTACCTGACCCCTCTTGCAATCGGTATATTATTTGTTTCTATATCGTTTACCTTTACTACTACTTTCTGCTTCCAGTATATAGCCCTAATAAACTTTATGTCTTTTCGGTCTAAATTGATGTTTTTTAATTCATCTAACTTCATATGCTGCACTCGATCAAAGGCCTTCCTAAAGTTTATGAAGCAAACATATGCACTCTTGTTATATTTCCGACATTTCGGCAAGAGTATCGTCAAAGCAAATAATGCCTCTCTTATAACCATGTCTCCTCTGAAGCCAAACTTCGTTTGATTTCTATGAAGCAAACATATGCACTCTAATACAATTTTTTGAACTGATAATTGTAAAAATCTAACATTATATTTATATGAAATAGTTTTGAAACGAGAAGAAGAGAAATTTTATTTTGACAACCTGAACTAAACCTTAACTGAACTGCTAACTGCGAAAAGGGGACATCTACATAAAAGTAAATTTTACAAGAGAAGGTAAAAACTAAATAATTATGTAACCAAATCACTTCGGTTGAATCGGGAAACGGGAAACTTAGTATACATGTTTAATATAACTTTATATACAATGATGTAAATAAGTGGTAAATAATTTTAATTGTATTTGTATAATAACCAAATTATAATGTTGTGTAGAAGTCCCCTTTTTGCAGTTAACTGTAATTCAAATAAAAAATAATTAGAGGAATAAATTAATTAGATAAACACTACTTGCCAGAAAACACCTTTATTTGCCATTATAAACAAGTAATATAAAGTACCAGTTCTATAAATAAAAAACTAGGAGTAAACAATAGTTGATAGTATTAGTTGTCAACTTGATGGACAGTGGGCCATCAGTCCCACTGTAGTAAGCTCGCGTTGAAGGCAAAATTGTCACTTCTTCGCTTATTTTATGACGATTAAACTTCTCAAATATGGCACCATTAATAAACTCACTGTATGTGAGGATGGCAGATTCCGCTTTATCGCAAGTCATGTGATGGTTAGTTGAAATTTGAAATCTTATTTTTCTTTCCTTGAGTACTTTTATTCCACAGGATGACTAAGACACGTTTTTTTTTATATTACCGTGGCCACCAATTTCTAAAGTCAAGAAAAGCATTTTGTCTCAGCAGGTGAACTCGAAATGTTGACGGGTTTTTAGTAGCACTTATTATCACATTAAAAATTTCTTCTATCAGATACAGCCTGCCAATTTTCTTTAGCTTCCTCTTGATCATAGTAAAATCTCGATCATACGGCATGTATGAGTGACCCTTAATCGGATAGAACAATTCAACGCTGTCAAATTTACCTAGTTCAACAAGCGTCATGATAAACCTTGCAATAAGATGGTTTTTATTTGGACCAGCGCAGTTATCAGCAAAAAGGTTCAATTTTTTACGTGAGTTTCACATAAAATGTATGTCTCAATATAATTACTTAAAAGTCTTAAAACCTCAGGCTTTTGCCACTGTCTCCTTTGTGGTAAACATAGCAGACCATCGTTTCATCTTTCAAACTATGAATTCCGAAAACACTAACTGTCAATTATTTCTAACAGTAGAAATCTTGCATAGGTATAATAGGTAAAGATATATTGGCCATGAAATATATTGCAATTGCGGCAGTTATTTGGTCCTTACCCTCCCATTCTGCTCTGGGGTAATTATATATGTTTTTGCTCCTTCGCTTATGAACTAGCAACTCAGCAACAGCCACTCTTTTTACGTTGTCATTTAAAAATTTATTTTTATTTTTAGTCCTAACGCTTCTTAAGTTACACATGTGTCCAATGTCACCTTGAATTTGAGGGAAATTGTTTTATTTATTTTATTGCTTTAGTTAAATCTTGTTGATCTAGATTATAATCTACTGAAAACAAAACTCCATTTCCTATGGTGATGTTATAAAATACTGCTGTTGCTACTATTACATTCATAGTCATTTTCAAATTTAATTTTATTACCTATTAATTACCTTTCAACAACATTCCTAGTTCATATATAAGATTCACTATAAAGATTCTTTGCTTCTATTCTAGCATTTATCTAGTTGTGTCATTAGATATAATTTCAAATTATAACCACACTAATCAGCTATTAAATTGTGGCGTACATATAAATTCATTTTTGAATTAATTCTAACTTTAAAAAACTTAAATTTACACTTAAAGTGGACTTTTAATTTATTTAATGTTCACTTTAAATTGATTAGGATATTGGCAATTTAACAGACAATTTTATATTGTTTATAATTTAATGGGATAGCATTTCGACTGTTGACCTTTGTGAGGATGTTTGACGTTCGAGAATTGTCATAAATCTAAGTTTATTATCGATCTCTTATTTTTCTATTTGTTTTACATCTTTTACTGACAGATGTACTTTTAATTGTAAACTTTTTATTTAATGTCTATATTTTCTAACTATTTTTTATGTAGTTTATATTTAAACCTGCTTAGAGGAAATATATGATGGCTAAAAACGAGTTAATCGAGAGTAGTGAATTGATGTAAAGACACGCTATTTCATGACACTACTCGTGACGACACCATCTTATGGCGCTAGTTCATTGACGCTCGCTTTAGCATTTCAGGATAGAGAAAAAACTAAAATACAACGACAGTATAGAAGCTTCGCTTCAAAACTTTGTCTACAAAGTATATTTGTATGTAATTTGTTTGTATGTATATTTGCTTGATGTGTACTATAATACCCGTATACTGTTTGTTGCACAATATCATTATGTACCTACATTATATGCCAAACTGCATCTTGATTTATCTCCTTCAAGGTAACTGAGAATATAAGCAAATATACATACATATCTGATAACACCTGCTACGTTTCGGCACGAAGTAAACAAGTTCCTTTATTTCTAGGATTCGTCCATGAAACACTATCGCAGAGCAAGATCAACTAAACGGTGAGTGTTTTTTTAATTAATTGATTTAGATTAAAGTTTATGTGCTTCATTGGTTAAATGATTTTCTTTATAAAGAAATACCACAGCAACCATAAAAACTGATTCGTGCTGGCTTTTACAAGTTAGTCAAAATTATTTTTTGTAATATACAATACAGAATATTAGATAGGTATTCTTTACAAGATAGGTAATATTTGGTTTTAAAGTTATTCAATTTAACAGTAAATACTTAACATTAATATTGTAATACTTCTTAAAAGAAATCAATTTTATTCAAGACCAACTTATTTACAATTATTTAACACAAAAACAAAACGACAACTGTAAACTTCAAAATACTACTGTTAATAAAATGTCAAATACCTCTGTTTTATAAATCTTTTACATTCCAGACATAACTAGACATTTTGGGATTTTCGATGATATCTTGAAAATTCTAGATTTTTTTACTATTTTTATTTTTACTATTCTTCTTTTTCGTCAAGAGACCCTTTCACTCGTATTCATAGTCCGTCTCCAGCGCGTCGCTGGCTGTTCACCATCATATATATGTTTCATAGTCGACCTACAGCCTGGTTGACGCAAGCGTAAAGCATCTTTCTCCGAACAGTCGCTGGATACGCGCCAGTCGCTTTCACAGTGATCTCGCACTCGAATGACGCATGCCCTGTCAGAAAGTCAGTATGGGCAAAACCAGCTTATTCAAATTACAGGTACCTACCTATAGTCTTGTATTGAAGGATTTTAATTTATTACCCTTAGCATACGTAAAGATTTTCAAGAAATTAATATCAGGTTCAGTTTTCAATGAAACAAAAATCTTTAAGAGAATTGTCACTATGTAAAATACCTGCCTAATATGCTAATTCGTAATAAGAAAGTCAAATCGGCAAAACCAGCTTATTCAAATTATAGCTATTGCCTTTTGTTAAAGGATTTCAATTTATTATCCCCAACATTTATGAAAGTTTTCAAGATAATTATATTTTCAAATTAGAAATTTTTAGTGGGACATCAGCTAACAATTAAAAGGTCTTTAGAAAATAAAATTTTTATTTAAACTAATATACTGAATGCAATCTATCTGTTGGTTGAATGGTATTTGCGAAAACAATATCCTATGCATAGTTCAGGTTTTTTTTGTCACTATCAGCACACTCGTAAATTGTGTTTTTTCAAATGTTATCCATACAACATATTCTACAGCGTTTTTTGTCACGTACTGGTTATATTTCAATATTGTTAATGGTCTGACAACATTCCATCCTCACTTGGTTGTATGTTCGGTCAAAGTATTGACAAATTCAGAAGATCCTTTTTCCCTCCTTGTAGATTCGCCACTGACTACCCAACGCTTAGCTACTCTTCATACAATTTGTATTATCTTATAAAAAAAAACCAAGCATTTGCAAGAAAATTGCACTTTCATATAAAAAAAAACGAGTTATTTTTCTCGTACTTTTTTTAAGCAAGGTGCAATATTTAATTACTTAATATTATTATTAATATTAAAAACAATATTAAAAGCTTTAATAATATTACCAATATTAAAAACTTAAATATATTATACATGAAAATATTAATATGAATGAATAGAAACGATTACATTTAAATTTGGCAAATTCTTTCTATGAGGGGTGTAGAGTTTTTAGTCTTATTGTTAGGAGGAAGGCCAGGGTTGCAGATATGGAAAAATACAGGATGCTGTTTCTGGGATGATATCTTTGCAATGTAGTTCAAGGATCGTTGCTGTCGTCTTATATGTAAGGGAGGTTCTCCAGTTAGAACTTGCATGCTACTAACTGGACTAGTTTTAAAAGCTCCCAGTGCTAATCTCAAAGCTGTAGTTTGAATACTGTTTAGTTTTTTTTAGAGTGGTTTTACATGCAGCATCGTAACATATACAACCATAGTCGATTTTAGTTTAATATGCTAATTCGTAATAAGAAAGTCAAATCGGCAAAACCAGCTTATTCAAATTATAGCTATTGCCTTTTGTTAAAGGATTTCAATTTATTATCCCTAACATTTATGAAAGTTTTCAAGATAATTATATTTTCAAATTAGAAATTGTTAGTGGGACATCAGCTAACAATTAAAAGGTCTTTAGAAAATAAAATTTTTATTTAAACTAATATACTGAATGCAATCTATCTGTTGGTTGAATGGTATGTGCGAAAACAATATCCTATGCATATTCCAGGTTTTTTTGTCACTATCAGCACACTCGTAAATTGTGTTTTTTCAAATTTTATCCATACAACATACTCTACATCGTTTTTTGTCACGTACTGGTTATATTTCAATATTGTTAATGGTCTGACAACATTCCATCCTCTCTTGGTTGTATGTTCAGTCAAAGTATTGACAAATTCAGAAGATCCTTTTTTCCTCCTCGTAGATTCGCCACTGACTACCCAACGCTTAGCCACTCTTCATACAATTTGTATTATCTTATAAAAAAAAAACCAAGCATTTGCAAGAAAATTGCACTTTCATATAAAAAAAACGAGTTATTTATCTCGTACTTTTTTGAAGCAAGGCGCAATATTTAATTACTTAATAGTATTATTAATATTAAAAAAAACAATATTAAAAGCTTTAATAATATTACCAATATTAAAAACTTTAATATATTATACATTAAAATATTAATATGAATGAGTAGAAACGATTACATTTAAATTTGTCAAATTGTAACTCCAGTCGACTAGTTCATAAGTACGATTGCGCGAAACCGTGGATTTTATAAGACACTCTCGGTCTGTAGATCCTTGTGTCATCAAATACGTCTACGTTTTCATATCGAGTAGTAAGTAACCGATCACCCACTAGCGGTTCTCCGAGGATTGACTATGAAACAGGGGATGAAATCTCGATGGAGTGTTCGCTAACTGAAGAGCCGCCGGCGACTCTTCCTGACGAACAACTATGAATACCACTGTTTCTATGTGGAACAAATCTGGCATAACATTGCTCCTACTCTATAGTCATGCGCCAAAAGTAACTGATCTATTAGAGACTAATTGAAGCCAAGAAAATGGATCAATTCCATAGTATGAAATTAGTCTCTCTATATCTCTATATGAACTACCTTGGGTACACTTCTAGACGAAAACTGAATGCGGCAGATAAGACTGTTTATTTTCTACAAGACGGTGTAATGACAGTTTCGTTGAAGTTTCGGACAAAGTCCTTTTCTCTTTAAACGTTTTTCTTCGCAAGAAGGCGATAATACACAATTAAGATCTTTAGGAAGCTTCATTTTTTTACGGTAATCATTATTAATGGAGAATAACCAGTTATTTCATATTAAGAACTTCTATAGGCTAACAAAAATTAAGAAATTAAAGTATTCCAAAAGGAACCCATGTCTTGATAAGACATATGTTATGAATGGTTCTGCTACCGCAGTCACTTCTTGATTAAAAAATGGAGTAATTCCTAGCCATTTTGAAAAATAATCCATTAAGCGACCATTAAGTACTTATTTCCTCTGTGTGTTATCGAAAATGGACCGAGACTATCCAGTGCAAATCGTTCAACAGACTCTCCGGAAAAATGTGCAATTTTACCACGACTTTGTATTCTAGGGTCTTTTCTACCGTTACATAAATTTTATGTTTTCTTACACCAATCTTCTACATCTTGACGACAGATGGTTGGTAAGAAGCTCTTGCAACATTTTTAATGTGTGACCTTGGCCGGTATTTGTATAACGATGGTTACCTGGAGACTCACTTCTTCGGTTATGTTCTTTTTATCTTCAAGACTTTTACAGTGATGACATTTTCGTTTCAGAGTCGCCTAGAACGAATATCGGCGGTTGAAGTCTCTACCGAACAACTTGTCCTAACTTTTTTAAATTGATGCTGAGATGTCTTCTTTCTTCTTCTTTGGGTGCCGTGTCCGTATTCAAACGTTGGCCGTCATCATGCTTACAATTTCCTGAAACCTTTCTCTGTCGGCTGCTGCGCGAAATAATTCTTCTACTGTGAAACCACACCATTGTCTAATATTACGCAGCCATAAAAGTTTCTTTCGACCAATCCATTTTTTTCCTTCCACTTTTCCTTGTATTATAAGGCGAAGTAAATGGTATTTGGGTCCTCTAATTATATGGCCGAAGTATTCTGTTTTTCTCCTCTTTATGATGTTTATGAGCAGACGTTCTGAGTTGATCATTTGAAGAACATCTTCATTGGAAGTGTGCGAAACCCACGATATCTTTAGGATTCGTCTATAGCACCACATTTCGAATGCTTCTAACTTGTTTAGCATTGTGGTTTTTAACGTCCATGTCTCACAACCATACAATAGGATCGACCACACATAACATTTCAGGACCTTCTTACGAATGTTCATTGACAGGTTTCTGTTGCATAAAACTGGTTTCCAGGTCATAAAAGCCTTACGTGATATTTCGATCCTGGATATTATCTCTTAATCAGAGTCACAATTTACATTTAACCAGCTGCCAAGGTATTTGAAATGATTTACCCTTTCTATCTCTTCTCCATTAAGAGAAAGCAGACCTTGATCTATATGAATCTTTCCAACTGCCATCCACTTTGTCTTTGAAATGTTGATTTTTAGGCCTCTCCGATAACTTGCTTCACTGACTAGATTTAGTAATGTTTATAGATCTTGTAAACTTTCTGCAAGAATGGCTGTATCGTCAGCGTATCTAATATTGTTGATTACTTCTCCACCTAGTCTTACTCCCTCTTGTCTGTCATCCAAAGCCTCCCTAAAGATTTCTTCAGAGTACAGATTAAAAAGAGTGGGTGACAAAACACAACCCTACCGTACTCCACGTTTGATGGGTATTTTTTTCAGTGGGACTGTCTCCAATTTGGATAGAGGCTACTTGATTGTAATATAAGTATTTCAGCAGTCTTATATCATAGTGGTCAAGTCCTGCTGCCCGTAGGCAGTCGAAAAGTGTATTGTGTTTGACTCTGTCGAACGCCTTCTCGAAGTCGATGAAACAAACATAAACATTCTTTCGGAATTCAAGAAGCTGAGATGCCTAAGCAGTCACAATCTAACAGAAATTTGCCATCTTCCTGTGGATGGCTATAATAAGTGTTATTGTAATTCGTTTTGTTTTTTAATATAGGAAGGCATTTTGACAATCCTATGTCCAGTAAAATCTAATTGAATTTTGGTTACTCCATATAGGTGCTTAGCAATGCGACTAAAATCTTTAATATATTTTTGGTAATATGAACAGAGTCCAAGAAAATTTTTTCAGGTGCTCATCAAAAGTTTTGGACATAATCATCAGATCATCAAGAAATACCAAACATGGTTTCCAGGTCAGTACTCTTAAAACCTTCTCCATTAGACGTTCAAACTTATCTGGAACATTAAAAAGACCAAGTTTTGTCTCGATCATCAGGGTGCACTTCTACTTGCCATTAGCCGCTTTTTAAATCTAGAGTCGAAAACCATTTAGCACTTAATAAAACTAAAAAAATTATACTGTTGTGAAGCTATTTTCATGTGGCATCTTAATGCAATTACTATTTTCGTTGAGAATAAGCCACAATAGAAGTTTGTTTTTGATTTCATGTGATCGAATGAACTATCATGCAATAGAGTCTTCCCAGGAACGCAACTCAACAATATTGGCAATATCATTTTAAAGTCGTTTACTTTAAAATGTATAGTGTATCTCTGAATTGTCAATAGTACGTAAAGATGGTGGCGTGTGATACAACCATGTTAACGACTGAGTTAAATAAATTAAAGAAAAATGAACTAATCGACATAATTGTGACGTTAAAAGTACCAGTAAATGTTGCAAATCCACAAGTGATTGCCTATATAAATAAAATTGGTGAATTTGTAAACAGCAAGAGCGACAATAAATCTTATGATTTGCCAGATAACATAACCTGTTCTCACTGTGACACATTATCAGACAGGACCATTTCCATTAAAAAGGAACTTGACGCTGTAAGTAAACTTACATATCATCTAAAAAAAGATGCCAAGAACAAGAAGATTTAATTTTTCTCCTAAAAAAATTAAAAGAGAATTCAGATTTACCAAAGATACATATAACGCCATCTACTAATACTATTACGAACTCCAAAACACATTATAAGACCAATTTAAATATTGCCGAAAAAAAGAAAGAAGAACACAAACAAAACTTTATGGGCAAAGCAGCAAAAAGTGAACTGTAATTACTCAGAAAAAGCCTGACGTAAATAAACAAGGGAATTCCCAAACGATAACAAAAACAGATGTTTCGAAAGGACTGCTTTTTAAACAAAACAGATTAAAAATGGATCAGTTCATTAATTTAGTACACGACGAAAAACCAACTAACGATGAAATACATATAAATGAGGCGAAAAATGATCAAGAATGGAAAACTATTAAGCCTAGGCGACATCAGTTTCAACGGACGAAGAAAAATTATAGTAGGTAGCAATAGAGATGAGGTTACGGGTGTTCCAAAAATTTCAACTCTACATGTTACAAGAATTAATAAAGAAACTACAACTGATTCTTTAACAAAATTAATTAAAGTAAATTTTCCTGAAGCAACATGTGAAATGATTCAATCAAAACATGCAACTATTTACTCTACGTTCAAAGTAAATATATGTTCAGGGAACTTCAACAAGGCCATGAATCCCGAAGTTTGGCCTCACGGAGCTGTTGTTAGTCGTTTTTTTTTTACCACAAGAAAAAACAGACAGAGTAAGCTTAGTTTTTGATCCAGATATTATATTATTAACTATCCCAAGTGTTTTAAATTGGATAAGTTAGAAGTATTCAATTCTCCTAATTTTGACACAGTTGGTAAAGATACTTCAACTTTCAATCAAAAAAGTTTTGGCTTACTTCATCAAAATATACAATGTATATCAACAAGCATTGAAAAACTAGAGTTCTTTCTGCAATGCGAAGGTCTACATAATATATGTGTCTGTTTAAATGAGCACTGGAAATCTAAAGAACAACTAGAACTACACCATATAAATGGATTTTCTCTGGCTTCATCTTTCTGCCGTGACCAAGGGGAACATGGAGGATCTTCAATCTATGTGAAAGACGGTGTGGTTTGGAAGGAACGTTCTAATATACGTTCTCAATCTGAGAAATTTAATTTTGAAGTGAGTGCTGTTGAAATAGACTATTACCTTTTTAATTGTGTTGTGTTGTGTATTTATCTGACTGGACGTGGCTCTATTGATGTTTTTATGTCAAAACTGGATCTAATACTTGATGTGCTAGTCTCCGAATGTAAGGCTATAATATTAACAGGTGATTTTAATATAGATTTCAAATCAAATGCATTAAGTAAGCAGAACTTGGTGCATGTTTTAGATTCTTACGGCTTAACTGTAACTGTGAATGATTATACAAGAGTAACTGCAACTAGTAAAACTCAAATTGACTATATTGCTACAAACATAAATCACCCACAAAAAACAATGGTTGTGGAACGTTTTATCTCTGATCATCGTGCGCAAATATTCCAATGTAGCATTAAGACAGACAATGATGCCTATATATTCATCCGTTTATATAGTGAAAGCAACATAAATCGTTTTGTTCAAACCCTTGAGTCAACAAATTGGTCAGAGGTATTTAATACAATTTCTGCTGAAGATAAATCATCAGCTTTTTTAAATACTATCCAAAATTATTTTTGGTCCCATTTTTCACTACTTAAACCTAAACAAAAAAAGTACACGATCAAATTGGTTTACGCAGGAACTGTACAATTTAAGGGATCAGCTAAAACTTTTAGAAACGATCTGTCAGCAAAATAGTAGTCTTAGGCCAGTCCTTCATTAGGCAAAGGCAGAATATTCAATTAAATTAAAAGCTGCTAAAAGCGGTCACTTTATGAGACAGTTAAACGAATCATCAAATAAAATTAAATGTATTTGGCGTTTAGTAAACTTAACAGTCGGGAAACAAAATAACTCAAAAGTACCTAGTGATGATAACAGTAATTTAGCAGACAAATTTAACCACCGTTTTGTTGAAATGGCTCCAAAGTTACTTGCCGCTTTGGATCCTACTAAAATAGATGGGTTTACATCAGCATCAAAAAACCGTAATAGTTCTTCTATGTTTTTATATCCAACTAACCCACAGGAAATAACTAGTATAGTCGGAAGTTTTAAATCCAAACACAGTTGTGGTTTTGATCAGACTTCCCCTAAGTTATTAAAACAATGCATTCATGCACTCGCAGATCCACTGACGGATATTTGTAATGCCTCTTTTCAACAAGGAATATTTCCTAGTATGTTTAAACTATTTATTGTAAGCCCTTTATTCAAAAGTGGTGATAAAGATGACCTTAACAACTATCGTCCCATAAGTCTCTTATCTGTGTTTTCAAAGATAATTGAAACTCTTGTTTATACTAGAATGAACGGATTTCTGAAAAAGCATAGTGTCTTGCATAATTTTCAACATGGTTTTACATCTTCTAAGTCTACAACTACAGCTCTTGCAAATTTCGTCAGCTTAGTGTTGGATGCTTTGGACAGACGAGAGAAGGCATGTGGTTTATTTCTCGATTTGTCCAATGCTTTTGACACTTTGGATCATAATTTGTTGGTAATAAAACTTGAGGGGATTGGTATTCGTGGTATAGTTCTAAAATGGTTTACTTCATACCTAGAAATAGAAGACAAAAAGTAAAGATAACATCTAATGGACTTGTAAACGAATCAAACACATTGGATATCCATTATGGTATCCCTCAGGGTAGTGTATTGGGTCCTTTACTTTTTATAGTATTTATTAATGATATAACTTTGGTAACTAATTCACTGACTGGGGTTAACATTATCAGTTATGCGGATGATACCAACATTCTAGTCACAGGAACATCTGATCAAAATTTGCAAAATAAAACTTCACAGGTACTATCCACCATCAAAAGTTATTTCTTATCCAACAAATTAGTTTTGAATGAAGAGAAATCAAAGTATATGATTTTCACATCAAATAATTTATTAAACCATCAAGCCACTATAGAAGCAGCAATAGATAAAACAGACTGCACGAAGTTGCTGAGGGTACTTCTAGACAGTAATTGTAAATGGTCAAACCACATTTCTAATTTGAAATCCAGATTAAGTAGCGCATGTTATGCATTAAGAATTCTTTCACGTTTCTTTCATACATCAATATTAAAAACAGTATACTTTGGCAATTTTTACTCAATAGCCAAATATGGCATTGAAGTCTGGGGTTGTACCTCTGAATTAGAGCAGATATTCGTACTTCAGAAAAGAGCTATTAGGATCATGTATAAAATTAAATTTAGAGATTCTTGTAGAGGCATCTTTAGACAAAACAATATTTTGACAATTCCTGGTCTGTATATATTTTCGTGTATAATGTATTTGCATAGCAAATTTATGAATTTAATAAATTTCAATTTAACCATGTTTATTCAACAAGATTCAGAGACAATCACTTTATGCTTCCACAACATCGTTCTGTTTTGTTGGAAGGTAGCACACATTATGCAGCCATAAGTTTCTTTAACAAATTACCAATAGATATACCTACGAATGAATTTACATCAGCCAAACTTTCGGAGGTGTGTACATCAATACATTTGTGAGCTAGAGCCATATTCTAAAAATAATTTTTAAGTACGTTTTATCGTGTTTAATTAATTTATATAATTTTAAGATTTATGTCTGGTTTTTTGACTTGTCTCATACATGTACTTTGTATAATGTCGCATGTGATCAATAAATTTGACTTGACTTGACTTGAAATATAAATGAATCAGATTGTCAGATAAAATTAACTTATTAGAGGAATTAACAGAAAACAAAATTTGTTTAATTTATTAATGTTTGATATTTCGAGAACCATTTCCGTAGTGGAAACGGAAACGTCGAAAAGAAACTTATTTTAAACTTATTACATGGCTTATTATCAATGAAAATAATAATTGCATAAAAAAATTATGGTAACAAGAACCCTAACATTCTACGTATGATCCGCCACTGTAACGATGACATTAACTGGTTCAATGGTGCATGCTATCGAATAACTTATAAAACGTACCTGCATGTGAGAAATCGACTTGTTTACACGGTAACGAGATCAGGATGGGCTGTGGCGTACATCAACTTCAAAAGCGTCAGCGATTTGTTTACCGCTGCAGCTTGTTTGTTACAATTCTCTCTGAGTATTTATATCTATGTACGTAATTACCTGTGAAGCTTTTCGCTTAGTACGTATATCAGACATCTAATAACCGAATAATAGTTGGAAATGTATGTGGAATGTTTGATCGAATGTAAAGAAAATAAAAACATATATACAAAGACGTACAGAGCATCTTTAAACTTCTATAAAGTATTTTTTATAGTTACCCTTGAGAAAAGAGTAGAAAATAAGAAAATAAATTTACAAAAAAAACTATGAAAAATCAATCATCCATCAAATCATACACTCAAAATTATCAATTAAAAATTAAATAAAATTACATATATCCAAATCAAAGACCTTTTATTTTATTTGATGGTACTTTCCAGTTTCTCCAAATATGCCTCTCCTCTGTCTATCGTTTTCAATAAAACAATTCAACATCTGCATTAATCTTTGTCAAACTTCTCACTCAAACTATTAACTTCAGGAGCAACTCCTTGTCTTCGGACACAAGGATATCTCAACTGATCTACTTGGTCAAATATAAACTATACATCTGTCTTTTACTTACACTAAAAGAGAAGGGGTCAAACTCTCATAGAATTTCTTCTGCAACACAGGCTATATGTCATGAATACGCACTTTAAAAAAAGCGACCAAAGAAAGTGGACTTGGCAATCACCAAATGGTTTAAACAAGAACGAAATTGATTTTATATTTACTAACAAAAAAGACGCTGTTTAAGACGTAACTGTATTAAATCAATTTTCAACTGGAAGTGACCATAGAATGGTTAGGGCGAAGATAGTCTTAAACATACAGAAGGAAAGAAGACATATGGTAACAAGGACTAATAATGTTGCATTCACTGCGATTACTAACACCAGGGTATACCAGGAAGAAATAGAGAGTAATCTACAGAAAGACCTTCAAGATGAAACCAGTATTGAACAGCTTAACGAAAAATTGGTAGAAGCCCTGAAGAAGGCACAGAAGAAGTGCCAAGCCAAGCACTCAACAAAAAATGAAAAACTCACAGAAGACACAAGAAATCTAATGCAAAAAAGAAGGGAAATTAAAGAAAAGCATACAACGAACATTGCAGAGCTAAGGAATTTAAACAAAACCATTTCAAAAGCCATTAGGAAAGACATAAGGAACTTTAACACTAAGGAAATAACTGATACCGTAGAACAAAACAAAAGCCTAAAAGTTCTAAAACGAAAGTTGAAAACAGGAACGAGGAATATTTATAAGTTAAAAAATAATCAAGGACATGTCATACATGAACAACAAGAGATACTAAAAATCATCGAAGAGTACTATAGAACATTATATAGTCGAGATGATCACATTCCCGAAGTAGAAATTCCAGCAATACTAAATCAAGGGTCAGAGGAACTTCCAGATATAACCGAAGAGGAAATTAAGTCAGCATTAAAAGGTATGAAGAACAACAAAACACCTGGAGAAGATGGCATTGTAAGTGAAATGATAAAACTAGGAGGCGAATGCGTCATAAAGGCTTTAAAAACCCTTTATAATGCCTGCCTCTTTGAAGGAAATACGCCAGAAAAATGGAATAATGCCATTATGATAATATTGCATAAAAAAGGAGATGTAACAGAAATTGGCAATTACAGACCTATCAACTTATTATCTCATTTATATAAACTCTTTATGAGAATAATTACTAACAGACTGGGACCTAAGCTAGATTTTCATCAACCTCTAGAGCAGGCCGGATTTAGGAGTGGCTTTGGAACAAATGACCACCTACAAGTAATAAAATCCTTGATAGAGAAAGTTATAGAATACAACAAGCCATTGATATTAATATTTGTAGACTTTGAGAAAGCATTTGACTCAGTCCAGCATAGCTCCATGTTAAGAGCTCTTACAGAGTGCAGTATTGACCATAGGTACACAACTCTTCTTCGAAATATATATGATAGCGCAACAGCTGCTGTAAAAATGTACTATGGTGACACAGACACATTTCCCTTGGAGAAAGGTATTAGGCAAGGAGACACTATCTCTCCTAAACTATTCACCGCCCTATTACAGAGTGCTATGAGAAAAAATAATTGGGAAAATATTGGATTAAATATAAATGGGGAATTTTTGAACAACTTGAGGTTTGCAGACGACATAGTCCTTATTGCAGATCAGGTAGATCATGCATGCCAACTTCTTCAAGACCTTCAGAGCTCTTGTGCACGAGTTGGCCTTAAAATTAATTTTTCCAAAACACAATACATGACCAACCTGGTACTGGCAAAAAACATTTCCACTAATGGCACGCAAATTGAACAAGTGTATTCCTATAAGTATCTGGGCCACGAGATTAAATTGGGAAGAGACAATCAAACAACAGAGTTAAAAAGGAGAATAGGACTGGCATGGGCAGCTTACGGAAAACTGAGAGAAGTCTTTAAATCAGCTATTCCCATGTGCTTGAAGAGAAAAGTTTTTGATCAGTGTGCACTTCCAGTTCTGACATATGGAGCAGAAACATTGACACTTACCAGAAAAGTAATTAATAAGATACAAGTGGCACAAAGAGCGATGGAGAGGTGAATGTTGGGCGTATCACTCAGGGACAGAGTTTCGAGTCAGATAGTAAGGAGAAAAACTGGTGTGACGGACGCAGTTGAAAGAATTACAACCCTGAAATAGAACTGGGCAGGACATGTTGCTAGGATCAGAGATGGAAGATGGACAAAGAAAATTTTAGAGTGGAGGCCTAGACACGATGCTTATCGTAGTCGAGGACGTCCTCCAACAAGGTGGTCGGACGATTTAAAGCGCATCCAGTCTAACTGGATTCAAGTTGCTCAAGATCGGATGCAATGGAATTATTTACGGGAGGTCTATGTTCAGCAGTGGACGCAAAATGGCTAATGATGATGATGATGATGAAAAGAGAAGGTACAAATATGGGCTACCATTTTGCTTAAGGCTAATACCTTGACTATTTTTTTGATCTAAAAAGTTCAAATTACATACTTAGCATGTAGAATTGTTTTGCTCTTTTGTGCTAGTCCGTTTTCTTGCCTAGTAAGATATTTTTTTCTGTAATGTTATAAAAACACTCACGGTGTCATTTAAGTAAGAAACGGAAAGGTGATATAAATATGGGCTACTATTAGTAATAATATTTTTATTTTTACTTTATAATCTTTTATGTACAATATTCACATACATATTCGTCTCTTTCTGTACCAGAACAATCTATATGTGTCCACAAGTTGCACATGAGACACTGAATCCATTTTTCACCTCAATAATTCTCACAAAATTTTTCGTCACAGAAAATACAATTTACATCCATATTTTCCGGATCCGTTACACCAGGAATCTCTTCCAAATCTATATCTTCATCAGCTGGTTGTAATTTCTGCTCACTATCGTTGTCAGAAGAACTTTCGATTTTCTTTTTATGCCGCCTCTCTGCCTTGTTTTTAATTTTTTTCTTAGTCACCTCCCTTGTGGACTCAGCCGTAATGTGTCGTTTTACTGCTTGTACATTTAATTTGGGTGGTTTAATTTGGGTGTCCGTCCAACCCTACTTCTTTTAGCACTTCCATCAATCCTGCAGTCGAAGGCGTTTCTTCTTCTTCTTCTTTTGGCATCATAACCCTGGATGGGTCTTTGTCTGTCTAGCTATGTCCTTCCATTCAGATCTCTCGTGTGCCCTTCTTCTCCATTGTCTTATGTTCATTGTTTTCAGGTCGTCTTCCACGTCATCCAACCAGCTCGTTCTGGGCCTTCCTTTTTTTCGCCTTCCTATAGGCTTCCATTGTAACATTTTCTTTGTTGTTTTTGCATCATTTTGTCTCTGCACACGTTCCAGCCATGACAGTCTTTGACTTTTCACAAATCTTACAATATCATAACCTTCATTTAACTCATTAATCTCGTCGTTTCTCCTGATTCTCCATGTGCCATCTTCCTCTTGTACCGGGCCATATACTTTCCTCAGTATTTTTCTCTTGAATGTCCTGAGTTAGGCTTCATCTTTTTTCGTCATTATCCAAGTTTCACATCCATAGGTTACTACGGGTCTAATAAGTGTTCTGTAGATAGTCATTTTGGTTCTTTTGTCTAATAATTTCGATGTCATTAATCTTTTATTAGCATTGTATGTACGATTCCCGCTGGAAATACGTGCATTAATTTCGCTAATTACGGAGTTCTTCTGATTGATTTCTGTGCCGAGATATGTAAAGGCATCCACTCGTTCGATAGTATAGTTGTCTATTGTGATATTATTTTCATTGTCAGTTATTCTTTTGACTGTCATATACTTCGTTTTTGCTTCGTTTATTTTGAGACCTCTTTTTCTTGCTTCAGGATCAATTTGTTTGAACACTTCCACTAGTCGTGGCTTATTCCTACTAATGATGGTTACATCGTCTGCATATGCAGTAATTTGTACTGACTTGGTGTTTATATGGCCGGTTATATTGGTTTTTCTGATGACTGCCTCAAGAACTAGGTTGAATAGCATGGTTGATAGGGCATCTCCCTGTCTTACTCCCATGTTGATGTTAAACAGGGGAGTCAGTTCTCCATCTACTCTGACTACGGCTTTTAAACTCTGCAACGTCATTTTTATGAGGCTGATGTATTTCTTAGGTATACCTAGATTACAAAGGTCTTCCAGCATTCTGTCTCTTTTCACACTATCAAAAGCTTGTTTAAAGTTTATATACATATTATATCTATGTCTATGTTGTATTCATAAGCTTTTTGTCACTGCCCGGTGTTACGTTGTTTATTGTTGTGACGTCTTTAAATATTCCTTTGTTGTTTGAGAGAAAATAGTCTATTTCATTTTTGGTAGTTCCGTTAGGTGCGACCCATGTAGACTTTCTGTTAGGTTTCTTTTTGTAGAAAGTATTCATAATATACATGTTTTCTTGTTCCAGGAATTCCATGAGTTTTTCTCCTCTTGTGTTTCTTGTGCCGAATCCAAAGTTTCCAATCTCGCTTTCAGATTCTTCAATCTTACTTCCAATTTTGGCGTTACGGTCTCCCATTATTATTATTTTGGATTCTTTGTAGTTGTCTATAGCTTTTTTAACGTCTTCGTAAAAGGAATTTATTTCCTCATCGGTTGCTTTTTTAGTTGGAGCATAAACTTGCACGATCTTTATTTTAGTTTTTGGATTTAGTTTTAAGACCAATTATGATTCACTAATTTGGAAAAACACTTAACATCCCTCATACCTGGTTTATATTTTACAAAGTTGCCATTTGTCGGTCGGTGATTTGATTTTTATCTCAACATTTTCTTTTTATTTCTTCAGAAATTTGATATCCTAAAAATATGTGTATATGTGTATGTCAGATGTCTAGATAGTCTTAACAACAACTGTACACCGCAGAATGTCTATGAGATTACTATCAAACTGCAACGTGTTTGATGTTTTATAAAATAATTCCGAAAAGCAACAAATCTCCGCTACCCATATTTATTTATAGTCTTAACAAAAACTCTTCCGTTTCAAACACTACTTTGCTTTGATATCTGAAAGCTAACGTAAATTCCTCTTTTTGATACCCAAAGGATTGTTCGATTTTATTACACTTTATTGCGCTGTGCTCTTGTTTGGGAGCAAAAGTAATGTTTCTAGTAGCACCGAATGAATTTCTTATGATATCTCTGTCGGTGCAATACTGGTCTGAGGTTGAATTTAAAATATGGCTGCATCAGAATGACTTTTCCAGGCGAATTGCTAACAACGTTCGGTACATTTAATATGTAAATTCAATATATATATATATATATATATATATATATATATATATCGAGAAAAGGAGTACGACCGTCAATCCAATATAAAATAAGGATCACTCGAAGAGCGGCGGGTTTTTCGGTCAAAAATTGGAGAAAAAAGACAAAGATGATGGCTACTTCATCTATTCATTGAAAACGTTTCGCTATCCAATTTGATAGCATCATCAGTCCATCTAAAAAGAACAATATGAAAACCTAACATCCAATGAAAAGTTATTAAGTATGTTACCTATGTAGCAGTCAGTGATATTAACAATTGTAAAGAAGCTTACGACAATGGACATTGTATAATTATGTTGTATAAACAATAAATTGAACTAAATATAGTAAACAATTTTCATAAAATTAGCACAGCAAAAAACATGTGGTAGTTGTACATGTATGTAAAAAAATTATAAGTAAAAACTTATCATATACAAAAAAAAACAATTAGTGTGGAAAAGAACTAAAAGATCCAAGAATGCACTTCCAACAGTAAATCAATAATTAAGATTTTATTTTAACTTTAGGTAGCATTATTCTAATAATTAATTAAAAATTTAGTAATTTAAAAGTAATAATAAAGTTACCACTGAGAGCTTGTCGAGTGCTGCCGGTGAAATGAAGGCAACAGATGTTAAACGTCAAAAACGTGAAAAGACAGATGCCAAGAGGTCAACGAGTGACAGAACTACAAGGCGTATTACTACCAACTCCAGTACAATAGAGCGGTTTATTTAAAAAAATATGACAAATTTGGTCGACAAACTGTCTGTAAAAACCAAAAACTGAAAGGAAAAGCTGGTTAAGAACTCCGTTTTCCCTCCAGTGATCGGTTGAGATGAAATAAAGAACAAACTAGAGAAGTCAATCCAAAAAATCATATGTTAATAAACTACGTTGTGACTGGTTAGCCAGCCACAGGGGAAGGATGATCAAACTTCCAACAGTCCAAGGTTCATCACATTTGGAACTGAATTTAATAGGATTCTAGGAATGAATTTATAATAATAAAGTTGTATTAAACTATTTGTATGGACACAATTAATACAATTATACAAAAGCAACGTTGACATTAAGACATGAAATATAGGTTGCATAAATCTAAGATAATTTAAAGTAAGAGTTTATTATTTAATTTATTTTAATTTATATTTGGAAATTATTTAAAAAGAAATTATGTAAAGAAAACACCTTAGGTGACAATTTTTAAAGTAAATAACATAGTAAGCCTAATTCTGCAATATTAGAGCAGGATAAATTTGGCTCAAGTTACTAATGTCAGTTCTCTTATTAAGAGTATTAGAGTGTTTAAGTATATGACACATTTGTAAAAACTGTCTTTTAACGAGATTGCGTCCAGAACCAAGAATCTTAACTTTATTAAAATCTACTCTGTGTTTACTATTGATAGCATGCTGTGCAAGGGCACAAGTATGCTTAGATAAATTGGTATCACTGCGGTGTATCGTAAGACGCCCTCTCAGTGATCTCCGAGTCTGACCGATGTAGCACGACTCACAATCAGCACAAGGTAAATGATAAATGACATTAACTTGTTCCAGAAGGGACAAGGGTGTTTTGGTTTTTGAAAACAAATTTCTAACAGTCTTGGCATTCTTAACCGCAATTTTAACAGGTATGTTCTTCTGTTTATACAGTTTAAGTTTGTCAGTAACTTGAAAAAGGTACGGCAAAGATCAGTAGTGAGTGGTAGGAGTCCCAAGTGCAGTACCAGGCAGAACAGTGTCATTCAAAGAATTATTTGATATTATTCAAAGTTGGTCACCATTGGGTATGTCATTTAAAGAGGAACCATAGCTTTGTACAAAAAGGTTTTTGTTAATGAGAGAAGAAGGATAAGAATTCTCAATGAGAATATTTCTAAGTGATTGAAGGGATCCCCTTCGATTAACCGAATGTGTCAATCTATTTAGCCTGCAGCTTAAAGCTTTAATTAAGTTTAATTTATATTTAAAAGGATGACAGGAATGGTAATTAAGGAACCTTTTAGAGGCCATAGGTTTTCTATACCAACTTGTGGTTAAGGTGTTATCTTCCATTCTAATGACACGCATGTCTAGGAAGGGAATGCTATTTGTAAGGGGGTCCTCAAGTTCAACAGTAAACTGTAAATGAGGATCAAATTCATTAAACAAGGATATGGTGGCCTGTGTCTTATCAGGAGATAAGGCTAATAATAAATCATCCACATACCGCTTAATAAAGGGGATTTGGAAATCTAAAAGACCCAAACGGTCAGATACTAAATCATCTAGTACAAAATTAACTAAGATGGGAGAGATAGAGGAACCCGTAGGTGTGCCAAAAATTTGAAGATAATATTTTTCATTAAAGACCAAAAAATTAGTGTCAAATACTAATTGCAACAATTCTGCAAATACATCCCAGGAAATAGGACAGTTCGGTTGGATAAAATTCCAATGTTTTCTTAAGGAAGTTATAATACTGGAAAGAGTTAAATATAACACTTCAATAATACATGGATAATATAATACAATTACAATCTAAAAATTCATCGAGCAAATTCGAGCAAATTTTCTTTCATTCTTATTATTCTACATAAACAAATCAAGTCATATTCAGTGTCCTTCCTAATGCAATTTTGGTATATCGATTGTACCAAGAAAAATTTGTATGAAATATCCAATTCTCTCCACAGCTCCGTCCCCTCTCAGAACAAATTTGATCTCCTTCGACTATCTACAACTTATTCACTTGTTACTAATATCATATAATATTATTTGACCCAAAATTCTCAAACTGAAATTAATTATGAATGTTTCTCCCGTTGAAACACTTCCTCTGCCTTGAGTTGTCCAATTCCTCGTTCTATGCAAAATAAACTATCAGTTCTCAGCCTCCTATGTAATTGGCAATATTAAACAAGATATTGTAAATTAGTGTCTTCAATGCTCTCCTTCGAATGCACGTACCTTTCCAATGATGTCAGCCTCTTTTCCTCTCGGCAAACTTAATCTCTTGTTTCTAAATAACCAGCGATACGTAGAATACAAGTAGGAAAAGTTTACTTACAAATTTGTACCAGATTACTACGTTCGGACATACCGTCGGACACACTTACTTCACCAACTTACAATTTATTATTTATCACTTACTACCCTTGGAGACCACCTCGAAAACCAACCATTCACTTTAAGAAACTGGAACTAACTATCTCATCTCATCTATCCATCCATCCAACTCTCATTATACACACCCATCTCACCACTTTCCAAATTCTCGGCCAATCAGAAATTTGCATACCACTCCCCACATAAAATCAGAAATACCTACAAACTTTTCTAATTCATATTATTTCTACAATGATACTTAATTTCTACTTGGTATTTACAGATTCCATTTACTTATTAACTATTTTTATTGTCCTGTTCATGGCGCAAACCCGGATTACGGAACACTTTATGGCTTATGGGGAAAAACCATCGTTAACTTCTATTCATTGTACCCGCACGATCTACTTGTTATATTTATACAAAAGATTATTTATGACTAAGATTACCTTTGGTTAATTCCAGACAGTTCGGTGTATTTTTACTTTCTATATTCTCTGAAATAAAAACTTTTTATCATTTTTTTTTTTATAAAATGACAAAAGTTTTTCAAGGGTATTGTATGCCTGTGTTAAATTTTATAATAGTCTACTATCTGACATTCAACAGGAAACACAGTATAGAGCTTTTAAAAGAAAGGTTTTTCAACACCTAGTTGACATTGAGCCCTATACTGTAGCGGAGTGCCTGGCCTATCGTTCTCCTTGATCAGCATATTTAATTTGTAATGTTAATATATTTTAAATGTGTGTCAATACATATTTTTTTAATGTGTAATTAATAATGTGACGTTATTTGCTCAATTATGTTTAAAAATTTATGCAAATAAGATTTACTCTACTACTCTACTACTCTAAAAGGGCATCAATGTAGATGGAAAATTTTTAAGTAACCTTAAATTTGATCGTTCTTATTGCAGAGAGCTTTGATCAGGCATATATAATGCTCCAAGAACTCCATACTGCCACAAAAAGAGTTGGTCTTAAAATAAATTTTTCAAAAACACAATTTATGACAAGTTTAGTCCATAACAAAAACATCTCAGTAGAAGACAAAGATATTGAGCCAGTTGACTCCTATAAATACTTAGGCCATGAGATCAGAATAAGTCGAGACAACCAAACAATCGAGCTGAAAAGAAGAATAAACCTCGCTTGGGCTGCATTTGGAAAGATGAAGGATATTTTTAGGTCTAAGATTTTAATGTGTCTGAAAAGAAAAGTATTTAATCAGTACATTTTGCCAGTGATGACCTACGGCGCAGAAACCCTAACACTCACAAGAAACAACAGTGAGTAAACTACAAGTTGCGGAAAGGGCAATGGAGAGAATAATGTAAGGAATTTCTCTACGTGATAGAATACCCAATGCTACTATACGCAAAAGATCAGGAGTAGCAGACGTTATTGAAACAATAACAACAATGAAGTGGAACTGGGCGGGTCGTGTAGCAAGATTAGTTGATGACCAGGGGACAAAAAGAATTTTGGAATGGAGAGCCCGAATACAAGCTAACAGAAATAAAGGTCGACCCCCCAACGAGATGAACAGATGACATAAAAAGAATGACTACAAATTGGATTCAGATGGCGCAAAATCGGACTAAGGGGAAAAGTAAGCGAGAGGTATATGTTCATCAGTGGACGTTAGAGGCTAGTTGATGATGATGATGAAATATTTCGCCAAACTTTCCTAATCGGTTCTCCATACTCCGAATTAATTTCTGTTCCCGAGCAGGAGCTATAACTCTTGGTCTTCCACTTTTGGGCAAATTAAGGCATGGTAAAAGTACATCCCAGAGGTACCTACTTTTCAGTGCGTCATTAATTATGACGTCATAGAATGAATTAGGTGTGTCGAGAATTATTTCATATAATTATTGAAGAATCTGACAGATGCCAGGATCGTACTTAGCCACAGGGGGTAATCCCGTATATTAATAAAAATATATAGTAAACAATAGTGTTTATTCAATTTATAAATATGGAAAAATTTGAAATTGACGACAAAATTATTCATTTATTGAATTTTTGTATCTTCTTCTCAAGGAGATGTCTGCGCGTCGAAAGTTGGCAATCATCACAGCGATTTTTAATTTTGAGACAGCGGCTCTAAATAAGTCGTTATTACATTAGTTACGTCTCCTTCCTATGGATCTTTTTCTCCTAATTTTTCCTTGCATAATGACCTGGAGTGTTAGATATTTATCTCCCTTATCACATGACCCATATATCTCACTTTTCTCCTCTTAATTGTTAGTACTTCTCTTTCCTTATGCATACGTTACATTACCTTAACGTTGGTTATTCCATCTACCCTTGAGATCTCTAGTACTCTTCGGTACATCCACATCTCGAATGCCTTTAGTCTCCTCACGTGAATTTTTTTTAGTGTCCACGCTTCCATCCCGTATAATAATACGGATAGCACGTAGCACCTCAGCAGACGTATTTTTAACTTAAAGTTTAAGTTTCTACAGCAGAGAAGCCTTTGTATTCTTGTAAATGCGCTTCTGGCCTGTTTGATTCTGATTCGTATTTCTTGAGAGCTGTCATTGTTTTTATTAATAGTTGTATCTAGGAATTTGAATTCTCTTACTATTTCAATAGGCTGATTCTGTACATATATCTCACGAATGTCCCGAGTTGTCTTTGTTATTATCATATATTTCTTGCTGTGTTGAGTGATGGGCCATATTCTTCTTCGCTTACTGCGGTCACCTAATTAAGAAGTATCTGTACGTCTTCATGTGATTCGGCTAAAAGAACTGTATCATCAGCGTATCTCAGGTTATTTATGATCATGTCATTAATTCTAATGTCTAAGTTTCGTTAATCCATTGCCATACTTAATATGTCTTCCGAGTATACATATTAAATAATACTGGTTTATGTATACACTCTTGTCGAACAGCTCTTTGTACTTCTATTTCTTCCGATGTTATATCTACTATTCTCACTACTGCTTTTTGGCCATAGTATAAGTAATACAAATAAGAATGTTTTCAAAAATTTATTAGGTAATTTATAAATTAATTACAGAAATAAAAGAAAATTCTATTTTGTACGTTTATATGTACAAAATTAGACTTTTAGCAGATATAATTATAGAAAAATACTGCCAGTGGGTATATTTCCATAAAGATATTTCCTTAGACAACTCCATGGTCAAATATTTTCGTCATAACTTAGCTAAACAGTTAATTAAAGAGAAGCCAGTCAGATGTGAATATAAGAATTGGATGATAACTAGTTCCGCTAGATACAATTATGGTTTTCACGTTTGTTGCCGAAAAAAAAAACAAATGGTACTATTAAAATAGACCACTTGAAGCTAAAATAGTAATTGATATTTTGAAACAGTTGCATGAACCATTAACAAATAAAATTTTTTCGATAAACATTTCATGACATATCAACTAATGATATATCTGAAACAAAAAAATGTAAAGGCAACAGGAACTGTAAAATGTTCAGTAATGGAGAAAGCTAATGAAGAGTAAGCTAATGAAGAAAAATGCATATGATTATAGATTTGACAAAACTAACGAAATTTTATGTGTTAAATGGTATGACAATAGTGTTCTATGTTATCCAATTATGATACCATTGAACCAATAGGTCAAGTAAATACAAAGGTCGCAATATGATGAAAAAACTATGTGTATTGAATGGTGTTTTGAAAAATACCATACAAATACCTAATGTCCCCATTACGCTGAAATAAACAGTAAATAAAACAATTTTATTTTCAGGGTAATTTTCAACTTACTTCACGAACAGCAGAAATTGGTAATAATGTTTGTCCAGCTTCCTTTTCCAATTGAAAATATTTGAGCAATTTTAATATTAGAACTTGTTCTTTTTCCGTATATCTTGTCATCATGTACAGTTGTGGTCACGGAATAGTTTACACCTTACTTTTTATATTGTAATACTCTAAAATTGCAGTGTCGTACGGATTTGATAAATGTCAAAGTCAAAAAATTTCAAAACGTCAATGCTTTCGCGAGTGTTCAACAATAAAATAAAAGTATATTAAACTCTTCCAAAATGGTTAGAATACATTTGAATTATGCGCAAAAAGCAAGAGCAATTGCCAAACTCGAAGAAGGTTGGTCACTAAGGCAAGTTACTGCTGATTTGAACGTGAGTCATATGTGCATATGGAAGATTAAACAAAGATGGGATAATTTTCACTCTATAGCACGGTTGGGCGGTTCAGGAGGGCAGAAGATTTCCACAGGTCAACAGGATGAGATGTTAGTAGATTATTTGAGAGAATCTCCTTTTGCCACAGCTCAAAAGGCAAGAGAAGAGGCAGCGTTTCCAGGCAGTATTCGCACTGCACGTCGAAGAATTAAAGCAAGTGGACTGCTAAATTGTGTAGCTGCACGGAAACCTTTTTTGACTGAGGATCACAAGAGGAGACGAGTTGAATTTTGTAATGAATTTATAAACCGCGATGAGAATTTTTGGTCTAGGGTTGTATTTTCCGATGAAAAAGTATTTCAGTCGTATAATAATGGTCGAATAAGAGTTTATAGGCCGAGAAATCATAGGTATGATGAACAGTATACGCATCATTTAAGAAATAGTGGAGGATTCTCTGTCAACGTATGGGGATGGATAAGTGCCGAAGGCCCGGGCGTTTGTTATCATGTAGAGGAGAAGTTAACAGGATTATATTACAAACATATTATTGAGCACACAATGTTGCCATCGGTGATCCAGAGATTCCCCAACAACGACTTTATCTTCCAACATGACAATTGCCCGGTGCATACGAGTAGAATTGTTCGAGAATGGCTAGAAGAAACTGATGTTAATGTTCTTCCGTGGCCTTCCCGTAGTGCAGACTTTAACCCCGTCGAAAATGTGTGGGCAGAGTTAACAAAGAAACTAAATGAAAGAAACCTTAGACCACGGAATAGAATTGAATTATGGGAAGCAATTGAGCAGGCATGGGAAGAGCTTGTTAACTATAACATGAGGGGATTGGTGCTATCTATGAACAGAAGACTGCAAAATTGTATTGACAAGAATGAGGCTTCCACCAAATATTAATTATTATTTATCATTGTTTATCGTTATTTAATATAAAATAGATTTAAAATAAAATGCATATTAAAAAAAAGACTTCTTGATTTTCGTTATTAAGATCATAATCCATTTTATTCAAAAAACTGTTTTCTATATTTTTCATTTTGTAAAATATTTTGATATTTTAATTTTAATCTACCTATTCTAGCTAGTACACCACTGGCAACGTCACTTTGACGTAAAAGGTGCGTTTAAACGAAGTAAAAATTTAAAAAATGGGCTCCTAGATACGTGAACCTGTAAACTATTCCGTGACCGCAACTGTACAAATACAAATAAAACCACAATCACAATACTATGTAAAACAAAATACAAAATAAAATTATACAAAACAAATACCAAAGAATATAAATATATTATATAGCGTCTATATTCTTTGCAAATACTGACTTGAACGACAGCCGTCACTTGCTGTTGGAACACTTCAAAAGAATGGCCAGCATGGACGAAATTTTACGTCAACTGTCAGTAATAGGCGTATTTGATTGGCTAGAGAAAGCGCGCATCTAAATATCA
The DNA here is from genome assembly GCA_918026665.1 of Diabrotica balteata. Classification (NCBI taxonomy): domain Eukaryota; kingdom Metazoa; phylum Arthropoda; class Insecta; order Coleoptera; family Chrysomelidae; genus Diabrotica; species Diabrotica balteata. The sequence goes on from OU898284.1 coordinate 42,184,890, forward strand.
ACGAATCAAACGTAGGTTAGGAAAGAACCTCTTATGTATGTAAGCCTATTCTAACGCTGTAATATAGTTCTGTTTAATCACCGAATTACTGATTTCTCCGTCACATCCAACTTAATGAATTAGAAAGAAATCGAAAAACTGTGACCCACTGAAAAGTACCTCTGGGATGTTCTATATACCATTTTCGCACTCTTTAATTGTCTGGTAAATTTTTGACACATAAATATTTTGAGTACTAACAATTCTTACAATATCGTGTTTTGGTACATAATTTGGTACTAAACGATAAATACTTTAACGAATATTTTGTACGACATTTTAACGAACCGTATTTGTCAAAACTGACATTGTTTATATCGTTTAAGTCATAGATAAATAATATAGTATGTTATATAGGTTTAAATTTTTTACTAACTTTGGTTTCCAATGGCAACTTGATCCAATGCTTCCTTTCAATAATACTTTAAAATTTAAAATTTTCCGAAAACTTTAGGGGCATACATAATACTGATGATTTAACCATATTTTTGCACCAGGAATCAATAAAGCATACGCATAAGAATCCAAAGATATAAAATGAGTTATTGAATAATAAAGTGATATGTTAAAAATGTTAAAAAAAAATAAAACAAAATATATATAGTATTTAAATAAATACTAAATACCCCTCCAATCTCTCAATCAAGACAAGCCTATAAAAGCATACTAAAATCTAGGATCTTACATAACATAAATAAACGTCTTCGTTATATATTACCACAAAAACTAAACAATATTGAAAGAACTCGCCGTTAAAATACTCATTCTGATCTAAATTGTAACCCTCGCGATGCGAATACTTATTTATTGACACGACCAAAGGAATGCCAAAGTTATTTCGCCCTGCAGAGATGCATTTTGTGCAGGAACTTCCAATTGGGGCATGCTACAGGGTTCGGAAGACGTGATGTGCCAACGCAATGGTGAGAGCGTTCGAGTTTACAGGCCCATTTTAGTGCCTTCGAGTCTACCTGCGCTGGTTCGAAAATACAACAGTGGTGTAGTCAATTTATTTGCCTTAAAGATTATATATTCACTAATGAAGATATTTACAAACAGCAGTTGCTGTAGTTATTAAAATATGTTGTTATCTATTGTCGTAGTTCACCAACACACAACACACAACAATATTTGTAGAACGATAGCTCCTAGTGACGTGTGTTCCAGTGGAACATTGGGACTATCTGACCCCAAGCTATAGCCAACTGCTCCTTCCCAACGCAGGACATAACGAATGAGAAGTCTTTGTACTCAAAGCTGCTTTGAATTCCCTGGGTGATGGGTCATCCTGTTTTAGTTTATGTGGTTAAGAGACCTGATTTTAGGGGTAGCTAGAAGAGCTTTTCTCCTTATGAATGACTAAAGTTAATTTTTACATGACTTTGGGCTCGTGTCGCAAAATGTATGTTCCGAATAGAGACTCACCGACTTTATTCGTTGGACCGGTAAACGGATTTTCGTCTGAACGACTTTTCTACCTGTGCTGCTAAAAGAATTAAAATATAAGTATAGGGTATTTTTTTGGATCTTTTGTTACTACGTACATTTAACTACTGTGTGGCTATCATTTCTTCACTGTTCTTCTGGGTTTTCTCTATATTCAGCTAACTGCTCTCTGGGCCGACTATGTACTATCCTTTGGTTTTCGTCATAGTCTCTCAACTTTCTTAATAGTCTACTACAGGGGTGCTCAAACTTGAACTGCTGGCGATCTACCTCAATATTTTTAGACTACTTACGATCGACTCTGAGAGACTGCAAGTGTGTGTGATGCAGGGTTGTCGTACATACACGATACACCCTACCTACCTAGGTAATGCGTACCGTAGCATTTATAGATATTAGCTTTCTGCACAATATATGTACATTATTTTAGTCAAGGTTTGGGTTAGGTTTAGTTAGGTTCTTCTCTACAATATCAATGAAAAAACTCATAGTTATTCAAAATTGCGAGTTTATTTGTTGTTACAAAACAAAAGAGTTACATATGGTGTTAAACTTAACTAAGGAGTGGCTTTGGATGTTGAAGCGTGGCACTGCATGTCCTCAGCATACTTTTTATAAGATGGTACGTAACCACTGAGTGCTAATCGCAAGCATGATGTCATATGATCGTCAGTTAGTCGATTGCGATATTTTGACTTAATTATCTTTATTTCAGAAAATGCAGACTCGCACAAGTAAGTTGACCCAAAAAATGCCGTCAGTTGAAGGGCGATTTGCCTTACATTCGGATATTTATCTTCAGATATAAAACGCTAGAAATTTGTATCAGATACTGTAGATTTGAGATGTATATCTGATATAATCTGCACCAACTCATTTTCAACAGAACATGAGTTCATATTAAACTGACTTGCTATTTCAGTAGCTAATTCCTCAAAGTTTTTTTTTTTACATGAAAAATAATAACTCATAAATGATGCTATATTTTCCAATTTACTGCAATCATAAAAACGCATTTCGAATTGTCCCAAAATATTTGATAATTCAGCCTCATAAGTATTATAATTCAACTGAGGAATCCTTGCCTCCAAAGATGGAAAATGTTTCAGATTCTTTCTTTTCAGTTCATCTATCATAAGTTGCATTTACTTTTGAATGCGTTTACTGCGCTAATCATCTCAATAATAGTTTTTCCTTTACCTTGAAGCTCCAAGTTAACGGTGTTCAAGTGCATTGTGATGTCAGTCAAAAATGCCAAATCATTTAGCCATTTTTCGTTTTTCAAAATCTGAGTGTCATCACCTCTTTCGTCTAGAAAAGCTGTTATTTCGGTTGAAACCTTCCTAGGAATTTTCCGCGACTCATCCACCTGACGTCCGTGTGAAGAACTAAATCAGTGTGTTCAGCTGACTCCCTATCTTCCAACTGCAACTGAAAGAGCCGCTCTTGCAAGCTACGTGCACGGATGGAATTGACAATTTTTGTTGCAATGCCCATAATTTCCTCCGTGTTTAAAACTTTTGAACACAAAACTTGTTGATGTATAATGCAATGGAATGAAAAAAATTAATGGAATTCTTCATTAGCTCGACACAATGCCACAAAACCGTTTTTGTTTCCAGTCATTGCTCGTGCTCCATCGGTTGTAATGCACATTAATTTATATATTGGTAGCTCGTAGTTTTTTACAAAATTTAAGAAAACGTCATATATATCTTTGCCACGGGTCTTCCCCTTCAGAGGAATGATTTTCAAAAATTCTTCCTTAGCCAACATGTCATTGAATACCATCCGAATAAAAATACACAGCTGGGCAGTGTCTGTCATATCAATGGATTCGTCGAACTGTAAAGAAAAGTATATATATTCCATGATATCATGTTTTAGTTTATCTGCGATGTCTTGACTCATGACTTCAATACGCCTTGTGACAGTCGGACGAGATAACTAAAGTTCTCTAATAGCAGACATGATTCCTGTTATATTTTTAAAATCTCCAAATAAAGTCTCACCCGCTTCAATAAATGCTTCCTTCACCACCGATCCATCTTCAAATGGTTTCTTGTGTTTCGCCAAAATATGAGATATTTTGAATGACACGATCGTAGCAGCTTTTAATTGTTTGGCTAGTCTTGTGAACATGGATTGTTCTTTTTTCAAACAAATATCAAATTACTTACTTTTCGTTTTCTTTATTCACTCTGTGGCGGAAAATCCTTTTCATAGTTTTTATGAACCGTGTTATGATGCCTCTCTAAGTTACCACGCTTAGGTATTGCAACTGACGCACGACACATAACACAAATGCACTTATCCTTCATCATAGAAAAGAAAAATTCTTCCTCCCAATCCTTATTAAAATGATACGTTTTAGATTTCTTCACTGCACTCATTTTCTACTATTTAATAATAAACTTTAATAATAAAAAGTCTCGAATGTTCCCGTCAAACGCGCCGCCCGAAACTAGACTGTACTGTTTCTCGTCTAGAAACAACACGGCTTTTCTTTGACAAGTACCGCGCGTTCCTTTGATAAAGCCACCTTTTGCCGCAAGCAGTGTTATTTTATTACGTAATACATTTTTGTAGTTGATAGAATGTCATCCCAAATTTGATTAATAATTATAATAAATATTGAATTAATAAAATAATTAGTTAATATATGTAAATATAAAATATGCTGTGTGGACAGTATTTTGTTGTCCCCACTTCTTTGAATTGCAATGATGCTTAGTCAAGCATTCTATGTATTTTTATAGTTCAGTATTAATAAAAACGTTTAACTCTGCTGACAGTAGTTCAGTTACCTACCTACTTATTAAAATTTTTTTTCTTCTCGAGATCTACCCAAAAAGCACTCGCGATCGACCGTTTGAGCACCCCTGGTCTACTAGGATGGTTATTGAGATCGTTGAAAATCACTTGTTCTTTATCGTCCGTTGTTCTCAGGATTCTCTTTTATTCTGAGTCCCGAAATCCGTACCTTTATGGAACGTACTTAGGTATATTCAGAGTCTCTCTGATGATATGTACTCTGGACTTTTTGTATTTTGTTTCTGTTGAATTTACAAGTGTGTCCCTATGCGGCGTAGGCGTATGTGTTGTTGTTGGTAAAATTATAAAGTTTGCCATTTTAATCTTTGTTTTAAATCCCAGTTTACTCTTCCGTCCGAGAGTTAACTTCTAATTATTTTAGCTTTTTGGGCTGTTTCTTTTAAGTGTACTCGGAATGTCAGCTTTTTGTCCAACAGATAAAACCGCATTCGGTCCGTCTCTTCTTTTTTGATATATGACAGCTTGTGTTTTGTCGGGATTGACAACTATCTTTAACGGTACTTCTTCTTCTTCGGGTTCCTTCTCCTAGCGGAGGTTGGAAATCATTATCGCTATTTTAACTTTGTTGGCCGCATTTCTAAATAATTCTAATGAGCTGCAGCCGAACCACTCTCTCAAATTTCTTAGCCAGGACATTTTGCGTCGTCCTGGGTTTCTCTTCCCTTGTATCTTCCCTTGCATAATCAACCTCAGTAATACGTACTTCTCACCCCTCATTAAATGTCCCAGATATTGAATCTTTCTAATTTTAACAGTTTTTATGACTTCACATTCTTTCTTCATTCTTTGTAACACCTCTATATTAGTTACTTTTTCAATCCATGATATTTTATGCATTCTCCTGTAGCACCACATCTCAAAGGAGTTTAATTTTTTGATTTCAGACTGCTTTATTGTCCACGCTTCCATGCCATATAGTAAAGTAGAGAAGACGTAACAACGTAGCATTCTTGTGCGAATCTCTAGATTAAGGTTACGGTTGCAAAGTAATTTCTTCAATTTTATGAACGTGTTTCTTGTTTCTTTTCATTTCTATTCTAGATCTGATCTCCTTTACTTGATCTCCGTCTTCGGTTAACCACGTTCCTAAATATTTATATGTTTTTACTCTTTATATCGTTGTATTATTGATGATCAGGTTATTTACATTTTGTGGTTTTTTTGAGAATATCATTGATTTCGTTTTCTTGAGATTCATTTGCAGTCCGTAACTTTCACATGCATTGTATACATGTTGTATTATGTACTGTAGATCTTCCATGTCACTTGCAAATATGACAGTATCGTCGGCATATCTAATATTATTAATGCTATTTCCGTTGACATAAATACCTTCCACGATATCCAATAAAGCCTCTTGAAAAATCACTTCACTGTAGACGTTGAATAAGAGGATACACCATTGTCGAACTCCTCTAAGTATACTTACTTCCTCTGTCAGTTCTCCTTCGACTCTTACTCTTGCTTTCTGGTTTTGATACAGATTCGATATAATTTGTAGATCTCTACTATCAATGTTTTTAGTCTTAAGAATACTTAAAAGCTTCTCATGTTGAACTCTATTAAAAGCTTTCTTTAAATCTATAAAGCAAGCATATATGTCCTGATTCATATCCAGGCATCGTTGTGTCAGAACATGGACTCCAAATAATGCTTCTCTAGTTCCTAGACCCTTTCTGAAACCCATCTGTGAATCACTTATTTCTTGTTCTAATTTCATGTGGATTCTGTTATGTATGATTTTAAGGAAGGTTTTCAATGTGTGGCTCATTAACGCAATTGTTCGATAGTCATTGCAATCTTTAGCATTTGTGATTTTTGGAATCGTCACAAAAGTTGAGAGAAGCCACTCTTTGGGTATGTGTCCCGTCTTGTATATGGAGTTAAAAAGGTCTACCAAGACATCAATATTATCTTCAGTAATTATCTTCAATAGTTCAATTGGTATTTCATCGGGTCCTGGAGCTTTTCTGCCTTTTGTGTGTTTTATAGCATACATAACTTTAACGGTACACACCAATCTTATAGTTTGTTAAGGGCTAGGTTGGTACTGCTAGTATCTGTATATGTGTATATTGTATATTTTGTATAGATATGGTGACAACACCGTTCCCTATGGCACACTAGCCTCCATGGCTATAGCTTTTTTCAGGGTTGACCCTAGACGAACTCTGAACCTCCTGTAGGCTAGGTATAACAAGAGAAGACATGGTATCATCTCATTATAATTATATTGGTTTATTTTATACAGCAGGCCTTCATACCAGACTCTGTAGAATGCTTTTCTGACATCTAGAAAGGCGGTTGCTGTATATTTCTTTTCCTTGAACTCTTTGGCGATATATTCTGCTAGAAAACTATCTAAAGTTCACATGTGTGTTCGAATCTGAATCCGAGCTGTGCTACAGGTATTGTTCCGATTTCTTCTAATTCTTGTTTTAGCCCAGCTAGTATGACCGGCTGTGCAATTTTTCTTATTGTTGGTAATAAGCTTATCGGTCTATAACTCCTTCCTTTCTTTTATCTGTCAGGAAAATGTCTTAATCTTAGAATGTGGTTGATTAAATTTGTTATGTATACTATTGCTTTTGCTGTCAGATTCTTCAGAGCTCTATTTGTAATATGTTTCAATCCTGGAGTTTTTTTAGCGTGAGTATGCTTGATCAATAGTCTGACCTCTTCAAGGGAGGTGTGGGCAATATCTATGTTGCCCCTTCTTCTTTTTATTGCCCTGAATTTTCTTTCCACTTTTTCTGTAAGGTCGAGATCTTCATCGGGATAATAGTTTTTGCTACGTTCTTTTTCTAGCGTGTTTTTCATAACCTTTGCTTTGTATTCTTCTGCGTATACAATTCCAGTTTCTTCATCTAAGAATGGGTGGAATTGTTTTTTTTTTTATCTTATTTTACCATTTTAGACAGCTTCTAAAATGCAGATTTAATTGAGTTTAGTAGCTGGATATGGTTGTCCCAATTTTCGTTTGGATGTTCTTCTAATTATTTTTTGACTTCCCTGTTTAGCTCATTAGCAATTCTTTTATCCTCTTGGTTTCTTGCTCTCTTCTTTCTTTTTCTTCTTCTGTTTTTTTCCTTTATAAGTTCTTTCAACTCTAAACTAATTTCTCTGAATTTTTCTGTTAGTGTTTCTTCCTCTGTGGTACTGGCCTCGATAACATTTTGTATGGTTTCTTTAGGTTTAGAACACATTTCTGTTTTGTGTTTATTATTGTTATTGCATGGATAGTTTCGCTAACTATTCTTTTGTAGTTTTACTAACTTGTCTTTTTTTTGTACTTTTGCAAACAGTTTGGGTCTACTGCTTCCACATTCTTTCATTGAATATATTTCATGTCGTTAACTCACGTTTTGTAAAATTGCTATATCCAGTCTGTCTCCACCATGAAAGTATCTAGGTTCTGAGTTCTCATGTTACGGTTTATGGTTCTGTCAAACCAGTTGGGCGATGTTGCTTTTAGGTCTCCAATGATAATGGATGGCTCCTCTGTATCCAAAAGGACATGTTCAGGTCTTCTTTGAAAATCGGATCATTCTGTCTAACATATGCGGAAACAGTGTTTAGCATATCATTTCCTGTTTTGATCTGTACTATGGTGGGTTCCATAATGACCAGACCATCTGTTGGAGGAATTACTTAGTGTTCGATTCTGTTTTTCACCAAAATGGCCATGCTTTCTAATGTGGCCAAGTAGTCATTTCTGTAGACATCATAGCCTTGAAATTTTGTTTTTGATTTTTCCGTTATTTTAGTTTCTTGTAAGCTACGATGTCTAGGTCGAGTATGTGAACAAACTCGTCCAGAGAGTTGATTTCTTGTTTTGGCACATTTGAATTTCATGACCCTATTTGTAGATTGTTCGACTGGTTAGACAGTTCTGCTTACACCAATGCTGCCCTTGCTCTTGTTACAATAGTCATCTTCTCGAACATAAACATGAAGTTCTTGAAATTTCACTAAGGAAAAATTTTCCCCAACAACATATAATTAAGTAAAAAAATCTCCGTTGTTTATGCACACACGTCGTAATGACCACATTCACAAGATATGTCGTTGACTAAATGTTATAAATCAACATTGTCGCACTGCACCATAAACAGAGGATCTGCAATATGATAAATGGCCCGTCTATACCAATGGCCCATCTCTCCCGGACTTACCCTAAGTATATGTATGTATATTGAGTGTATATTAAGTGAAAAAAGAGCTTCACGCGTTCCTAGGCCTTTGAGAAAACCAAATTGTGAGTTACTAACGTCTATATCCAGTTTGTGATATATTCGGTTGTGGATGACTTTTAGTAGTAACTTTAGCACATGAGACATCAAGCTAATGGTGCGGTAGTTGCTTCATTCTCTTGCGTTTTTCTTTTTGGGGAGACAAATAAAAATCGACATTAACGAATCTTTGGGCAATACGCCTAAACTATAAATTTGGTTCAAGAGTGTCACTAAAACATCAATGTGCTTCTCATCCAGAATTTTTGGGATTTCTATAGAAAGCATGTCATGTCCAAGGCTTTTCCCACTCTTTATTGTTTTATTGCCTGTAATATTTAGTAAGTAAGTTCTGGAAAATAAAAATAAAAATTCCAAAATGGTTTTTGGAAAATATCTTGGCTTTTTCCTACCATCTTGACGAAATCTAGACTTTATCATCATCAATGTCTTCTAGAAAGAAGAATGCATCTATAAGATGGAAATAAGTAGGCATCTATGCAATCTAAGATCGTGAAGAATTGATACATGCTGGCGATTTCTTAAAATTCCATGGGTTTACTCACGCATGGCGCATACTCTGCAATTCAGTAATAATTAGGTAAAGAAATAATAAATAAGACTTACTCACAATCAATTTAATTTAACTATCAGACGACCGGTTTCGCTTTCTACAATATGCAAAGCATCCTCAGGTCTCGATACAAAGTTAAAGAAATGCTGAAATAATAAAAACCCATATTAGGGTGTTGTCTAATAACGATAAACAAAGTAGGTGTTGTAAATTACAATAATTATGCCAATATTACATGTCTGTGGTTTTATTTCAATGAGTAAGTTGAATAAAAAGGTATAAAATTTTTAAAAAAAAGTTAAACAGACAAGGTAAGGCCCACAATTTGTTATAAAATATTTTCTTCGATTGTAATAAATTAATAAATGAGCAAATAACTAAATAAAATAAACATTACTTACATGCCGGTACTCTATTAATAGATGGATGGTAGAACATGGTTGAAACTACTTTATATTGTTGAATGGAGAACTCAATTCTATCACTGCAGTTGTTTGACAGTAAACGGGAAGTTCTTGAGGAGATAGATTTGATCCAATGAATTAGAAATATGTGTGAGATTGTTTGTTAAATGTAAGTGATGTAATATACTATTGTGTTATTAAAGGCTATTTATACTTATTCCAGAGATATATTTTTGAAATGTGTGTTATTTATTGAGTAATTGTTTTTTTGAAGGTGACAGTTTTATGACAATGAATAGGTGTAGATGTAAAGATTGTGTGGGTGTGCAATTATTTTCACAACTTGTAGTTATCAAATTACTTTGATAAAGTTCTATTGGCAATTAGTTAACGATTGGAATAGTCAAGTAAATAAAATGTTAAAATACAGACAATTAAGGATAATTTAAACACACTAAAACAGAAAACACTTAGAAGGGACGAAACAAACATTGAATTTAAAAGGGGGAAGGACTTTATTGCACTACATCATAGTCTTGGGCACAATTTTTTTTTTAAATTTTATACCTTTTTATTCAACTTACTCATTTAAATAAAACCACAGACATGTAATATTGGCATAATTATTGTAATTTACAACACCTACTTTGTTTATCGTTATTAGACAACACCCTAATATGGGTTTTTATTATTTCAGCATTTGTTTAACTTTGTATCGAGACCTGAGGATACTTTGCATATTGTAGAAAGCGAAACCGGTCGTCTGAATAAATTAATTAAATTGATTGTGAGTAAGTCTTATTTATTATTTCTTTACCTACTTGAAATGGACTCACACAAGCAACACATTCATGATTTCAGTAATAATTATTTTAGGTACTGAAACTTTCGTTGTCTTCTAGTATTTAAAACTAAAAATCAATCTTAAACTGCAATTAATGCTGTTCAGATTTAATTATTTGTTGCTTAGAAGAACTTACAGTTTTTCAAAACTGCCAGTTCTTTCAGTTACCACAAACCTATTTTAAAACGAGAATGTTACTACAGTTTTGGGCCACAATATTCAAATAGTCATATTCTTTCAAGTTCGTTGATTATTTTTTATTACCTGATTGCAAATTGAACTTAAAGTCTACCGAAATTTATTTGCTTTGTCAAAAAAATATGTTTCTGTCAACAATTTCACACAAAAAATTATTTCAAAATCATCATTAATCTTTTAAAGCAAATATATCTTTTAACAAGTATATTTAATCACAAACCTTTTGTTTCGTAAATTATTTTTAGTTTTCTCTGTGTATTTGCGATTTACCATACGAATGATATTTTTAATAAAATAATGTAAAACATATACGCCGCAATATTCCATGAAATAATACCTTAAAGCTATTATTAAAATACCATCCCAGCGGATATTTATATTGTAAATATGAAATAATTTTGGTATAAAATGGATTGTGTTATTTGACCGGTGAAAATTCATATTTAAACACATTATTATAAATCGATGTAATGTTTTAAAAATAAACAAGTCAGCAAGAAATGGAAATAATGTTTATTTGCTTATATTAAATATATACAGAGTGACCCAAAAGTCTGGAAAGGCGCCAATTATCTCGTAAATTGCTAGTCATAACTGTACAAAATTTGAGGTACACCTATTTAAGGATACAGAGATCACATATTCGATACTTGCAATGTTGCCAAATTTGATGTTTCTCTTATATTATTAGTAACTTTGGTTTTTCAAATTCATCACCATGTATATTCAGTCATTATTGGAATCTCCTATTCAATACGTAAATGCTCACAAGAGAATCCCTAGTACAATGATCATGGCTAGCAATAACAAAATGAGTAACCTTACTGATCATGGGCCGCGGAAACCAAGATCCGGTAGGGTAATTAAATTACAATTAGCTACAGGGCTTCCCAGGTCGCAAGCCAGCGAAATCCCTGTGATGTAAATAATCGAAAACTTTTAAAAAATATCACAAGAGGAAATATGAGAATTGCAACACGGAACGTACAAAGCTTATTACAATCAGGTAAAGTAGATAATACTGCGATAGAAATGGAAAGATTAAATATCGAAATTCTAGGAATAAGCGATGTACAATGGCCAGGGTCTGGAGAACAACGGACTAGAAACGGAGCTGTATATTCTAGTGGATATTCTGATAGAACAAACCGATAGGGTGTGGCCATAATGGTAAGCAAGGAAATAGATAAATCCGTACTTGGTTTCACCCCGCTTTCGTATCGCATTATAATGCTACAAATGAACAACAACATCGGGAAAATGAATGTTATTTTAATATATGCACCAACAGCTGACAAGGAGGAACAAAAAATAGAATATTTCTACGAGAAATTGGAAACAATAATAAAAACAACAATAATTCATCGATAAGCATATGGTCTATCTGGTTTCGTGTGATTACTTCATTTGACACCCAGGTTACTTTCTGTATATCTTTTCCTTGGAATTGTGTAGTTTTAACTACCATATTGTTGGTTCCAGCGAATTCTGCCAGTCTTGATCTGTCATCATTAGTGTTATCATGTAAGCTATGTGTGCCAATCACCGCTCTAAGATGGTCCTCTTTACCTAGTTCGGCATTGAAGTCTCCCAGTATGATTTCGACGTCGTATCTGGGTGCCGTTGTGTACTGTTGTTTTAAAATTTTATAAAATTCCTTCTTGTCATCTTCATTTGCTTTTTGGTTGTTGCGTGGATTGAGAGGAGGGTTAGGTTAAACCAGTTTCCTTTGAGTCTTAGAGAGCACATGCGCTTGTTAATTGGTGTGAAATCAATTACGGCAGACTTAGTTTTTTGTTAACTCATAAAAATTTGTGCCTTACTTCTTCTCCTGGCCAAAAAACCAGGGAGTTTTCTATTTGCAGGCTTCCCGATCCTGTCCATCTAATTTTCTGAATCGCTGTTACGTTCATCTTCTATTTTGAAGCTGTTCTATGGCATGTTTTGCAATTCTGGGCCTGAACCAGCTTAACACGTTCCATGTGCCTAAGAGAATGTCCCTATTTCGTTGCTTGGGTCTAATCCATGTTCCATGTCTATTCTGAGGCAATAGTATTTTATTCGTAGCGTCTTTCTTTTTCCATGTATTTATTGCTGGTTCATAGCAAAACCCCCTTTTTGGAGGACCATTTCTTCCTTCCTCGTCTGCCCTGACCCTGGCTACCACTGGGATTGGTTATCCAATCACCAGCAGGATTGCTCAGGTTCTCCGGGATTCGCCCTGGGCAGCCTTCGTTGAGGTGAGGATAAGAATTGAGTAGGATAGACTAGAGATGCTAACTGGAAACAGCATCTTGTATTGTGCCTCTCTACCCCTTTTTAAACACCATTTTGAATCCATTTCAACAATTTAGGAGGCTAATATTGAAGAAGCAGGCTTTAAAGCCTACTTACAAGAAAGAAGAGGAAGAAGAATGATTAGAAAGTGGAATATACGCAACAGAACATTGCCAAAACAAACTTAAAATCTGAAAACGTCCCCAAGAACAAAAGAAGACTACTACTAGCTAGAAGTAAAAATAAAAACTTTACATGAAATTTCGGAAGAAAAAGAGAGGTTACTGATGATATTCGTAAAAAACATCTCATGTATTATGGATATGTAAAAAGAAAATGGAAAAAAGGAAACTAGAGGGCAAACACATTTAGTATGAATGTATGACGAGTTTATTTGTCTCCTTTAAAAGATTAAGTTCAATGTTTTGGAGCACACACGACACATCCTTAATGAAATATCTATATAATACGAATGCATCTTATTTGATACACCATCTAATTAACGCTTATATCTAACACTTAGAAACTAAGATATTATCTTACGTTAATTACAGCTTCGGGTGATGCATTACGAACATAACAGCGAAGTCTAATTGAGATTTACATATTCTGAAACTTAGTGGTACATACACACGAGTATACTGTTACGAAAAATGAATATCCGGAGTGAATATGAATGTAAAATACACTGAAAATAAAATTCAAGAGAACGAATAGTGCTTTGAGGTTTGTAATGCGGTGGAAATTAACCTTCTTTGTGCATTTATGCATTATTTGATATCAAAGCGAATAATAACAAACTCCTCTTACAGACACCCCCAGGTTGTGGAGTTTATTTTTTATTTGTTTCAGTTAGAGCTATCTTGTCCGTGGCAAAAATAAATTTTATTGCGAAGGAATATGTAGAGTGGGATACTAAAGACTATGGAGAACCATCAAAATTTCTCTGCAATGATATTCGAATACAATATAAGATAAAATTCAAATTTGTAATCTCTAAGTGTGTTTAATCCAGAATTCTTCTTCTAAATGTGTCTAAATGTATCGTGATATGATATAGATCATGATCATCCGGTACATTCTGCTATATAACAAACGAGGCTCTGTCGTCTGAGTGATTGCCGGTATAAGCAATCCCCCACTTTTTGACCAACAGCTTCGGGTGGAAGAGTCGCTAAGTGGAAGGGCACCTTCTTGTCCTAGAAATGGAAAATCATTTCTAAACACCAACCAAAACCAATGCATTAAAGGTTCATACAGCATCCCTAGTTAATTATCATGACTAACAATACAACTAAACACTCTATTGGTCATGAAACTCGGAAAGCAAGGTCCGGCAGAAGAGGAAACTCACAAGACTGCAAGGCCTCCCCTGTCGTCAACATGCGAAAACCTTGCAAAATAGTGACTTGGAATATTAGAAGTCTACATCAGGCTGGAAAAGTACATAATGCCGTTAAAGAAATGGAAAGGCTGAATATAGATATTTTAGGAATCCGGTGGTATGTAAGTTTGAAGTAAAGTTAAAAAAGCCAAATGTAAAGAACAGGCCCGAAACGCTAGATATTAGGAAGCTTTCCAACAATAATATTAAACAACAGATGCAGGAGAATTTAAATACCGAAATATCAAAAATCCTTAAAAAATAACAATGAACCGCTAGAAAAGTGGAGTGAAATTAAAGAAGAGATTAGGACTTCAAGCACTAAGTTTTTACTACCTGATAAGAGAAAAAAGAAAGACTGGATGACTGCAGAAATCCTTGACATGATGGAAGAGGGACGGATATACAAAACTAAAGATACTGCCAAATACTGTAAAACCCATAGACGAATAAGAGCTGAGATAAGGAAAACTAAAGAGAAATGGTTCTCGGAGAGATGCGAAGAAATCGAACAGTGCGAAAAGGTATACGACTATCGCAATATGCATAATAAGATAAAGGAACTCACAGCAAAGGAAAGCTACAATATTTTATCGAAAGGGCTGTGCGATAATAATGAAAATCTACAACTAGACCCCGACAAAATAGTTAGAATCTGGTAAACTTATGTGGAACAACTGTTTAATGATGACCGTCCTAGTGGGTGTACACTGAGCAATGATGATACTGGCCCTTCTATTCTAAAATCAAAAGTGGAAAATGCTATAAAAGGACTTAAAAATAACAAAAGACCAGGAAACGATAACGTATACGGGGAAGTATTGAAAATGCTGTGCGAAACAAACAGTCAATTTCTAGACTCACTCGTCAGACTCTTTAACAATATTTTTAACAGCGGGGAGTTTCCTGAAGACTGGCTAGAGTCAACTTTTGTTGCAATACCGAAAAAACCAAAAGCAAAGTCTTGTGATCAACATCGGATGATAAGTCTAATTAACCACATTTCGAAGAGGTTGCAACCAAGGTTATTTACAACAGAATAAGCAAGAAATGCGAGGATAACATTGGAGATTCGCAGTTTGGGTTTCGGAATTCTGTTGGGACAAGAGAAGCACTTTTTGGTCTACACGTACTCATCCAGCGCTGCAGAGATATGAACAAAGACGTGTAGATATGCTTTATAGACTACGCAAAAGCATTCGATAACGTAAAGCACGAAAAGATAATTGAAGTTAAAAATTTAATTAAAAATCCTTTGTAATAGGTATAT
The DNA here is from genome assembly GCA_918026665.1 of Diabrotica balteata. Lineage (NCBI taxonomy): Eukaryota > Metazoa > Arthropoda > Insecta > Coleoptera > Chrysomelidae > Diabrotica > Diabrotica balteata. The sequence goes on from OU898284.1 coordinate 42,200,393, forward strand.
TTTAGGCCCAAACGGGCTAAGTTAAAAAGACAAAACGTTTTCGGAAACCATGTTCCATCATCAGTGTCTAGGAGTACATGAATGAAGCCACCAAGATTAAATATGTGGGTAAAAACCCGATTACATATGTTTAATTACATTTAGTTTTAAATTAATGTTGAAATGATATAAGATTACAGAGTTACCGATGGATTTGGTAACATGGCGACATATGACTCCACGTTGAAGTTGCTAGTCCTGAGACGGTATGTCTTCGAGGACTCACTCATATAGTTTCTACCTCTCAAAATTCGACTTCTGAAATGTTATGTATTCCCGGTTTTGTTATATGGAATGGAGGCGTGGACAATGACCGCAACATTGATGAAAAAAGTAGAGGCCTTCGAAATGTGGGCTTACCGACATATATTACGTATATCCTGGACTGAGCACGTGACCAACGAAGAGGTACTACGCCGGATAGGTAAAGAGAGAGAGGTAGGAATAAGTATAAAGAAAAGAAAGTTGGAATACTTGGGTCACGTTATGAGACATAATAAATATAGAGTACTACAGCTGATCGTTCAAGGGAAAATAGACAGCTGAAGGGGTCCAGGGAGGAGAAGACACTCGTGGCTCCAAAACTTGCGGCAATGGTTCGTATTGTCATCTGCTGAACTATTTAGATCTGCCGTAAACAAAGTCAGAATAGCCATGTTGATTGCCAACGTTCGGAACGGACAAGGCACATGAAGAACAAGGAATTAGCGATGTCCAATGGCCTCATGTTCTTCCATTGCTCTATATCTTGTGCCATCTGTATCGAATTTTCCACTGTTTTTTTTTTCAAGTCATCCATCTGTAACCATAATATTTTGCTTACCTCAGGGTAAGAACATGGGATAGAAGATTGGGCAAACAAAATAAATCGAAACTAGTGCGTACGGCACTCAGTTAGTTGTTGAAGAGCTGGGTCGTGGATAAGTTGAAATAAAATGGGTCGGATTGGGGTATCTACAAAATGGAATCAAAGGGATACTTACATAAATCTCCTGGGTCAAAAAAACGAACAAGATATGGCAGACAAATTTACCTCTACCTATTTATCTTTTCGGACGCCGCTTTGAAGAAAACTTACTGCTGTGAGAAAGAAAAAATTCTTCTTCTCTAAAATCTAAAATACATACAAGGATTAGAAGACTTTTCCAAATTTAAACACAAAATGGATAAGAGAAACAAATTAAACGTTTATTTTTGTCTCAACTAAACAGTTATCAGAAAAACAGATTTTACAAGAACATACTATATAACATAATACAAATTAACAAAACTTACGTGTTATTTGTTTACAAAAAAGACTGCTACAAACATTTTTGAAATGGTTCCTAGGTTATAATATGGCCAATTTAGATTATCAAAAAAACTTATGGATATCCTTTTATGAAAATACTGTAGAATTTAACCTTATATATGAAATATCTTTTATATATAATATTCAAATTAAAATTGTTTTACAACAACAATGGATTACAGCAAATGTCATATGTCAAAATAACATTTTAAATCAGAATAAAATATGACATTTTTTAGCTACGTCTCATAACATAATATAAAACTTTAATTATTACAAATTCTTTAATGTTTAATGAAAGCAATTATTAAAAAAATATCTTTATAACTTGGAAAAATTAATATATTAAAAGTTACCTTAATTTTTACATAACCCACTTAACTTTAAAACTTGCCAATATCTCTGGACAAATTCTCCAACAGGAACAAGGAAACCATTTCCATACTCAGGAATGAACGATCGAACAAGTTTAGTGGAGAGATCAGGCTGACGGGGACATCCTATACAATACTTTTAAAAAATTTCCAGTATCTATACAAATCTTCTAATGACTACTCTGCCAAAACTGCTATACAAAGAGTATTATCATTTTGACTCTACTTAAGACATCACAAAAAAAATTGAATCAAGCTTTGATTCAAAATTTCCCACAACATTTCACATTTGCAAAAGCGTCTACCTAGTTTGCAACCTTTTGTTCGACTTCATTGTAACACGTCTGCCCTGTTTCAAACTTAATCGTCGACTCTTATCTGCGTTAAATTTTATAAATTCGACGCCAAATAAATTTCCCCTTTGCGTCTACAAAACATAAACAAACAATATCCCCCTTGATATTCGTTCTTAAACGACAAAAACAACTTAAACCTTTTTTTTACAACAAAATTAGGGGACTTCATGTAATATAATCCTTTTATGCGACAAAAAATCATATTAAAATAGAAAAATAAACGTAGTTTATTGATTATTCCAAGCGACCCTAAAAACCGGAGTTTTTACCTAACTTTGTAACAGAGACAAAAAATATATATTTTTACTTATCTCTTTAAAAAAACTTGAAATATTTATAACGAACATTTAACTTCTTCGTCGAAATATTAAAAAAACTTGCTATATTATCGATCGTTTTTCTTGGTATAAACAACCAGGGGTGTATTACAAAAATATGAAAATTTACAACGCTACACATCTATCTTTTTGATGAACTACCTCGGTGTCTTTTATCTTCTCTACATGTCCAGCCATCTCCATTTGGCTTGTGCAATTTTTTCTATGACATCTGTCACTTTAGTCCTCTCTCTCTCTCTCTCTCTCTCTCTCTCTCTCTCTCTCTCTCTCTCTCTCTCTCTCTCTGTCATCCCGTGAGAGGTTGTTGGACCTCCATCGGACGCCTTCCCAAGTGGCGGATAGGGGAATGCCTCCTAGATATAGGTGGTACCGGGGAAATGAAATACTCGGGTCAGACCCAACCAGTAAACACTGCAGTCTCTGATCCAGAGTGATCGGCTACAATCAGCATCTGACCAAGAGTGGGCGGCTGAATCGAAACTCCACAAACCCGTTTTACCAGGTGTGGTGTTTTAATCTCCAAAAAACCTTCAATGAAATGTCGAAGGTTCAGAATTAAAATACTCCAGGCCAGCAGAACGAATCGTATCTAGTATAAGTGCCCTAAAAAACTGTTTTCAAGTTATTAGAGCCCTAAACTCTACATTTTTTTATCGAATTTTTAATGAGATTTGGGCGCGACGTAGGTACCAAAACTCCTTTTGGCTCCAGTAAGGTTTCCCCTTCTTCGCCACTTTTTTAGGCCACGAGCCGCCGCTGCTTTGTGTTTAACCCATTAACCGCCAAGGTATGAAATATGTAAATTTTTTATAAAAATAATATAAGGGTTAGTTATTTATGGTGTTTTAAAGACAAAACTGGATATAATTTTTTTTTAGGTTACAGGGTGTTCTAAAAAAAATAATTTTGCGTTTTCGCATCAATGGCGGAATGTGTTAAGAAATTAATGAAATACACTTTTATGGATTATGAGATTTATTTTAAAATTAAAGATACAAAAGTAGTAAAACTAAATAAAATATTTGTAAAAAAACTATAAAACCTAATATTACAATTTATGGAAGCTGTCAAAACATGTAGAGTGTAAATGTACATTGCACTTCTGACACAAATATATATATATATATATATATATATATATATATATATATATATATGTCTCCATATCAAGGCGAGATCCGTTTGTATCATAAGCTATACAAAATGAGATCCGTTTTGCAAGGCGAGATCCGATTTTGGATCTCACCTTGTATTCACGTGTATATAGTGACATCTCGATGTAACAATGATGGGGGTACAAAGAAATCGATTTTTGTCTGGACCTCATTTTGCACCCCTTTTGGTGAATTTTATATTGCAGTAGTTCCACTAAATCCGCTGTAGAGGCAGTGCGAGCGATCCGTTGTGTATATGCTAAATATAAATTTTGTAGACAACCCGAGATCCGGTAAATTTGGCAACATCGCAAATGAATTTTACAGTCAGACCTCTCACTCCCTTCGGCTTATTTCCGGTTTGAATAATATTATTTACATTATTAAAGAGATCTGTCCAGAAAGGCGATTATCAAATATCTCGAGAACTAGACGTCGTATCGAAAAAACTTAGGAATTCTTTTTTAATGGTTTTTCAAAATC